>BPLQ01006933.1:0-105000 GCA_021605075.1 Caerostris darwini
TATTCTTCTTAGTGAATGGATATTCTTAATTCACTGATGTGGGTGGTTAGAATGAAAAAGGTTCAATTTTAAAATAGAAGCAAGGAAATAGAGAATTTTTGGATTTTTTATACTACGAATGTTCCATCTAATGCGGGTAATTTGTCTAGCTTTGTAAAGAGTTTTAAATGCAAAGGACAATTTAATGGAACTCATTGAGTAAGATTACGAAGTTCATGTTAGTCTGTTCCTTCTTTGATTGTATTTAATTTGAAATTCTCCGCATTTAGAACCTTTATAATTTCAGATTAATAAAAATTTATCCGTGAGTTCTTTGAGAAGAATAAAAATAAAGTAAAGTTTTATGAAAGCAGATCGGGGAAATTGATGATCTTTTAAGTTAAATGATACGATTTCTGGATTTGATTCGACCTTTTTCGGCATTGCTTACCTATTCCGTTTTTATTGAGAACCAAATGATATAATTTGTTTTTTTAATGATTCTCCAAAATGGTTGCTATTTTTATTGTCACGGCCAAAATAGGAATCATGTTTGGATTTCGTACTGCAAATTTAAGTTGGAATCTTGTTAAGTTAATGGAAGAGAAGATTTTGGAATAAATATTTTTTTTCAGAAATAAGATTCTTTAAATATATGTTACCTATTTTTCTTATTTTTTTCTTATTAATTATATTTACTTTTTGAATGCACGTTATAGTATGAACTGAATCAATTGCACTCATATTATTCCAGATTTTATAATAATTTAATTTTTTTTGAAGACGGTTTTCCGTGCCACCGTTGTTTGGAATTCTTTAAAGATATTAAATCAATAAATATGTACATCTATTTACCAATAATAGAAGAATTCTGTGGCCTGGGTAATCTAATGTGCAGGGTGTTCTTACATGCTTTTAAAGTATTATGTATTAGGTTACTGTTATTTATTATTATAACAAATTTCATTTATATTCTAAGTAGATACATGTTTAAAGTAAAAAATAACAATATTTACAAAATTTCTGTACTCCCTAAAATTTTCAGTAATATTATTAGATCACTGGAAGGTGAAGGTGTCTTAGGCAAGGGTAGGGAGTCGGCCAAAAAAAAATTCTGTATCCTGACTCCTGTATGTGTACTATAATCTTTTATTTTTACTCCTTTTATGTACTATAATCTTTATTAATGGATTTAGAAAAAGTTGTGAAATAAATTTAAGGACTTTTATTAAATTCAGATATTAATAAATATATTTGTATATAACGAAGCATTTTTTTACAACTTTAAAGCTGTTATATTTGCATTCATTTAAATTGTATTCATATTGTATAATTGTATTCATTCATTCATACTTGTACTCGAAATTTGCTTACAAAAATATCTATGTCCTATAAAAATGATAGTATTGAATTATTAAGTGCCAACCTGTTATAAAACAGCTTAAGACACGCAAAAGAAAATATATTTTAATCACAAAGATGCTGTTGTAATACAATAAAACTTACTTGTTCTTAATAACAGAATAGCTTTTGTGAGATCTTCTTTCGCTGTGGATCCTAAATAGCGTTTTATAAGCCTCGGTACTGAGTCTGACTGTTGGTACCACAAGCTTCAGGTTCAAAACCTGGCCTTGGCATGGATGTTTGAGAGAGGTTCGGAATCCACTTTAACTGTAGGTTCTGGTTTAATTAGCCCAAAGTTTGCACAAAATGACCGTAGAGGGACAAACCCAAACTTAACATTTAATTTAAACATTCACTCCAAGAATTTTGGAAAAATAAGTTCTTTTTATAAAAAGCATCGACTTTCCAATTTTTAAACCAGCACCTGACACCTCCATGCTCGACACTCGATTCCGACTCCCACCTTCTGTTGAAAACTACTAATTTTAATGGTTTCTTATTAATAGAACTGTCCGAAACCATGCACCCATTGCATCTCTAACACGCACCTATCCTGGCGTTGGCTTGGCTGTTTGTTGGTGGTTCGAAACACGTTAAACAGTTTGTCCGGTATAATTAGACCAAAGTGTGCACAAAATGATCGTAGAGCGACAAACCACAACAAATCAAACCTGCAGCATGCAGGTCGTGCAACATGCAGCACGATTTTTACTTAAATTCGGTGACGAAGTCATTTAGTTTTCACCGGAAAATTACCGGTTGCTTCCAATACTCTCCAAAACGGAAAACCACACAACTCAAACAACCATTGTAATGACTTAAATTTTCTTTTCCGAAAGATTGCCCAAATCATTCTCTGTCTTTCAATGGAAATTCTTGAATAAGAGGCAATTCGCTTCCTCACTGATTAATATCAGGTACTCATCATACTCACTACGGAGTTAAGTACCGCCGTGGGAGTAGTTTTCATTGTTTATTAAAATCCAGAGAACCATCTGCCTTCTGCGTTACTTATTCAAGCTGGAAAATAATCGCCATCGTTTTCTGTTGCCAGAAATAAAATGGCGAAAATGATATTCTCGGAAGGTAATCATACGCCATAAGCACAAAATGGAAAACAAGATCAAATAATGGCGCCAAAAAAACAAAAAAACAAAATTTATTTAATGATAACGATGGCTTTTTAAAGTTATAAGTTTATTTTCAGAAGCAAAATTTAGTGTTTGGAACGTGAAAAGAAAAATCAATACATCAAAAAGTAGTTAATAGTTCATTAGAATTCTGTTCAGAGCTTTGAATGTAAAGTAGTTCGAAATATTATGGCTTTATGTTATTTTTCTTAGTGAACGGATATTTTTAATTCACTGATGTGGGTGGTTAGAATGAAATTAAAAATTTAAAATGAAATAATTTTAAAATAGAAGCAAGGAAATAGAGAATTTTTGGATTTTTTATACTACGAATGTTCCATCTAATGCGGGTAATTTGTCTAGCTTTGTAAAGAGTTTTAAATGCAGAGGACAATTTAATGGAACTCATTGAGTAAGATTACGAAGTTCATGTTACTCTGTTCTTTCTTTGATTGTATTTAATTTGACATTCTCTGCATTAAGAACTTTTATAATTTCAGATTAATAAAAGTTTATCCGTGAGTTCTTTGAGAAAAATAAAAATTAAATAAAGTTTTATGAAAGCAGGTCGGGAAATTGAAGATCTTTTAAGTTAAATGATACGATTTCTTGAATTGCTTTAAATTCTACCTATTCCGTTTTTATTGAGAACCAAATGATCTAATTTATTTCTTCTTTTATGATTCTCCAAAATAGTTGTTATTTTTATTACCACAGTCAAAATAGGAATCATGTTCAGATTTCGTACTGCAAATTTAAATTGGATTCTTGTTAGCTTAATGGAAGAGAAGATTTTGGAATATTTTTTTCTGAAATAGGGTTCTTGAAATATATGTTGTTTAAATATATTTATATTATATTTTTTTTTCATATTATCTTATGTGTACTTTTAAATGCCCATTATATTATGAACTGAACAATTTCATGCAGAAATTTTCATCCTTATTATTGAATTTAGAAAAATTTGTGAAATAAATTTATTAACTTTTATTGAACTAATATATCAATAAAAACAATTGTGCATAAAGGAGTATATTTTATAACTTTAAAGATGTAATATTTGCAATCCCTTAAATGATATACTTGTATTAAAAATTAGCTTACAGAAAATGTATGTCCTATAAAAATAACAATATTAAAATATCAGGTACCAAAGTGTTGTAGAATATCTTAAGAGCAGAATAAGGAAATAGGACATTTTAATCACAAAAATGCAATTCTAATACATATCTTATTTGTTCTTAATACATATCTCCTTTACTAACAGAACTGTTCGAAACCATGCATCCATTGCGAATCTAATACGAATACATTTGCTTAAATTTGGAGAGAAAAATGTTTAATTTTCACCAGAAAATCACCGGTTGCTTCCAATACTATCCACAACGAAAAAACCAAACTCAAACAACCAATGTAATGACTTAATTTTTTTTTCCCGAAAACATTGCGCAAATCATTCTCTCTCTCTCTTTCTATAAAAATTCTTCTTGAATAAGAGGTAATTCGCTTCCTCACTGATTAATATCCGGTAATAATCATACTTACTACGAAATTAAGTACCGCCGTGGGAGTAGTTTTCAATGTTCATTAAAGTCCAGAAAACCATCTGCCTTCAGCGTTACTTATTCAAGCTGGAAGATAATCGCCATCTTTTTCTGTTACCAGAAAGAAAATGGCGGAGATGATAATCTCGGAAGGTAATCATACGCCATACACACAAAATGGGAACCAAGACCTAATAATGCGCCAAAAAAATGTTTTTTTTTAATGATCACGATAGCTTTTAAAAGTTTATTTTTAGGTGAGAAATAGTAATGTTTGGAAAGCGAAAATAAATATTAATACATCAGAAAGTAGCAGATCTTTGAATGTAAAGTAGTTCGAATTATTATCGCTTCATGTTCTTTTTCTTAGCAAATGGACATTCCTAATTCACTGATGTGGGTGGTTAGAATGAAAAATGTTCAATTTTAAAATAGAAGCAAGGAATACAGAATTTTTATACTACGAATGTTTCATCTAGTGCGATTAATTTGTCTAGCTTTGTAAAGAGTTTTATATGCAAAGAATAATTTAATGGAACTCATTGAGTAAGATTATGAAGTTCATCTTTCTGTTGTCTTTTAGTCTGTTCTTTCTATCATTGCATTTAATTTGATTTTCTCCGTATTAAGAACTTTTATAATTTCAGATCAATAAAAGTTTATCCGCGAGTTCTTTGAGAAGAATAAAAATTAAGTAAAGTTTTATGAAAGCAGAGCGTGGAAATTGAAGATCTTTTAAGTTAAATGATACGATTTCTGGAATCGCTTCAGTGTCTACCTATTCCGTTTTCATTGAGAACAAAATGATCTAATTTGTTCCTTCTGCTATGATTCTCCAAAATGGTTGCTATTTTATTGCCACGGCCAAAATAGGAAATATTTTTTGTGTTTAGATTTCGTAATGCAGATTTAAATTGGAAAGTTGTTAGCTTAATGGAAGAGAAGATTTTTTGGAATATTTTTTTTTTTTTTTTCTGAAATAGGGTTCTTTAAATATATGTTGCTTATTTTTATTATATGGGTTTTTTTTCCATATTATTTTATTTTTATTTATTAAATGTACGTTATATTATGAACTGAATCAATTTCATGTGCCTTATTTCAGATTTTATAATAATAACAGAATTATTGTTATCATTTTTTATTATGTCCACCAAAGTTAAGAATTCTTTTAAAAAAAGGGTCTGATGGCTGAGTGACTAGCTCTAGATGCGACAGGTTTCGGATTCGAGTCTCGGTAGTACCATGGATGTTTGTAGTCGTTCGGAATCCACTTTAAAGTTCTATGAAAGTTTAAGCCGTAGATTGCGCTCTAAACATTACTGTACAGCTTTCAGATGACAACCCTACCCCGTAAAAAGTCAATGTCACGGAGCCAAGTCAGATTTCTACCTACGGATGCTCCATCACAACAGAATCTTCCCTCCCCCTTCCTCTCCTTCCAGGAGGCCACACCGATTCTTGGACCTGGTTTAGATGTTGCTGTCTACCAAGTGGGATAAGAAACAACATTCTTTAAAAAATATTAAATGAATATATTAAATGAATATATATACACTGAAGTGACAAAAGTCATGGGATAGAAATATGCAAATTTTCAGATGGCAGTAGCATCGCGTAGAACAGGTATAAATGCGCAGTGCTTTCGCAGAGCTTTCATTTCTGTTCAAGTTATTCATGTGAAGAGGTTTTGACGTGATGATGACCGCACGACGGGAATTAACAGACTTTGAACGCGGAATGTTAGTTGAGCTAGACGCATGGGTCATGCCATTTCGGAAATCGTTAGAATTCAACATTCCCAGACCCACTGTGTCAAGAGTGTGCCGAGTATGAAATTTCAGGCATAACATCCCACCATGGACAGCGCAGTGATCGACCGCCTGCACTTAACGACCGAGACCGGCGACGCGTCTGCAAAGAGTCGTAAATTCTAACAGACAAGCAACACTGCGTCAAATAACCGCAGAAATCAATGTGGGACGTACAAGGGATTTGTCTGTGCGGAGAAATTTGGCTTTCTTGGGCTATTCCAGCAGAAGACCGACTCGAGTGCCTTTACTGACAGAACGACATCGCTTGCAGCGACTCGTGGGCACGTGAGCATATCGGTTGGTCCCTAGATGAATGGAAAACCGTGGCCTGGTCCGATGAGTCACGATTTCAGTTGGTAAGAGCTGATGGTAGGGTCAATGTCACGGAGCCAAGTCAGCATGGTTCTACCTATGGACTTGCTCCCCTCACAACAGAATCTTCCCTCACCCCTTCCTCTCCTTCCAGGAGGCCACACAACGCGATTGGTTTGGAACCTGGTTTAGATGTTGCTGTCTACCAAGTGGGATAAGAAACAACATTCTTTAAAAAATATTAAATGAATATATTAAATGAATATATATATATATACATCTGTTTGCCATACTTCGAAGGCAATCATAGAATCAATCTGTAACCTAGGTAACCTAATGTGTAGGCTGCTTTTACATGCTTTTAAATTATTATTTATTACATTTACGGTTATATATTATTACAAACAATGCCGTTTATATTCCAAACCAAAATATGTTTAATGTAAAGAAACCATGTTTACAAAATTTATGCATTACTTAAACTTGTTAGTATTATTGTCAGACCATTAGAAGTCGGAGTTGTTTTTTGGCAGGGGCAGGAAGTCGGCCAAAAAATGTTCGTTTCCTGACTCCTGAGTCGGATCTTTTATACTGATTTCCAACTCGCAACTTTTAATGGTAATTTTATATACTATAATTTTTATTAATGGATTTAGAAATTTAAAAAAAATGAATTTATTGACTTTTATTGAACTCGTATATCAATAAAAATTGTCGAAACGAAATATTTTTTACATCTTTAAAGGGGACTTTATTTTTTACACTTAAAGACATCATAGTACTCAAAATTTGCTTACAAAAAATGTATGTAGTATAAAAATGGCTGTAATACATATACAGGTAATACAGGTACCAAACTGCTATTGAAAAGCACAAGACAAACAAAAGAAAATAGTACGTTTTAATCACAAACATGAAGTTATAATATATTAAATCTTATTTGTTCTTAATAATGGAATAGCTTCTATAAGATCTTTTTGCATTATTTCCAAGATAGCGTTTTATAAGCTACAGTTTTCAGATAAGCAGGTTTGCTGGTAAAAATTTACCTTCTAGTGGTTATATTATTGAAGGATACAGTTGAATTGCCTCTTTAACATTTAATTCTAACATTCATCCAGGAATTTTGGAAAAATAAAATATAAAAGCATCCGTAATCTGATTTTTAAGCCGATTCCTGATCGACTCCCAGCTTCTGCTGAAAACTAATAATTTTATTGATTTTTACTAATATAACTGTGTCAAACTGTGCATCCATTGCATCTCGAACTTGCACCACTAAGTTTACTTAAATTTCTAGAGGAAAACATTTAATTTTCACCAGAAAATCACTGGTTGCTTCCAATATTATCCGCAAAGGAAAACCAAACTCAAACAACCAATGTAATGACTTAATTTTCTTTTCCGAAAGATTGCGCAAATTATTCTCCCTCTTTCATAGAAAATTTTTCTTGAATAAGAGGTAATTCGCTTCCTCACTGATTAATAACCAGTACTCATCATACTTAGTACGAAATAAGGTACCGCCGTGGGAGTACTTTCCAATGTTCATTAAAGTCCAGAAAACCATCTGCCTTCTGCGTTACTTATTCAAGCAGGAAGATAATCGCCATCTTTTTCTGTTACCAGAAAGGAAATGGCGGAGATGATATTCTCGGAAGGTAATACACACGCCATAAGCACAAAATGGGAAACAAGACCTAATAATGGCGTCAATTTTTTTTTTTTTGAATCATCACGATGACTTTTAAAGGTTATAAAGTTTATTTTCAGAAGAAAAATAATGTTCGGAACGTGAAAATAAATAACAATACATCAAAAAGTAGCTAATAGCTCATTAGAATTATGTCCAAAGTTTCGAATGTAATGTAGTTCGAATTATTATCGTTTTATATTCTTTTTCTTAGTAAATGGATATTCTTAATTCACTGAAGTGGGTGGTTTAAATGGGTGGAAAAATTTTCAATTTTAAAATAGAAGCAAGGAAATAGAGCATTTTTAGAATTTTTATATTACGAATGTTCCATCTAATGCGGGTAATTTGTCTAGCTTTGTAAAGATTTTTAAATGCAAAGTAGAATTTAATGGAACTCATTGAGTAAGATTACGAAGTTCATGTTAGTCTGTTCTTTCTTTGATTGTATTTAATTTGAAATTCTCCGTATTAAGAACTTTTATAATTTCAGATTAATAAAAGTTTCTTCGTTCTGAGTTTTTTTGAAAAGAATAAAAATTAAGTAAAGTTTTATGATAGCAGATCGTGGAAATTGAAGCTCTTTTAAGTTAAACGATACGATTTCTGGAATTGCTTTACTGTCTACCTATTTCTTTTTCATTGAGAAACAAATGATCTAATTTATTTCTTCTTCTATGATTCTCCAAAATGGTTGCAATTTTTATGGCCACATCCAAAATAGAGAAAGTTTTTCGAGTTTAAATTTCGTACAGCAAATTTAAATTGGAATCTTGTTAGCTTAATTGAAAAGAAGATTTTGCAACATACACACATATATATATATTGAAAAAGGATTCTTTAAATATATGTTGCCTATTTTTATCATGTGTTTTTTCCATATAATTTTATGTATTCTTTTTAAATGCACATTGTATTATGAACTGTATCAATTGCATACATAAATTTTCAGGTTTTATAATAATAATTGAACTATTATCGTTAATTTTTTTCAAGACAGTCTTCAGTGCCACTGATGTTAGGAATTCTTTAAAAATATTAAATGAATGAATCTTTTAAATTATTATTTATTAGATTTGATGTTATATATTATAACAACCAATGTTATTTATATTCCAAATAAATAAATGTTTAATGCAAAGAAACCCTGTTAATAATAATTATTCTACTCCTTAAACTTGTCAGTAATATTGTTAGATCCCCGGAAGTTGAAGATATTCTTAGGCAGGGTAGAGAGTTATCCAATAATTCACTTTCCTGACTCCTAAGTCGGAATTGTTTATACCGACTTCTGACTTTTTACAGTAATTTTATATACTATAATCTTTATTAATGGATTGATAAAAATTTGTGAAATAAATTTATTGACTTTCATAGAATTCATATATCAATAAAAACAGTTGTGCGTAACGAAATATTTTTTTACAACTTTAAAGAAGTAATATTTGCATTAACTTAAATGACATTCTTGTACTCGAAATATGGTTACGAAAAATCTATGTCCTATAAAAATGGCAGCATTAAATTATCCAGTACCAAACTGCTATAGAATAGCTTAAGACAAACAAAAGAAAATAGTATATTTCAATCAAAAAATGCAGTTGTAATACATAAAATCTTAATTGTTCTTAATAATAGAATAACTTTTGTGAGATCTTCTTTCATTGTGGATCTAAGATAGCTTTTTACTCGTATAAGTCTCGGTGATGAGAAAAAGATTCTCAGCGCCTACTATGTTTGCTGGTAAACAATGATTATCTTTGCTACTTCGTTTATTATTGAAGGATACATCCTGTTGTTGAAAATGTTGAATCCTTAAAATTTAATTTAAACATTCATACCAAGAATTTTGGAAAAAAATTATTTTTATAAAAGCACTGGTACTCATATTTTTTAAATCGATTCCTGACTCCTCCATCTCTGGAATCCACGTTAAATTGTAGTAGATTTGTCTAAGTAGCCTAAAGTGTGCATAAAATGGCCGTAGAGCGATCTATCAAAGCAAACCAATCCTCCAGGCTCGACTCCCGATTCCAACACCCTATTTTTGCTGAAACCCATTAATTTTGATGGTTGCTTTACTAATAGAACTGTCAGAAACCATGCAACCATTGCATCTCTAACCTGCACCACTACGTTTGCTTAAATTCGGCGATGAAGTCATTTAATTTTCACCAAATAATCACTGGTTGCTTCCAAGACTGTCCATAACAGAAAAACACATAACTCAAGCAACCAATGACTTAATTTTCTTTTTCCAAACGATTGCGCAAATTATTCTCTCTCTCTTTCATAGAAAATTCTTCTTGAATAAGAGGTAATTCGCTTCCTCACTGATTAATATCCGGTACTCATCATACTTACTAGGAAATTAAGTACCGCCATGGGAGTAGTTTTCAATGTACATTAAATCCCAGAAAACCATCTGCCTTCCGCGTTACTTGATCAAGCTGGAAGATAATCGCCATCTTTTTCTGTTGCCAGAAAAAAAATGGCGAAAATGATATTCTCGGAAGGTAATCATACGCCATAAGAACAAAATGGGAAACAAGACCTAATAATGGTGCAAAAAAAATTTTTTCTTTTAATGATCACGATAGCTTTTAAAAGTTATAAATTTTATTTTTAGGAGAAAATTTTTAATGTTTGGAACTTGAAAATAAATATCAATACATCAAAAAGTAGCTAATAGGTCATTAGATTTTTGTTCAGAGCTTCGAATGTAAAGTAGTTCGAATTATTATCGTTTTATATTATTTTTCTTAGTAAATGGATATTCTTAATTAACTGATGTGGGTGGTTAAAATGAAAAATTTTAAATTTTTAAATAGAAGCAAGGAAATAGAACATCTGTAGAATTTTTATGCTATGAACGTTTCGTCTAATGCGGGTAATTTGTCTAGCTTTGTAAAGAGTTTTAAATGCAAAGAATAATTTAAAGGAACTCATTGAGTAAGATTATGAAGTTCACGTTAGTCTGTTCTTTCTTTGATTGTATTTAATTTGAAATTCTTTGTTCTGAGTGTTTTTGAAAATAATAAAAATTAAGTAAAGTTTAATGAAAGGAGATCGTGGAAATTGAAGATCTTTTAAATCAATTGATGCGATTTCTGAAATTGCTTATATCTACCTATTCCGTTTTCGTTTAAGAACCAAATGATCTAATTTATTTCTTCTTCTATGATTCTCCGAAATGGTGGCTATTTTTATTGCCACGGCCAAAATAGGAAATATTGTTCGTGTTTAGATTTCGTATTGAAAATTTAAATTGGAATCTTGTTAGCTTAATGGAAGAGAAGATTTGGAATATTTTTTTTCTGAAATAGGGTTCTTTAAATATATTTTTATTATATTATCTTATGTGTACTTTTTAAATGCACGTTATATTATGAACTGAATCAATTTCATTCATATTATTCATACATTTATAATAAAAAGAGAATTTATTTTTGAAGACAATGCTTCCCTGCCACCAATTTTAGGTATTCTCTAAAACTTTTAAATAAATAAATATATATAACTGTTTGCCATACTTCGAAGGCAATTTCTGTAGCCTGGGTAATCTAATGTATAGGGTGTTCTTATATTCTTTTGAAATATTATTTTTTAGGTTGCTATTATATATTATTACAACTAATGTCATTTGTACTCCAAATAAATGTATGCTTATTGTAAAGAAACCATATTTATACTATTTATGTGTTTCCTAAACTTCTCAGTAATATTATCAAATGACTGTAAGTTGGAGATATTCTTAGGAAAGGGCAGGGAGTCTGCCAAAAAAAGTCCGTCTCCAGACTGCCGGATTTTTATACCGATTCCAGACTCCTGACTTTTTACGGTAATTTTATATATTATAATCCTTATTAATGTATTTAGAAAAATTTGTGAACTAAATTTATTAACTTTTATTGAACTAATATACCAATAAAAAAAGTTGTTCATAAAGGAGTATATTTTAAAGATGCAATATTTGCACTCAATTAAATGATATACTTGTACTAAAAATTTGCTTACAAAAAATTTTTGTCCTATAAAAATAACAATATTAAAATATCAGGTCCAAAAGTGTTATAGAATATCTTAAGTGGAGAAGGAGGAAATAGTACATTTTAATAACAAAAATGCAATTACAATACATATCTTATTTGTTCTTAATGCATATCTTCTTTACTAACAGAACTAACTGCCCGAAACCATGCATCCACTGCGATTCTAATACGAAGGCATTTGCTTAAATTCGGCAAGAAAGTTGTTTAATTTTCACTAGATAATCACTAGTTGCTTCCAATACTATCCCCAACGAAAAACCAAACACCAGCAACCAATGTAATGATTTGATTTTCTTTTTTGAAAAGATTGCGCAAATTATTCTCTCTCTCTCTTTCATAGAAAATTCTTCTTGAATAAGAGGTAATTCGCTTCCTCACTGATTAATACCCGGTACTCATCATACTTACTACGGAATTAAGTACCGCCGTGGGAGTAGTTTTCAATGTTCATTAAAGCCCAGAAAACCATCTGCCTTCAGCGTTACTTATTCAAGCTGGAAGATAATCGCCATCTTTTTCTGTTACCAGAAAAAAATGGCGGAGATGATATTCTCGGAAGGTAATCATGCGCCATAAGCACAAAATGGGAAACAAGACCTAATAATGGTGTCAAATTTTTTTTTAAATCATCACGATGACTTTTAAAGGTTTTAAAGTTTATTTTTAGAAGAAAAATAATGTTTGAAACGTGAAAATAAATATCAATACATCAAAAAGTAGCTAATAGTTCATTAGAATTCTGTTCAAAGCTTCGAATGTAATGTAGTTCGAATTATTATCGTTTTATATTCTTTTTCTTAGTAAATCGATATTCTTAATTCACTGACGGGGGTGGTTTAGAATGAAAAATGTTCAATTTTAAAATAGAAGCAAGGAAATAGTGCACTTTTAGAATTTTTATACTACGAATGTGCCATCTAATGCGGGTAATTTGTCTAGCTTTGTAAAGAGTTTTAAATGCAAAGAACAATTTAATGGAACTCATTGTGTAAGATTACGAAGTTCATGTTAGTCTGTTCTTTCTTTGATTGTATTTAATTTCAAATTCTCCGCATTAAGAACTTTTATAATTTCAGATTAATAGATATTTATCCGTGAGTTCTTTGAGAGAAATAAAAATTAAATAAAGTCTTATGAAAGCAGATTGTGGAAATTGAAGATCTTTTAAGTTAAAGGACACGATGTCTGGAATTGCTTTTGTGTTCTACCTATTCCGTTTTCATTGAGAGCCAAATGATCTAATTTATTTCTTCTGCTAGGATTCTCCAAAACGGTTTCTATTTTTGTTGCTACAGCTAAAATAGGAATCATGTTTAGATTTCGTACTGCAAATTTAAATTGGAATCTTGTTAGCTTAATTGAAGAGAAGATTTTGGAATATTTTTTTTCTAAAATAAGGTTCTTTAAATACATGTTGCTATTTTTATTACATGTTTGTTTCTTATTATTTTATGTTTACCTTTGAAATGCACGTTATTTTATGAACTGAATCATTTTCATGGATAAATTTTCAGGTTTGATAATAATAACAAAAACATTTTTTTTTGAAGACAGTCTTCCGTGTTACTGATTTTAGGAAATCTTTAAAAATATTAAATGATATAAATTTTTAAAATTATTATGTATTAGATTTGTTATATATTATTACTACATTCATTTATACTCCAAACAAATATATGTTTAACGTTAAGAAACAATGTTTACAAAATTTACGTACTCCCTAAACTTGCCAATAATATTGTTCAGATCACTGAAATTTTATGATGTTCTTAGGCAGGGGCAAGGAGTCTTCCGTCTCCTGACTTCTGAGTCGAATTTTTTTATTCCGACTCCAGACTTTTTACATTAATATTATATACTATAATCTTTATTAATGGATTTAGGAAAATTTCCGAAATAAATTTATTGACTTTTATTGAACTTATATATCAATAAAAACAGTTTTCATAAAGAAAATATATTTTACAACTTTAACGGTGTAGTATTTGTAGTCATTTAAAAGACATTGATGTACTCGCAATTTGCTTACAAAAAAATTTATGTCTTATAAAAATTATGGCCTTAAATTTTCTAGTACCAAACTATTATTGAAAATTTGTCAAGATACAAATACAAGACGCAAGATACAAAGTCAATTATACAAAGAAAATAGTATATTTTAATCCCAAAAATGCCGTTGTAATGCATTAAATCTTATTTGTTCTTAATAATAGAATAGTTTCTATGAGATCTTCTTTCATTATGGGTCCAAGATAACTTTTTATAAGCTACAGTTTTAAGATAAGCACTTACTAGGTTTGTTGGTAAAATATTCATTGTGTTTGCTACTGATTATATTATTCAAGGATACAGTTGAATTGCCTCCTTAACATTTAATTTTAACATTAATAGAAGAATTTTGGCAAATAAAATATAAAAACATCGGATTTTGCAAACCGATTCAGAACTCCTCCTGCTCGACTCCCAATTCCGACTCCTCAATTTTGCTGAAAACTACTAATTTTAATGGTTTCTTTACTAATAGAAATGTCCGAAACCATGCACCCATCGCATCTCTAACACACACAAACACGTTTATTTAAATTTGTCAAAGGAAATCATTTTATTTTCACCACAAAATCACAGGTTGCTTACAATAATGTCCATAACGGAAAAACACATCATCAAAAAACCAATGTAATGACTTAATTTTCCTTTTTCCGAAAAGATTGCGCAAATTATTCTCTTCCTCTTTCATAGAAAATTCTTCTTGAATAAGAGGTAATTCGCTTCCTCACTGATTATTATCCAGTACTCATCTTACTTACTGTGCCGTGGGAGTAGTTTTCAATGTTCATTAGAGTCCAGAAAACCATCTGCCTTCAGCGTTACTTATTCAAGCTGGAAGATAATCGCCATCTTTTTCTGTTACCAGAAAGAAAATGGCGGAGATGATATTCTCGGAAGGTAATCATGCGCCATAAGCACAAAATGGAAAACAAGACCTAATAATGGCGCCCCCCCAAAACCCCCCTTTTTTTAATGAACACGATGACTTTTAAAGTTTATATGTTTATTTTTAAAAGAAAAATTTTAATGTTTGGAACGTGAAAATAAATATCAATATATCAAAAAGTAGCTAATTGTTCATTAGAATTCTGTTCAGAGCTTCGATTGCAAAGTAGTTCGAATTATTATCGCTTTATGTTCTTTTTCTTAGTAAATGGATATTCTTAATTCACTGATGTGGGTGGTTAGAATGAAAAATGTTCATTTTCAAAATAGAAACAAGGAAATAGAGCATTTTTAAACTACGAATGGCCCATCTAACGCGGGTAATTTACCCAACTTTGTAATGAGTTTTAAACGCAAAGAACAATTTAATGGAACTCATTGAGTAAGATTATGAAGTTGATGTAAGTCTGTTCTTTCTTTGATTGTATTTAATTTGAAATTCTCTGCATTAAGAACTTTTATAATTTCAGATTAATAAAAGGTAATTCGTGAGTTCTTTGAGAAAAATAAAAATTAAATAAAGTTTTATGAAAGTAGATCGGGGAAATTGAAGATCTTTTAAGTTAAATGATACGATTTCTGGAATTGCTTTGTGTTCTACCTATATAGTTTTCATTGGGAACCAAATGTTCTAATTTATTTCTTCTTCCATGATTCTCCAAAATGGTTGCTATTTTTATTTGCACGGCCAAAATAGGAAATATCGTTCGCGTTTAGATTTCGTACTGCATATTTAAATTGAAATCTTGTTAGCTTAATTTAAGCGAAGATTTGGGAATATCTTTTTTTTTGTTTTGAAATAGTGTTTTTTAAATGTATATTGCCTATTTTCTAGTTTTTTTTTTTAATAATATGTTATGCTTACTTTTTAAATGCACATTATATTATAAACTGAATCTGTTTCATGCCTATTATATAATAATAATATAGAATTATAATAATTGAATTATTATATTATGATAATGACACAATAATAAATTTTTTTTTTTGAAGGTAGTCTTCCATGGAAACGAAAATTAAGACTAAGTTAGGAATTCTTTAAAAATATTAAATGAATAAATAGATGTAATATAGAAACTATGGCAAACAGATGCATATGTACATTTGCTTGCGATATAGTACTTCGAAAGCAATCATAGAAGTATTCTGTGGCCTGGGTAATCTAATGTACATGGTGTTCTTACATGCTTTTGAAATATTATGTATTAGGTTATGTTATATAATATCCGAGTGACTACTGCTCTGCCTCTCAGTGCCACAGGTTTATGGTTCGAGTCCCGGCGGTGCCATGGATGTTTGTAGTGGTTCGGAATCCATTTTAAATTGTAGGTCACTGTCTAATATGGCTGTTCAGCGTTGGGAGTGGGGCTGAAAACCCTACCCCGTAAAAAGAAAAAACATGTCTCGTAATCTGCCAGTAGGTCGACGGCCTTGACCAACAATGTGGCTGTTGCGCGGAGGATGATAATGATGATGTTATATATTATTACAATCAATGTCATTTATACTCCAATTAAATATATGTTTAATGTAAAGTAACCATGTTTACAAAATTAATTTACTTCCAAAACGTGTCAGTAATATTATCAGATCACTAGAAGGTATCTTTGGCAGGAGTAGGGAATCGGCCAAAAATATTCCGTTTCTTGACTCCTGAGTCGAATTTTTTATACAGATTCTTGACTTTTTACGGCAATTTTACACATTATAATCTTTATTAATGGATTCAGAAAAATGTATTGATTTTTATTGAACTCATACATTAATAAAAACAGTTGTACCTAACGAAGTATTTCTTACGATTTTAAAAACGTAATATTTCCATTTCCAAAAAATGTATTCCTATAAAAATAACAGAATTAAATTATCAAGAACAAAGCTGTTATAGAATAGCTTAAAACAAGTAAAAGAAAACAGTATATTTCAATTACAAAAAAAGCAGTTATAATACAATAAATCCTTTTTGTTCTTAGTAATAAAATAGCTTTTGTGAGACCTTCTTTCATTGTGGATCCAAGATAGCTTTTTATAAGATAACGCTGAGAAATCTCAGCGTTTACTAGGTTTTCTGGTGAAACAGTCGTTATCTATGCTACTGGTTGTATTGTGGAAGGATACAGTTGAATTGCCTCCTTAAAATTTCATTTCAACATTCTTCCCAATAATTTTGGAAAAATAAAAATTATTTTTATAACAGCACCGGAGTCAGATTTTTAAACCGATTCCTGACCCCTCCTTCTCGACTCCCGATTTCGAGTCCCCACTTCTGCTGAAAACTACTAATTTTAATGGTTTCTTTACTAACAGAACTGTCCGAAACCATTCATTTAGTGCATCTCTAACATGCACCTATCCTGGCGGTGACATGGATGTTTGTTAGTCGTTTTGAATCCCCGTTGAACTGTAGGTATTAACCTCGTTAAATAGCTAATGGTGCTAATTAGACCTGTAGTAGTAACGACGCTTTAATTGCCCAAAAAGCGCAAAAAATGACCGTAGAGCGATAAACCAAACAATTAACATTTATTTTAAACATTCATCACAAGAATTTCGGAAAAATAAAAATAATTTTTATTAAAGCATCGGTAATCACATTTTTAAACCGATTCCAGATTCCTCCTTCTCGACTCCCGATTCCGACTCCTCACTTCTGCTAAAAACGACTAATTTTATTGGTTTCCTACTAAAAGAACTGTCCGAAACAATGCATCCATTGCATCTCTAATAATGCCACGACATTTAATAAAATTTGTCGAGATAAGTCTTTTAATTTATACCAGAAAATCACTAGTTGCTTCCAATACTGTCCACAATAGAAAATGACATAACTCAAACAACCAATGTAATGACTTAATTTTCTTTTCCCGAAATATTGCGCAAATAATTCTCTCTCTCTCTCTTTCACAGCAAATTCTTCTTGAATAAGAGGTAATTCGCTTCCTCACTGATTAATATCCGGTACTCATCATACTTACCACGAAATTAAGTACCGCCGTGGGAGTAGTTTTCAATGTTCATTAAAGTCCAGAAAACCATCTGCCTTCAGCGTTACTTATTCAAGCTGGAAGATAATCGCCAATTTTTTCTGTTACCAGAAAGAAAATGGCGGAGATGATATTCTCGGAAGGTAATCATACGCCATAAGCACAAAATGGAAAACAAGACCTAATAATGACGCCAAAAAAACAAAAAAAAATTTCTTTAATGATAACCATGGCTTTTAAAAGTTATAAGTTTATTTTTACGTGAACAATTTAGTGTTTGGAACGTGAAAATAAAAATCAATACATCAAAAAGTAGCTAGTAGTTCATTAGAATTCTGTTCAGAGCTTCGAATGCAAAGTAGTTCGAATTATTATCGCTTTATGTTATTTTTCTTAGTGAATGGATATTCTTAATTCACTGATGTGGGTGGTTAGAATGAAAAATGTTCAATTTTAAAATAGAGCATTTTTAGAATTTTTAAACTACGAATGTTCCATCTAATGCGGGTAATTTGTCTAGCTTTGTAAAGAGTTTTAAATGCAAAGAACAATTTAATGAAACTCATTGTGTAAGATTACGAAGTTCATGTTAGTCTGTTCTTTCTTTGATTGTATTTAATTTGAAATTCTCCGCGTTTAGAACTTTTATAATTTCAGATTAATAAAAGTTTATCCGTGAGTTCTTTGAGAAGAATAAAAATTAAGTAAAGTTTTATGAAAGCAGATTGTGGAAATTCAAGATCTTTTAAGTTAAATGATATGATTTCTGGAATTGCTTCAGTATCTACCTATTCCGTTTCCATTGAGAACCAAATGATCTAATTTATTTCTTCCTTCTGTGATTCTCCAAAATGGTTGCTGTCTTTATTGCCACGGACAAAATAGGAAATAGTGTTCGTGTTTAGATTTCGTACTGGAAAAGTTAAATTGGAATCTTGTTAGCTTAATGGAAAAGAGGATTTTGGTTTTTTTTTTCTTCTGAAATAAGGTTCTTTAAATATATGTTGCCTATTTTTATTATGTGTTTTTTTTTTCCATATTATTTAATATTTAATTTTTAAATGCACATTATATTATAAAGTGACTTAATTTTATGCATATTATTCCAAGTTTTATAATAATGACAGAATTTGTTTTGAAGACACCATGCACCCGAAGTTAGGTATTCTTTAAAAATATTAAATGAATGGATATATTCAACTTTTTTTATACTTCTAAGGCAATCATAGAAGCATTCTGCAGCCTTGGTAATCTAATGTAGAGGGTGTTCTTACATGCGATGGAATTATTATTATTTAGGTTTCTGTTCCAGCGCTCGGGGAAATAGGTTTCGGGTTCGAATCCTGGATGATTCTAGTGGTTCGGAATCCACTTTAAAGCGTAAATCCCGGTATAATATGACTGTAAAGTGTTGGGCGTAGGGCTGACAATCCTGCCCCGTAAAAAGAATCATCTCATATTTCGAAATCTGCCAGTAGGCAGACGGTCTTGTCCCACCATGGGGCTCTATCGCCATTGAAGAAAAAGAAGCAGATGGCTGTTATATATTATTACAAGCAATGCCATTTATATTCCAAACCAAAATAGGTTTAATGTAAAGAAACCATGTTTACATAATTTATGTACTCCCTAAACTTGTCAATAATATTGTCAAATTACTGGAAGTTGAAGATGCTCTTAGACAGGAGGTAGAAACACGGATTCAGCCAAAAAATCCCGTCTCCTGACTCCTGAGTCGAATTTTTTATATCGACTCCGACTCCTGAATTTAACGGTAATTTTACTATATATACTGTAGTCTTTATTAATGGATTTAGAAAAATTTGTAAAATTAATTTATTGATTTTTATTGAACTCGTATATCAATAAAAACAGTTGTGCATAATCAAGCATTTCTTACAATTTTAAGGATGCAATATTTGTACTCACTTAAAAGCTTTCTTACTTAAAAGTTTACTTAAAAGTTTTCTTGCTTACAAAAATTTATTTAAGAAGTATCTATGTTTTTTGTTTTTTTTTTTTGTATAAAAAATAAATTTTCAGGTACCAAAGTATTATAAAATCTGCCAGTAGGCAGACGGTCTTGGCCCACCATTGGCCTGTTGAGCCAATGAAGAAGATTTAGTTTATTCTACAGTCACTGTTTAACGTGTATTCCGAACCCTTCCCAAACATCCATGCCACCGTCAGGATTTGAACTTGAAGCCTGTGGTACCAAAGGCCAGAGTGCTAGCTAATTGGCCCCCAGGTTGCTGAATGAAGAAGAAGAAAGTATTATAGAATAGCTTAAAACAATTAAAATAAAATAGTATATTTTAATCCCCAAAATGCAGTTGTAATACATTAAATCTTATTTGTTCTTAATAATAGAATACCTTTTGTGAGATCTTCTTTTATTGGGGATCCAAGATTTAAAAGCTTTTTTATAAGCTTCGATGCTGAGAAAAGTCTCTCAACACTTATTGGTTTTTCTGTTAAAGCAGCCACTGTCGTTGCTACTGGTTGTATTATTGAAGGATACATTTGAAAATGCTTCCTTAAGATTTAATTTAATCATTAATTCATAAAATTAAAAAAAAAGAAAGTTACTCTTATAAAAACCAACTTATACTTTTCAAACCAACTTCCATCTCTAGTCTAGGGTCCCATGATAAATCGATGCAATAATTTTTATGTTTCTGTGATAAAAATATTTCCTGAATCGAAATATAAATGGAATGAAATATTCTCTGAATAAAAATAACATGGTTGCTTAATTCATAAAACTTGACAATAAATACCGTTTTCCTCCATTCATATTTATAAAGGGGGTGTTTTGCACTGACTTAATTGAAAAGTCCGCAGTGTCACCACATTGGTCAACTTTATCATTTGGTCCACTAAGTCTCTAGTCACATTAAGCTGCAGTACCAGGTATTTATTACGTTATTTATGAGAGTACACCTAGCCATTACTTACTTCAGATTCTAGAGATGTTCATCTATTTTAGCTGACGGGAAAAGGCGGAATCTAGACAAGTTCGGAACTTCTACGACGTAAACAATCGATTAGTCATTGCTGACTTGAACATGTTGAAATCTAGAAATGGATAGCGAAAAATGTCTATGCTGTCTTTTTTTCCCCCTGCAATATTAAATCTTTAGCGATACGTAATATTTCAGTTATGTTATATATAATTTGTTCAATATTTTTTGTACTCTTGATTCAAAATTTATTGTGCAGTTTAAGTAGGCCATCAACTGAAGGCACTATAAAATATAATAAATAATATAAATTTTGAGTTCATAATAGTAGTTCTGCTCCAAAAACGGGAAAGGCGGAATCAAGACAGAACTTTTACACGTAAACGAACTAGTTCAGAACTTTTACACCGTAAACAATCGATTTATCATTACTGATTTATATATGGTGAGAACTATCGAAATGGATAACAAAATCCAAGTAAAATTTAAAAATAAATAATGCTGTTTTTTTTTCCTGCAATAGGGAATCTGTTGTGATAGGTAATATTTTACTTATGTTTTTTTTTTTTAATTTGTACAGCATTAATTTTTGCACAGTTTCAAAATTAATTTTTGTAGCCTTGTTTCAAACTTATTGTGCAGTTTAGATAGGACATCAACTGAAGAACACTGTAAAATCTAATAAATAATATAAATTTTGAGTTTATAATAATAGATTTGTTCCAAAAACGGGAAAAGGACGGAATCTAGACAAGTTCAGAACTTTTACGCCGTAAACAATCTATTTATCATTGCTGACTTATACATGTTGAAAACTATCGAAATGGATAACAAATAAATAAATAAATAAAAAATAAATAATGCTGTCATTTTTTTTTTCCTGCGATAGGAAATCCTTAGTGATAGGTAATATTTTTGTTATATTATATTTAATTTTTTCAACACCAATTTTGTATTCTTGTGTAGTTTAGATAGGCCATCAACTGAAGACACTATAAAATATAATAAATAATATAAATTTTGAGTTCATAATAGTAGTTCTGCTCCAAAAACGGGAAAGGCGGAATCTAGACAGAACTTTTACACCGTAAACAATCGATTTATCATTACTGATTTATATATGGTGAAAACTATCGGAATGGATAACAAAATCCAAGTAAAATTTAAAAATAAATAATGCTGTTTTTTTTTCCTGCAATAGGGAATCTGTTGTGATAGGTAATATTTTACTTATGTTTTTTTTTTTTAATTTGTACAACATTAATTTTTTCAAAATTAATTTTTGTAGCCTTGTTTCAAACTTATTGTGCAGTTTAGATAGGACATCAACTGAAGAACACTGTAAAATCTAATAAATAATATAAATTTTGAGTTTATAATAATAGATTTGTTCCAAAAACGGGAAAAGGACGGAATCTAGACAAGTTCAGAACTTTTACGCCGTAAACAATCTATTTATCATGGCTGACTTATACATGTTGAAAACTATCGAAATGGATAACAAATAAATAAATAAATAAAAAATAAATAATGCTGTCATTTTTTTTTCCTGCAATAGGAAATCCTTAGTGATAGGTAATATTTTTGTTATATTATATTTAATTTTTTCAACACCAATTTTGTACTCTTGTGTAGTTTAGATAGGACATCAACTGAAGACACTATTAAATCTAATAAATAATATAAATTCTGAGTTCATAATAGTAGATCTGCTCCATTATTGATATTCGACCATTTTAATTTTTAAAGAACTTTATAAATTTCAATTTATAATATATTAAATAAAAAATCTTTTTTATAAAATAGTCCTTGAATTTTATTTCATAAAGATTTACTTTATAATTAAAATATCGAGGAGAGTTGAATAATTTAGATTGATTCAGAAACTTACTTAGTTTATTTATAATGATAAACAGATGGGCAAGTTGGCAATATTTTGGGGCGATTTTGCTGGTTTTTCTCACATAACTCCATTAAAAGGCTAATTCCCCCCACATTAGTGACATGAGCAGAAAGCGTAGAGAAGGACTCGGGTTTCGAATCTACTTGCTTTCGTAGCAACCTCTGTTTTCAGAAATTTGCTGTTGATTATGATGTCTTGTGAAAGCCTTTCACATAGACATATATAGGTGGACTGGCGTGAATTGTTTGGGTTTTCACCAATATGGCACGCAAATGTGGAGCAGTTATTCCTGAAATTCCACTGGAAGAATCCCCCGCTGTGAGCTGTTTTGTTCCCCTTTAAAAATCCTTTAAGAATGTAGTTCTATTACTTTCCTTTTTATGGATTAGTTGTATTTTGGGTGTAGATATATTTGACTAAAAATCTGATGTTTTGGGATAAACAAAAGGTTTTTAATAACTACTGGCCATTCAAAAGTCACTTGAGGCCTATCTGAGAATACCTTTATCACAACAAATGAATGGAATTGCTATCTTCACTGACTCAAGGTCTGCCTTGCAGGATCTTAATAAAGGTTTTCAAGTATGATCTTGAACATTTTATCTCTTTTAGAACAAATCCACTGCTTGCAGAAAATGTGTATCCTGCAATGGATCCCTGCTCATGTGAATTTGAAACTGAATGAAATTGCAGATTCTTTGGCCAAGAATCCCAGAAGGTTGGATTGGTCTGCCATTCTTATTTCCCTTGCAGATGCAAATGCCAGGACGAAGAAACACAAAAATATTAAAATTATTATTAAAAAATATCAAAAATGTAGCAACTGCTCTGATGTCGAGCTTAATCCTCATCATGTCTTTGATTGCCCAGCTGTTGCAGCTGTCATGCATTGTCTAGACCAGTGGTGGCCAACCCAAATGATCTTGCGGGCCACTTTGGAAATGCATCTTAACTGCACGTCCCGCATATAAAATTATATATCCCCATATTAGATTTAGACACCCTAGACAGAAAAATTGCCACAAATTGTTATTTTTTGTGTTTTCTTATATGTAAACACAGATAATGTAAGAATAATGATATTAAACGCATATTCTAAAGAAATATATAATACTAAAAATGAAATATAAAAAATATATAAATATAAACGAAAAAAAAAATGAAATCATTAAAAATTATTTATTTTACTAGTATGATATTTGTTTCTCCACTCTTTCACTTAGCTTTTGCAAATCGATGCGCGCGCATCATGATCATATATTCGCAAGAATATTATTTTGAAATCAAAGTTAATTTTTTCTCTTAATTTCGACAGTTAATTTTTGAATATAGGGATGCACACGTAATGTATTTTTTAATATACTGGATTTTTTACTACTTTGGCCATTATAAAATAAAATAAATTTTTTTAAAGTGTGATCAATCTCAGGGGCCGGAAAATATTAAAGGCAGGCCACGGGTTGGTCACCTCTGGTCTAGACCATCCCTCGGAAAAGGACTTATACTCCGAGCTGTTCATCAACATAGCTAATATTACTCTGGAGCACCACGATATTTTATTTTCTTGTATTCTTCAACGGATATGACAGCAGTAACAAATAAAAGTTATTAGTAGTTTACAAATGTTGGCTTTTTTTATTTAATTTTATCTTAAATGCTTCTTTTTAAAAAGAGTAACTGCGTGATGCCTTTTTTTTTAGTATAAAACAAATTCTGTCAAAAATAAAAGAAATTAAGACAAAGATTTATCAAAATTCTTCTGTGGAGACAAAAACTACAATTGTGTATTTTTGTGTTGCACTTTATGTGTTATTATGTTTTGCACGAACAAAATTTTCGTGCTACGTTTTACTGTGAAAAATCCAATATTGCTTTTGTAATCAATAATCGACCGCTTCCATTTATGGTGCAGAGTTCATTTATTAGTTCAACAGAGTAAACAATCGAATAAGAAAAAAAAATGTATCGCAGAGATCTCATAAACGAGTATTGATTTATCGTATAAATATACTATATATATATTATTCTTTTGCCTTTTGTGGATTTGGCAGTCTTTAAGAGAAAATGATCGTTAAATATCATCAGACGTTTGATTAGAAATATTGCTTAGTATAAAAATATATACAGATTATTATACTATATGAGCTGATAAAAAACAGGATTTGTTATACAAACCACGACCAAATCCCAAAATTGGGAATTGGCGACTTCTTTGTGTCGCCAACAGAGACACATGTTGCCAAATGTGGTATCCCTGGCTTCTTCACTTACAATAGCAACCCTTTACTTGGCGGACTTTGGCGAAAATAATTTTTGTCGCCAAATCCCAACGGCCCCTATTCTGTGATTTTGCCCAAATATGTGAAAAAAACGGGATTTTTTTGTATTATTTATTAACATAATAATAATAATTATAAATGTATGCTGACATTATTATAACGATCCGGAAAAAAAAAGGCACAGAATGTATTTGTTTCAACCATAATTTGCCAATTCGAGGTAAATTATTTTCAATCATGTTTATTACATTTAACGCCTCATTTATGCTTTATTTATTAATTATACATATTTTTCTGTTGATAACGAATGTTTGAAATAACTGATGCTATGCTTCAATTTGGACAGTAAAAAATTAAACATTTTTATTCACGAATTTTTTCGTGTTTGCCAAACCGAAATAATTTGAAGGAAAAAAAAAATTTGAAAAAAATTGAGTAAGTAGTTTTTGAAGTGGATAATAAGCGAATAATAAAAAAAAAAAAAAAAAAAAAAAGAACGAATGAATTCATTCAATCCGAAAAATAAACAAGTATAAAAAGTTCTAACCAGAGAAAAAAATGTATAAATTAAAATATGCTGTTATCTTGAATACGAATATGTTGCAACTAGAATGCACATGAAAATTTTTATGATAGGTAAAAAAAATAAGAAATAAAAAAAATTTAGAAAATAAAAGCAAAATGTGAACGTGAATAAGAACAAAAAATATTTTATCTAATTTGGAATTAGATATTCTGAAAGTTCAAATATTTTTTTTTTGTATAGAATTATTCATGAATGTGTAAAGCAATGTTTGCTGAATAAAAAAAAAATTTTATATAAAAAGAAGGAAATTTATCTGTGGGTGTTTATTTACTAAAACCTGAAAACTATAACGCTTAGAAGTTCATTTTTTCCTACTAAATTCATTTTTTTATGTGTTGAATAGCTGAACATCATTAAAATTTTTTATTGAATTTTTTAATGTATTAAAAACATTTTCATTGTTAAATTACGTTTTTTTAAAAAAAAATTTCAATAATAACCTTTTAATAACCTTAAAAAAATCAAAAAGATTTTCACGATAAATGAATTAGAATTTATGTTGTAAATCATATAAAAGCTACTGTAAAGAATATAAAAGACTTAGAAATCAATTCTTTTCTTGGAGTTTATCATATTTTTATTTGATACGTTATCGACAATTACGCCAAAATATAAAATTATCTTTTAATTGAATAATGTAATCGTGCTTCCTCCAACGCATTGGCGTTCCCTCTGTGGCGTTCAGGAGAAATGGACAGTTGACCTACAGACTCTCATCAGGGGAAGGAGTATATTTCGAGCATCCTGCGCGTAGTTGAGTATTCTGTTTTCGGTTTAGAAGTGAAAAGCTTCCATGAACCTATAACTTTATGTCTTTAAATGTGTTAAATATTACATGTGTGTGGTGTTTGTGCGTGTGTAAATACAGCTGTGAGTCCTACAACCTGTGCCACAAATATCAGTATAAGTATCGCAACCCAAACACACTCAGTTACAATCTGATTGCCCAACTTGCACAACAATAAAAATATAAATTGTAAAATCAAGTTAATGAATAAATAAAGTTAAATATTATGAAATGCATTAGTTAAAAAAATTGCCTGCAGATGTTCATAAATATTAATTATAAATAAATGTTACAAATATTAATTATATATTAATATATTATTTTTCAGTTTTTTTTTTAATTTTAAGAGTATATTCGAAGTAAAAAAATTTTTTTTCTTTTACTTTTTTTTTTAATTTTTTAATTTTTTATTTATTTATTATTATTATTATTATTTTATTTTTCGTTTCAGTTTGTTTTCGGAATAATCAAGAACTGCTGCTATGAAATATGAAACTAAACGAAAGAAAGTTTACTCAATTTTTAATTCAATTTACCAACATAAAAAAATATCTACTTTCATCCAAAATATATTTCCTTCAAATAAAATAAAATGTTTATTTTCTGCTTTTTTTCTCCGTCTAGATACAACAGTAGATCTATTAAACATATATAACTATAATATCAAAATATTATTAATCCATTTTTGTACAATCTATTTAATTTATATCAACAAGTTTGTTTTCAAAAAAACATATCTGTTTTCATTAATCACAGTTAATTTAAATATCATAAGATATTTAAATAAATACAGAAAAATAGTGATAAATATGAATAAAAATATCATAAACTGGCAACAATGAAATTTTTTTTTTTACATTTTGGTTAATCTTATTTCACCAATCTTGTTATTTTTTAATTGATTTTATTTTATAATTTAAATTAAAAACAGTTTGTAACAACAGATTTTTATAATTTAAATATCAGAAGATATTTAAATAAATATGGCAAAATAACGATGAATATAAATAAAAATAACATAATTTGCCAACAATAGAAACTGTGGTTTTTTTTTTTTAAACTTTTTGACCAATTTTATTTCACCATTTCTTGTTATTTTTAATTGATTTTATTTTATAATTCAAATTAAAAACAGTTTTTAACAACATTGTATAATTTAAATATCAGAGCTATTTAAATAATAACAGCAAAATAACGAGTTTTAACAACAACATATAACAACAGTTTTTAAAAATAGTTTTTAATAATTTAAATATCAGAGCATATTTAAATAAATACAACAAAATAACGATAAATATAAATAAAAAATAACATAAATTGCCAACAATGGAAACTGGTTTTTTTTTTACTTTTTGACCAGTCTTATTTCTCCAATCTTGTTATTTATTAATTGATTCTATTTCATAATTCAAATTAAAAATCTTGTAACAACAGTAAAAACTGTTTTTAACAACAGTTTTTATAATTTAAATATCAGAAGATATTTAAATAAATACAGCAAAATAACGATAAATATAAATAAAAAATAACATAAATTGCCAACAATGAAACTTTTTTTTTTTTACTTTTTGACCAATCTTATTTCTTTAATCTTGCTATTTTTTAATTGATTTTATTTTATAATTTAAATTAAAAGCAGTTCTAAGCAAGATAAGTGGAAAGAAAATTTTCAAAATTAGTTTCTACGATTTCGAATGATATTTAATGCGATCACATCACTAAATTGTATCTTTTTTTTATATTTCTTTTTAAATAGATTGTCACGCTTGTAAAATATTTTGGAATTAATAAAATCGAAAAACTTACCCCTCTTCAGCTTGAAGCCTGAACAGATGCAATTAGTAGATTGATAAAACATTCATAACAGCTGCTATGAGACACAGTTGTAAACATTTATGTCCATTCTTTAGAAAATATTTTTATTCTTTTAAATAGACTAAAACATTGTCTGTATTCTAAAGATTTCGATTGCCATCTTATGAAATGATAAACCAGCCACTCAAAATCGTTTGCTCAACTATTTTCATTCTATTTATTTTTTTGTTCAAAGATTTTTTTTAAAAATTAGTCCAATTGAATGAAAATGGCTTTTCGTGTAATTCTCACCTGAGTACTATTTTGCCACGATCAAAAATGGCGACAGTTTTCATTGCACCATTGCGTATGCCCTTGCAGCTCAAATTGAAATTCGAAACAAAGCCTTAATTTTTTTTCTGCTATGTTTTATTTTTAATCTTCAATTTTTTCTCCGTATTTTATTCGAGTAAATTAGTTTTAAACAGATTAAAAGGTTTTTGGTTTTCTCTGTAATCAAACGGAAATGGTTTTGTGGAAATGTTTTTTATTAAAATTCTTAAAAAGCTTTAGCTGATTTATAAGAATCACGTAAATGCATAGAAAAATATTCGAAACAGAAGATATCCCTGGGGGTTGTAACGGCATTTAGATCGTAAATTCTCGAAACTATTTTTTATTACTTTTGAATTACATTTCCGCATATGTATAGGTTTAAATTATTTATTCCCATCTAAAAATCTGAAAGCTTATTAATGAATTCATGGAGAAAATTTCCCTTAAATTTATAAAGTTGTTTTTTTTATCCATACGGAAAGGGAAAAATATAATTCTGGTTATTAGAATTATATTTTTATTAGAATATCATGTTAGAAGCTTTCTTAGTTAAAATACTTTAATTATTGAAGCCTGGTATATTCATTTTTTTTGTTTGTTTTATATTTTTTATTATAATTTTATTCTAATTATTTAATATAATTTTTAGAAAATTATATATTATAATTTTTTATAAAAGAAAAACAAAATGTTAAGTAAATAATTAATAATTAAATAACTAATAATAAAAATAAGTAATATAAAAATAGTATGGTAAGTAATAATTAAATAATAAGTTAAGGAAATATTTATTTAATGTTTAAAGTCAGTTATGAAGTTATATTTATCACTGATTAATGATATTTTTCCAAATATTTCTTTTAAAATTTAAAAATAAAAATAATAGGAAAATCTGATTTAAAACTTTTTAAAATAAAATTCTTTTATTTCCAATTCTAAAGTTTGTCCTATATAAGAGAATATAATGATGAATAAGTACAAGTTAATGGATATATAAATTAAATCAAACTATAACACTCTCTTAATTTAATTATTATAATTAAATTTATTTAATTATCTTTTTAATTCATTCGTAATGCCACCTGTCGGAGTTACGAATGAACTACTATCAACGAAAATGTTACGAAACTAATGAACTGTAGATATATTTATTATTATTATTATTTATTTATTTATTGTTATTATTATTATTTATTGTTGTTATTTTGTTACGAAACTAATGAATTGTAGATAAACATTAGTCTGATAACGAAAACATTAATCTGATAAGTTTTTCGGTAACTCCCGTCCCCCGCCCCCACAAATAATATTATATATATATTTTTTAATTTTTTCTTTGTGTTTTTACAAGATTTGTTATTTTATTACCTATGATTTTATTAGAACTCAATCCGTACAAATTTGCCATTTACCGCAGAAACAAAAAGAACACAAATAAAAATTACCGGAGGAAAAAGCCAAAAATTCTTAACAAAAACGACCCAAAGGCCTTAAAAACAGTTAAAAATAAGTTAAATGTTCTAAGGATAAAAATTAAAAAGCTAGAAGTGTGACCAGGACATGTTTTATCTGGCCCTCTCAGCAGTAACGAGTACACTAATTACCATTCTGTTGTAAGTTATTAGTCCAGTCCCGAGCAAACAAGTAGATGGGACTTATTCATTTTCACTTCTGTCTCACCTAAAACACGTATATTAAAGTTCACGATCCCTATTTTGACCAGATGTTCGACCAGGCAGTCGTATCCAGTTCTTGGCAACAGACTCCTTGGTAGTTTTTCCACTCAATTTTTTCCAATCATCCCCGATTGTCTACCAGACTTTTCCTTTGGCGTTAGATAATCATTCACTAATATAAGAGGACTTAATTTTGTCCCGTACAGTTCTCCTAAAAGAGTCAAAAGGGAATATATAATTAAGACCTGTATGTAATAATTCGTGCATTAAGTCATGTTGCACTAAAAAAATCACTTTTTTTATATCGAGAGAAATATTGAATAATAATGTGTTATTGTAACCGTGGTTGCGCCTACGTAACCATGTCTCCTCCTATGCACTGCAAGAGCGCCCCTTGCGTCGTACAGAAGAAATCGTTAGTAGGTTTCGAGTCTCTCGCCAGAGAGGCGTACGGCAAAGCAGGCGCTGCCGTCAGTTTCGAACTTTCATTCCGAGAGCTAGAAGTGGAATCTTTCCAAAAATTTATAATTAGCTGCTACTTCACAGACGTTCAATTTACAGTCTTTCATCCCGAGAGAAGATATAGTTAGTACAATTCTGTGTATAAATTGGCCTACAGACTCTCATCCGGAGAGGAAGTATATTTCGCTATCCAGCGTGTACCTGAGTAACTTTATAGAGTTTAGAAGTGGAATCCTTTCACTTAAAAATATATCCTTAAATGTCTGTTGCATATTAATCTTTGTAGTGTGTCGTGCTTGTGCGCTTGTAAAAATAAAATTGTAGCTGTTAAACGTGAGTCACAACTTGACCACACCCTTATCGAGCTGCAAGCAACAACATCTACTATATCATCAAAATTTATGCTAAGTATTTAAAAAGTAAATTACTTAAAATTAAATAAATAAGTATAGTTTAAGTTTTTTAGATATTAAAAAAAATCTTATCTTATCTTTGTTTTTTAAATTCGGAAACCAATACCTGAATACTTATAATATATTAAATGAATAAATTTATACCATCAAGGGAGAAAAGCTTAAAAAAATTTGAGAAATAAAATCTATTGTGTTGAATTCGTTCAACGAAAAACAACGGCAAAAAAGGCGTGGAGCCATTTATTAAATATGAAAATATTGATCGTACCATTGCTTGTAGAGTATTCGATTTACGAATCTAAATGCCAGAAACTAGTATGTATGTAAATGCGCTTCGCCTCGATTTTTATTTCAAAATATAAAAAATCAATCTTACTTTGGATCTCTGTGAGATTTTTGAAAATTATAAATGAAAACTGAGTTATTAGAGATGGAAACAATTCTTTTGATTTTGAAAATTTGATTTCAGTTTTAATTTTGTAATTCTAGTTTTAATAAGTGTATAATATCTCCCCCAGTGTGGGTCTGGGTTAGAATAGCTTCACTGGGTAAAGTCGTGTGGGTGCCCTATTTTTTTGCCGCAAGATCAAGAACAAAAAGGAGCTGCATTTTTTACCCCTTATTATGACTCGTCAGTTTAACTACATGGGTTCATGGACTTGGTCTAGATATTGCTGTCGACCAAGGGGGATAAGAAACAACAACAATAATAATATCTGCATCTGGATGCACAGGCCCTCTTCTTTTCTGATGCAACTTTCAAGGGATATTTTTCCTACCTATTTATCAAATTTAATTCTTAATAGGGCCTGATGGCCGAGTGACTAGCACTCGGTGCCACAGGTTTCGCGTTTGAATCCCGGCGGTACCATGGATGTTTTTAGTGGTTTGGAATCCACTTTAAACTGTAGTTCATATTTTCTTTCATTTTCACTTTAAACAGTAGGTCCTAGTGTTGAGTGTTAGGCATAGGGCTGAAAACATCTCCTGTCTCGAAATCTGCTAGCAGCCAAAGGCAAACCCTGGGGCTGTTGCACCATTGATGATGATGATGATGAGTTCATAATAATCATAAACATTACGGGCATACATAAAAAAAACCTTATCGAATCTCTTAAATTGTTTGTTTATCAAACTTAAAATAAAAACCATACTAAAATAAGTCATTTTATTTTGATTATTATTTTATTTAAGCATAGAGTTCTAAAACATAATATTTTTTAGTTTTTCTGTAACAGTTTTTTCAGATCTTCAATTGAAATGTTATATTTAAGATTTAGTTTTATATCAATTATAATTAGTTTTAAAAATGTTACTTAGTACTTATTATATGATAGTTTGAAAAATTTAAATATATCGAATATGTTACACAATATATGAATATGAATAGGTTTTACCCAAGCTCAGAATACAAGCAGGTCCTTTTTCTTAGAAATAAATCAAATACTGCATTTTTATTAATCGATTTAATTAAATTTTATTAATGAACTTTCTAATCATGTTTTTTAAATGGATTAAAAATAGTCGTGGAACAATAATTAATAACAGTCGAATGTTAAAATAATAAAGAAAACAATATGAAATGATTATAGAAAATTTTTTCTTCTATTTATTTTTATTTACATTTTCTTTTATGCCAATCAATGGCACATTTATCGAAAAATTATTCATTTTCACCAAAATAATATTTTAGAAAATTTAATTTAAATATATTTTAAAAATATTGTACACAAATTGATTATTAATTCTTTTTGATCAATAAAAATTTTTAAATCGTCTTATATTCTACTAACACAATACTGACATTCTTTTTAGAGAGCAGTTCTGTTCAGTAAATTGTTCGGAAAATTATCACAACTTTTTTTTTTATCCATCATAACTATTGTATTCCTCATTTTCAAAATAATCCATACTTTTGATGCCATATTAATTTTTTAATATCTTCCCAAACTTCCAAAAGTGTTAATGATTATTGCCAGAAGCATTATATTGTATTTAATCTTATTATTTTCAGTACACAAAATGGCAACGGACTTTTAACGATCAATCTAAAAATACTCGACTTTCATTTTGTAACTAATTAATTTTAATTTTGTTTCCATTAAAGACAGAATAATAATAATAATAAAAAAAATGTTGCTTAAGGCTTTTCGTAAATTTTCAATTAAATTCTCGGCACCTTGGGAAAATTAAAGCGAATTGTTCTCGACATCGAACAAAAGATTATTCCTCAAATGCTGATGGAATATTTAACAGTTTCCATTAAATCGAAGGTCCTCCATTGTTATAGAGATTCGCTAAACTTATCAGCCGTAAAGAAAGGTTTCAAAAATCGGAATTTTCTTTTTTTTTAATTGTCTTGTTCAGTGCGAAATAACTGACGCCATACGCCATGTTTGTTCGAAAATTAGAACAATCACTTGACTTTTTAGGCTTAGTTAAAAAAACATGAGCCTCACTTAATTGATCGTTCTTGCTTTTTAACAAAGGTAAATGGCCTGTGAAAATCTTTCTGGCCATTCTTTTTCGAAACCAATTATCAGCTATTGGATATCTTTGGAAAAAAAATTGTGAACAAGAAAAACAGAATGGTAGCTAGCTAAATGATTTTTTTTTTCTTCAGTCTCTTTCATATTTTTTTATGGGTTTTATTTTTTGTTCCAGATTTGAAGGGTCTTTCTCTCCGATCTCAAGTGGAAATTTTTTTTCCCTACACTCAAAGCGAATTATTATCCGAAAGATGCTTTTATAATAATAATAATAATACTTCAGAATTTTTTTTCTTTCAGCCTGTAAGCATTTCGCTGCCCGTTTTTTCTTTCTTTCTTTGTTAACAGTCAGAAGACCATGAAAGTTCCATTTTTTCTTGTGCAATTACGCTATTTATGTGCTTTCAGTTATAATAATATATTTACTAATTACTCTTCCCAATTCAACAATTCAGAAAGAGGTATACATAAGAAAAAAATATCGAATGATGTAATGTGAATTTAATATAGTTGTTTGAAATGCAAATTAAATAACATTTATCTGTTATAAATTGACTGTCATTAGGTTATTCTTCTATTGTTAGTTTGCTTAACATTGAAAAAGTATTCCATGATTTTTGGAGACAAATCTTGTAGCCTCTTATGCAAGAATAGATGCTTTTTGCCAAATACCTCTTTTAGATTACAAAATTTTACATTTTAAAATGCTACTGACTTCTAATTGCACAATTGTCAGTTGCCAACTAAAAAAAAAAATTCTGTGAAATGAATTGTGGCATTTTTTTCTCACAGGAAGAGTTTTGGCATTTCATTTTCAGGAAAGAGGAATGTATGTTATTTGACAAATATATAATAAACCTATCGCTAAAATTTGACAGCAGAAGAGTTTTTATTGTGGGTAGTTATATTACATGCAATTAGCATTTTGTACTCACGAGAACAAGCCGTCATTCAAATCTGATAGCAGATAATCGGTATCATGTATAATGAGGAAATTAACGAATGTATGTGCAACCTTCAGGTTGAAACAGCTACATATTGAATATGAACTATATCATGAGCTGTTCCATCGTTATGGGTGATAGACCATGAGCTGAGAAATGTCTACTCCAATGAGAAGTGAGGAAAGCTGGCCATCTCTTGATGAATTGTCTTAAAAAGAGGTTTTTTTGGTGAAGAAGTGGAAGATTTCTGCAACGAGTCGACCAGAAGTATTGTTTTTCTTTTTTGCTCTGATGTGATTAAATAGGCCGGAGTTTTCGCCTGTTTTTCAAAGTGAACCCCTTGTGGTTTCATGTATCACGCCGTGGGATAATCAAGGTCTGCCGCAGACCTGGCAATTAAGATTCGATGTAGACTCGAGAACTCTGAAAAACCTCCGACCTTGGAGTGACCTGTACTTGTGATTTAATCATGCACTTGTGATTAAATTTTATTCTCAATTTTTCATATTTTTATATAATAATCCAGAGTTCATTATTTGTATGTATATATATACACTGAAGTGACAAAAGTCATGGGATACCTCTTAATATCGTGTCGGCCCTCCTTTCGCCCGGCGAAGTGCAGCAACTCGACGTGGCATGGACTCAACAAGTCGTTGGAAGTCTTCTGCAGGAATATTGAGCCATGCTGTCTCGATAGACGTCCATAATTGTGAAAGCGTTGATGGTGCAGGATTTTGGGCATGAACAGACCTCTCGATGATGTCCCATAAATGCTCAATGGGATTCATGTCGGGAGATCTAGGTGGCCAGATCATTCGTTGGAATTGTCCAGAATGTTCTTCAAACCAATCGCGAACAGTTGTGGCCCGGTGACATGGCGCATTGTCATCCATAAAAATCCCATCGTTGTTTGGGTACATGAAGTCCATGAATGGCTGCAAGTGATCTGCAAGTAGCTGAACATAAGCATTTCCAGTCAATGTTCGGCCCAGTCGCACCAGATGACCAAGTCCATGCCATGAAAAAACAGCCCACACCATTACGGAGCCACCACCAGCTTGAACAGTGCCTTGCTGATAGTTTGGGTCCATGGCTTCGTGGGGTCTGCGCCACACTCGAACCCTACCATCAGCTCTTACCAACTGAAATCGTGACTCATCGAACCAGGCCACGGTTTTCCATTCATCTAGGGACCAACCGATATGCTCATGTGCCCACGAGAGTCGCCGCAAGCGATGTCGTTCTGTCAGTAAAGGCACTCGAGTCGGTCTTCTGCTGGAATAGCCCAAGAAAGCCAAATTTCTCCGCACAGTTCTAACAGACAAGTCCCTTGTACGTCCCACATTGATTTCTGTGGTTATTTGACGCAGTGTTACTTGTGTGTTAGAATTTACGACTCTTTGCAGACGTCGCCGGTCTCGGTCGTTAAGTGCAGGCGGTCAACCACTGCGCTGTCCATGGTGGGATGTTATGCCTGAAATTTCATACTCGGCAAACTCTTGACACAGTGGATCTGGGAATGTTGAATTCCCTAACGATTTCCGAAATGGCATGACCCATGCGTCTAGCTCCAACTAACATTCCGCGTTCAAAGTCTGTTAATTCCCGTCGTGCGGTCATCATCACGTCAAAACCTCTTCACATGAATAACTTGAACAGAAATGAAAGCTCTGCGAAAGCACTGCGCATTTATACCTGTTCTACGCGATGCTACTGCCATCTGAAAATTTGCATATTGTTATCCCATGACTTTTGTCACTTCAGTGTATATAGTGCTTGTAAATAAAAATGAAAGTGTTCCTTTGAACCTGAAAGTGTCCCTTTTCTTGAAGTCGTTGTAGGTCAAATATAGGCCGAGACGTTACAGAATATGAAAATCGCAGGAACATTATGATCCAATGGTTTTATGAAGACCAATGCTGAATATAAAAGAAAATAATCATTATTTTCACATTTAAATCTCAAATTATTATCTTTTATTGAATTTCATATTCAAAATTACAATTCAATTTTCATTAAACATTTAATCTCTCGAAAAGTACAGTAATCATTTTGAGACGACGATGTAGCTGTATCTTTAACAGAAATAAAAATAATTAGCACAAGATGATTAGCAAAAAAACGGTGAATTAAACAGTATTGCAGATATGTTGTTGTTGACACCTATGGCTTTATTGGAACTCAATCCATACAAATTTGGCCATTTACAGCAGGAGCAAAATAAACATATAAACAAATCAAAATTACAAAGGGAAAAGACAGGCATTCTTAACAAAAAGGACCAAAAGTTCTTAAAAATAGTTAAAAACTAGTCAAATGTTCTAAGGATAAAAATTTAAAAAGCTAGAAGCACCATAATAAAAGTTCTTGGGACCAGGACATGTTTTCTCTGTCCCTCCAGTAAAGAGTACAGAAATCACCATTCTGTTGTAAGTTAGAATCCAGTCTTGAGTATTGCAATTATTGGGTTAAATTATGTCCACATAACATCTTGCAAACTTAACCATTTTATTAAAGTATGTAAAATCGTTAAATTTTAATATATTTCATGCAATCTATTATTTTAAATGGATTTAAATTCTGAAATAGAAATTTTTATTTTCATTTTACAATTTTCAGAAATTATTTTTTCTTTTATTTATATATTATCCCCAGACATTTTTTAAAAATAAAAGCTTTTAATTTTTCTCAATACCTTTTTTTTCTCAGAATGATTTTCTGTTCTTGCCTGAAAATAAAACAATTTTGACTTTGTTATCGTTTATGCACTAAGATTAAATTGAACCGTTTTCATATCGATTGTAAACTAACTATAAAAGTTAAAGGAATAATAAATTGCGCCAAACGAATTTTTTAAAGTTGCCAACAATAAAAAAAAATTGGTATTATGTTTTAACGGAAAATATTCTTCAAAAGCATTACTTAAGAAGTTTTGTATAATTCGAACTGAATTTGCATATATTATGGAATAAAAATTGTTTAGTCTCTTATAAAATTATTATTGTTCGCAAAAATTTTCTCGCTGAAGTAATAAATATCATCTTTCACTTTTTTATTCGGCCATTTTGTTGGAATTTATGTAAAAGTATCTTCGAAAATTTAAATAATGAGTGATAAGATAAAACTCAAAGAATATATATTTAGAATATAAACCCTACGCTACTTTTTATTTTATCAATCATTTTATTAAAATAATTAGTTTCTATTAAAACAATTATAACATTTTATTAACAATTTCAATTTTATTAATAATTTTATTAAAATAATTAGTTTCTATTAAAACAATTATAACATTTTATTAACAATTTCAATTTTATTAATAATTTTATCAAAATAATTAGTTTCTATTAAAACAATTATAACATTTTATTAACAATTTCAATTTTATTAATAATTTTATTAAAATAAGTAGTTTCTATTAAAACAATTATAACATTTTATTAACAATTTCAATTTTATTAATAATTTTATCGAAATAATTAGTTTCTATTAAAACAACTCTAGCATTTTATTAACAATTTCAATTTTATTAATAATTTTATTAAAATAATTAGTTTCAATTAAAACAATTGCAATATTTTAATTATAATTTCATTTTATAACAATTTTATTAAAAGAATTAATTTGTATTAAAACAATTATAATGTTTTATTAACAATTTCTATTTTATAAATCATTTATTAAAATAATTAGTTTCTATTACAACAATTATAACGTTTTATTAACAATTTCTATTTTAACGTTCGTTTTTAATAAAATAATCAGTTTCTATTAAAACAATTATAATATTTAATTGGCAATTTCTATTTTATCAATCGTTTTTATTAATATAAACAGTTTCTATTACAGCAATCATAACATTTTATTGACAATTTCTATTTTATTTATCAATCACTTTATTAAAATAATCAGCTTCTATTAAAACAATCATAAAATTTTATTGAAATAATCAGTTTCTATTAAAACAATTGCAACATTTTATTAACAATTATATGCATTTATTAAAAATTATAACATTTTTATATTTTAAATTGTCATAAAAATATAAATTCTGTCTACAAAGATTAAAAAATTAGTTTAAAATAGCCTAATATATTTTTAAATGAAAGAAAATTGCAACTACCTATTATTTTAGAAGAAATAAATTTTTAATTAAGTCAGTTAAATTTTAAAAAAAAATTATCAGCAAATTTTGATTAACGAAGATTTTTAATGAATATACATTAAATTAATTAAAAAAACAATAACTCGTTAATTCAAATGTGTTTTTACATCCCAAAATTTTGTTTAAAAATTAAAAATTTTAATATTATAACATTAAAAATATAATACATGATTGTAAATTTAAAAAACAAACAAACATATTATTACCACAATAATGTTTAAACACTGTTAGACAGAACACACGATGAGAATAGAAATTTATTCGGAGAAAGAATAAGAGATAAATTCCATTCGTGACTAACCAATGCTACTTAAAATCGTGAATTAACGTGCATTTTGGTAATGTTTTTAATTGTTGGCGAATTGGCTTCTTTGTGGCTATAATAATTGGCGTCTTTGGCTAGTAAATTGTAAGATAGACATTTTAGATAGAGGAAATCAGCTGAGGGGAAATTTTTGCATTGATAGGAATGATTTCTGCTCTCATTTTGTAAAGTTAAATACATTTTTTTGTTATTATTTTTTTTAATAATCATCCTCATTATTTATGAATGTTTGGTTTGTCACTCTACGGTCATTTTTTGTACACTTTAGGCTAATTAGACAGGGACCTACAACTTAACGTGAATTCCGAACCCACTAACAAACATCCGTGCCACCGCCAGGATTCGAACCTGAAGCCTGTGGTACCAATGGAGCTATCCAACTGGCCATAAGACCACTGTTATGAAGGAGAAGATATTCTACAGTGGCGCAAATTTAAGTAGTTCTTCAGAAAGACGATTATCTTTCATCCCCCATTTGGACAAACCTCCTCTTTGTTGCATTTTGGATAACATTTTATTTGCTACAGTTTATAATATAAGTGAAAAACAGTGTTCGATTGGATGCTCCGCATTAAAACGAATCCTTCACCACGAATCATTAAACGAAAAAAAAAAAAAAAGAATCCATTAAACGAATCATTAAAGCACTTGCTTAAGTAAGTGTTTTAAATTTGAAATATAGCGAAAAGAAATTCTTCCAGGGCTACAATGTTTTATTCAATTCCTTCTATTAGTTCACACTCTCCTTATATATATCTTGTTCAAATTTTCAATCGTTCATTAAAATACTTTTTATTCATCCACTCCAATTCAAATACAATTTTTTTGAACTTGTAGTGGATGACACTTGATGTTAATGCAGTTTTTTCAAATATTTATTCAGTAATTAAATTTAATTAATTAATTATAGTTTTTTTTTAGATTTAAGTTGCATGTATCTACCAATAGATGGTGCCCGATAAACTTAAAAAAATGAATGAAAATTATTTATAAAGGACTTTCTGCACTATAGTGAAAAAAAAAAGTAGGAATTGACTTAAATTTTTTTTTTTTTTTTTTTTTTCATATTACTTGTCTATCATTATTTTTTCATATCCCATTTGGTCGACAAGGCAACAGCTACTAGACCAAATTCAAGAACCCGTGTGGTCTCATGGAAGGAGGAAAGGGGGCAGATTCTGTTGGGATGGAACATCGTAGGTAGAAGTCTGACTTGGCTCCGAATCGCTGTAGAAGAAGGAGCGAAATGCTTTCCGGGAGGACTTTCAGGGGGAACTGTCCAGCATGTGCGTATCGTATGGGAGAAAACCCGGAACATTGCCACTAAGTAGTCCGACTCGCGAAGCAAGATGCTGAACATCCCAAACGCCAATCAAGGCTCCACGTTTTGAAAAAGTGTCTATAAAAATGTAGCCAGAGGATTGAACTTCCGCCCTAATGCTTGCCAGCGACGCTTTGTCACTAGTCTTCACTAAATTAATTAATCAATAAATTTTTCAAACATACGAATATTTAAGTATTTTCAATCGTAAAACATTTTATTATTTTACGAAACATAAAATTTGGAGATTGTGATTAAAGTTGAGTAAAAAGACTTTGGCATTTGTCTTTGCAGTATTCCTTTAATGAAAAATTTTGAAGAATTGCGAAAATTCAAATCCACTCCGTTAGTCGAAGAAAAAATATAACATATATTAAATTCAATCCAGTTTTATCTCGAACTTAGATTCAAGAATTATTACCACAAATAATTTTTGTTTCACTTGAAAACATAAAAAGACTTTTTACGTCAAACACAAAAATATTCAAAAAGTAATTTTCTTGGCGTTCATTTTTTTTTATTTATTTCTTTCAAGTCAGATGGAATTTTTTAAGAGTACAGAAGAAATATTTCCGGAATTTTCTTTTCTTTCGAATTAGGAATTTCATTTTCTGAATTTAAATGCTTGAAGACGTGATTGCGTTTTTCAGACACCGTTGTTTCAATTTGAACAAAAAAAAAAAAAAAATAATAATAACGAAACTTTAATTTTTTTTATTTCACAAAAGACTTCATTTATATGCAAATAAGTTAAAAATAGAAAAATGTTTTCTAATTGTAAAGTTGATAAAAAACATCCAAAATAGAACATGTTTAACTCTTTTTTCATACCTTTGCCTTTATAATGAAACTCAGCTATTTTTGTGAAACTAAAAACTAAATCTTTGTCAGAATTTTTTTTTTTTTTTTTTTTCTGAAAAAAAAAAAAAAAAAGAAAAATTTTGTTTTATTAATTTTTGTACGTTTTTGCTGCTATAGATTTCATAAAAATGAATCTTTATTTAGTATTACTGTGTTTTTGGATTCCTAGATACTGTTACATTTTTGGTAATGATCAGACAGATTTGCTGGCTAAATTTTGGTTTAGTTTGTCGCTCTACGGTCCTTTTTTTGCATACTTTGGGCTAATTAGTCCGGGACTTACAGTTTAAAGTGGATTCCGGACCACTCGCAAACATCCATGCCCCCGCCAGGATTCAAACATGTCTGTGGTACCAAAAGCTAGTGCACTAGCCAATTGGCCATCAGACCGCTTGCTGGCTAAGAAGAGCATACGGATAGTCCAGTACCAAATACCTTCAACTCTTTTCGTTCCATGAAACTTTATATCAAAAATCAAATGAGACTTAGATGGTAGGCATTGCTCACTGCTGGTATCTCCTCGAGGAGTTGGAGGAACATTTTGGAACTGGGTATTTCAGACCAACCTCGTGTAAAAGCTGTCGCGGAATTTAGACTTGTGGTGAACCATAACTGTTTGGCGAGCCATCTGCATCCTATTGGCATTTTTGATAGCCCAAATAGCCCGCTCTGTGGGAAAGACGAGATCATAGACAGGCACTCTATAGTAGGATGTCCAGAATTGAGTGAGGTCCCCGAGGTGAAAAGATATTGGAGTATTAGAATTTTGCTGATGTGACATTGACTTTTCTTCTCTTATTGTTTTCTTTTTTACGGGTATGTGTTTTACACAGTTTTAATCTCGTAAGAGTTTGTTATTTTCTCGTGCCATTAGAAATTAAAACAGAATGAGATGTGCCGGTCATCTCATGAGAATGGAAAGTGGTAGAGTTGCTTTGAGGGTTTTCAATGCTATTCCTTTAGGACAACAACAGAGAGAAAGACCAAAAAGAGATGGGTTGACTGTTTAGACTCTGCTTTTAATGTTATTAAGATCAAAAACTGGAGGTCCACGGCCGTGAGGAGAACAGCCTGGCTGGATCTTTTAAAGAAGGCCGTGGCCCACAACGGGCGTTCGAGCCAGTTATGATGATTGGAAATAAAAGATATAGAGAGAAATAAGAATATAAAAAAGGATTTCTGAAACATATATCAAAAATACTTACACAAAATCAAAAATTATATCATAATAATCCTTTTTTATAATATAAAAATAAAAGAAAACATTTGTTAAAAATATTGTCGGAAAACTGAATTTTTATACAAACTATAAATTTTTTTTTAATATACTCAAAAGAGAGGATTGCGTTTTCATTTCTCAATCAGTTTACCAGACATGAATGTCTAAATTAGTAAATCGCAGATGGCTGGGCGAATATTTTCTGTCGAAAAATCGATCTTAATCTTGTTTTTCATGCAACAAGTCATTACAAATGTAAACAAGTTGCTTAAAAATTGTCTCTTTCAATAATCTTAGATACACCGACCACGTGAAAATGACCTTGCATAATCAGAAATCCCACTTCTCTCCAAAATGTTCTTATCAACCGGCCATTGTGAGGAGATCAAAAGGGCCCAAAACAAAGGGCCGCCACCTTCTTAATCAGCATTTTTTTTCGCTTCATTCACCTGAAACAAAAACCCAGGAGACATCGCACAACACGTAGGTAGTCCTGCCTATCAGGTGAACACCCAAAAATCTTTTGTCAGAAACGGATCTGGCAGCACTCCAGCGCAGGGCGGAGGGAAGGGTTCCCATGGGGTGTAGTGTCGTGACGAGAAGGTCCCCCGCCCTGCAAGGAGAAAAAAATTTAGAGAAATCCGAATTTTATGCACGCCTCATTCATTTCTATGGGTTATTGAGACGATTCGAGAAGGGTGGGAGGTGGCCTTTCGATGGTGCATCGTTGGTGGTGTATGGACTTGTGGGCAGCGTGTGCGGAATTTTTAATTTACGTGATATCTACTGAGAGGATGATCTAACAAGAGGAAATTTTACTCATAGTTCTCGTAAAAACTACGAATAAAAGCAACAAAGTGAATACATAAGATTTCATATAAAAATATTTATAAAAATAATTAAATAAACTATAATGACTATTAGTTAACTATTGATAATTAAATAAACTAGTTATATTATCTTTGGCTTCCAAACACCTAGTGAAATGCTAATGGCAGAACATTTGTTACCAAAATAACGATACATCGTTAAGTGAATCATATTATTTACTCATGTAAGGGTACAGTCTCTGGCACTCGACATCACAGAGTTTTGGGTTGGAGTCCCTGAGGGGGCCGTGGAGGTTTGTAGTAGTTCGGAATCTATATTAAAGCTACTACTACATCACAGGACATCACTGTGCCTAGAGCTCAGTTGTCCATTTACAATTTGGGAATGATGTGGGTGAGAAGTCTGATTGGACTCTGCGAGCTCAAGGGTCATATGAAACCGGGACCTACGGTTTAAAGTGGATCCTAATCATTACAAACATCCATAGCCCCTCAGGGACTCGACCCCGAAAACATGTGGTACCGATCGTTCGTTACTCGGCCATTAGGCTGCGTATATATAGGCGGCATTTTATTTTCTGAACACCGAACTATGTGTGATAGTTCATCCATATTATATATTCATTCATATTGATTCTTCAATAAACTAGTTTTCCAATCCATTCCAGGAACAAACTACGTATTTTTGCAAAATTTGGGAGTGTTATATGCATTTGCTTTAAATTTTACAGACACAGACGATATAAAACCAGGCTACCAACAAAGAATGAAGTTTTAATGATGTAGATTCATCTTAGTACCACACGATAGTAGGCTTTGTAATTCCTAAGAGAACACATGTATATTTCACGAATAACTTAAAAGACACTATAGACAAACCGTGCGCTTTCTCATAATTTAATATTTATCAACTTCAAATAAGCAGAGAGGCACGTTCTCCGCGGATGCTAGTTTTTCGAAAAAACCAACAAAAATAAGGCGATTGGCTTTAAAAGTGGGAGCGTGACTTATTGTGAGTGCTTTGAAGAAGCACCGAGCGAGATTAAAAGAAGAAAAAAGTCGCAGTCGTATGAGGCTCCTTAAATTTTACGATGATGCCGCACTTCTCATCGAGGCTCACAGCCAGCCAAGGATCTTAAAAGCGTATGAGACGGAACATGAAATTTTTATCGGTAGATTTTTGTAATAGACAAATTCGGAGAAAGTTTCGTACGCCGTGTGCTGTTAAGTTGTGTTGTTTAATACATATTGGGATCGTAAATGTGAATAGACACTCAAGGAACTGTGAAGTCGTCAAGACCATAACAGTATAATGGTGCCTTATTTCTGAAGGTTTGTTATGAAGTCATCATTTAGTTTTTATGTGAAGAGCCTTAGTTTATTTGAAAATGATAAGATCGCTTAGGAATTAACGTACGACAGAATAAATTGATACTGAATATACCTTACATAATACCAAATGTGCCTCATGACAGTTTAAGTCAAAATAACCTGTACATTAAATATACCACTATGGACATTTAAATGTTTGACTTTTACAGGGTGAGATGAAATACTGATTATAATTTCAATACACATATTCTTAAATTGAAGGTAATAAAACATATTCTCTTGGAACTTTATTATTTTGATGTATGAAAATGCTCTCTATATGCTAGAAACACAAAATAAATCGAGTTAGTCAAGCATTATAGTTACAATGAGTTTGTTTACGGTTATTTAGTGAACACTTTAGGCTAATTAGACCAGGACCTACAGTTTAACGTCAATTCCGAACTATCAACAAACATTCATGCCACCTACACGATTCGAACTTGTAGCCTGGGGTACCAATGGCCAGAGTTCCAGCCAATTGGCTGTCAGGCCAATTTACAATTGTTTGAGAGAAGTCAAAATACTTTCGATTTCTATGTCGAATTTTATATATTGAATCCTATTTCCGAACTCCAGACTCTTTTCCAGAATTTTATCTATTATGGATTCAAAAGAATTTCTGAAATATATTCAATGACTTTTGTTAAATATCTGTTAAAATAGTTCATCTGTTGTTCATAACAAGGTTTTTTTGCAACTTTAAAAGTGCACTATTGTTTCAAAACTTCACTTAAAATTAAAATTCTAGAAATCTAAATTTTCTTACTAAAGATACATATCTTCTTCAATGGTGCAGCAGCCCCATGATGAGCTAAGGCCGTCTGACTATTGGCACATTTCGAGACAGGAGATGTTTTCTTTTTACCTGGTAGAGTTGTCGGCCCTACGCTCACAGCTCTACATTCATATTACACAGGGATCTACGATTTAAAGTGGATTTCGAACGAATACAAACACCCACGGACCTCCAGGATTCGAACCAGAAACAAGTGGCAACAAGCACAAGTCACCCGGCCGTCGGGACTCACTATATGTGATAGTTCAGCCATATTATATTCATTCATATGGATTGTTCAATAATGCTAGTTTTCCAATTCATTCTAGGATCAAACTACGTATTTTTTGCAAAATTTGGTAGTGTTACATGCATTTGCATAAAATAAAAATAGACAAAATTTTAAATTTTATAGACACAGATGACACAAAACCAAGCTAACAACAAATTATGGGTTTTATGGAGGCAAATTCATCTCAGTATCACACGATGATATGCTTTGTAATTTCTTTATCAGAGATTTATTTCAAGCAGGAGACATCTATATTTCTCGACCAATTTAAAAGACACTATAGACAAACAGCGCACTTTCTGATAATTTAATATTTATCAACTTCAAACCGCAGAGATGCACGTTCTCGGCGAATACGAGTTTCCGCCAAAACCAACAAAAATAAGGCGATTGGCTTTAAAAGTGGGAGCGTGACTTATTGTAGTAAGTGCTTTGAAGAAGCACCGAGCGTGATTAAAAGAGAAAAAGAAGTCGCAGTCGTATAAGGCTCCTTAAATTTTACGATGATGTCGGTCTTCTCATCGAGGCTCACACAGCTTCCAAGGATCTTAAAAGCGTATGAGGCGGAACATGAAATTTTTATCGGTAGGTTTTTGTAGTAGACAAATTTGGAAAAAGTTTTGTCGTGCGCCGTGTGCCGTGAGTTTCGTTGTTTAATACATGCTGGGATCGTAAATATGAATGAATACTCAAGGAATTGTGAAGTCGTCAAGACCATAAAAGTGTAATGGTGCCTTATTTCTGAAGATTTGTTAATAGAGAGTTTTTGCATACCGTACGTTAGTTACCGTAGGACGTCCGTTAGCTTTTTCTCCCTAGTGCGCATGCTCATAGGAAACTGAGCATGCGCGCTAGGGAGAAAAAGCTAACGGACGTCCTACGGTAACTAACGTACGGTATGCAAAAACTCTCTATTAAGTCATCATTTAGTTTTTATGTGATGAGCCGTGGTTTATTTGAAAGTGCTAAGGGTTTTTAGGAATTAACGTACGGTATAATAAATCGGAACTGGATATATCTTACATATAACACCAAATGTCCCTGACGACAATTCAAAATAAGCTATACATTAAATTAACCAAACACGATACTTAAATGTTTCATTTTTAAAGAATGGGATGAAATATTGATTACAATTTAATACACGTATTTTTAAATTGAAAGTAATAAAACAGATTCTCGCGCAAATTTATTATTGTGTGGTATAAAATGATGTTGTCTGTCTGCTTGAAACACAAAATAGATAGAGTTAATCAGACATTATAGTTTCAATGGATAGGCTTGGTTTGTTCCTCTACGGTCATTTTGTGCACACTTTGAGCTAATTAGACAGGGACCTACAGTTTAACGTGGTTTGGGCTAATTAGACTGGGAGCTACAGTTTAACGTGGTTTGGGCTAATTAGACAGGGACGCACAGTTTAACGGGGTTTCCGAACCACTAAGAACATACATGCCACTGCCAGGATTCGAACCTGAAGCCTTTGGTACCAGAAGCCAGAGCGCTAGCCGGTTGTCCATCAGGCCACTTTCGTTCTATGGGGTATGGTTGTCAACCTTACGCCTAACTACGGATCGGGACTACGGTTTAAAGTACGATACCGAACCACTACAAACACCCATGGCACCATCGGGACTAGTCAGACCCTAGCACGTTAGAACTCATTTAGTCATTTATATATATATATTCAATACTAAATAAACAACCTAATGATACACATTAAAATACATTTTACTGACATCCATGCTTGCAATGAAAAAAGGAACTTTTCTCTTTGATATAAAAGAGTTAATAAATTTTGCTTTCGGACGCCGAATTACATATGCTAGTTCATTCATATTATTTATTTATTCATGTTGATTCTTCAATAACACTAGTTTTCCAATTCATTCTGGAATCAAACTATGTATTTTAGCAAAATTTGGAGTGTCACATGTATTTCCCTAAAGTAGAAATAGACAATATTGTAAACTTTACAGACCTAGATTATATAAAACCAGGCTAACCGCAAAGTATGGGTTTTATAGATACAGATTCATCTTAATACAACGTTATAGTACGCTATTTCTTTATAAAAAAAAATAGAGATTACAGGCACCATAAAAAAGTAGCCCAATCCCAACGGCATGAGATTTTGAGATTTGGCCTGAAATATTTTCATAATTTGAAGTCCTAAATGGATAAAATAAAAATAGACAAAATTTAAGTTTTACATAAATAGATGATATAAAGCCAGTCTAACAACATAGTATGGGTTTTATAGATGCAGATTCATCTCAGTACCACACGACAGTAGACTTTGTAATTTCTATTTCTCTATAAGAGATTTATCTCAAGGAGAAGACATCTATATTTCTCGACCAACTTAAAAGACACCACAGACAACCGCGCGCTTTCTCATGATTTAATATTTATCAACTTCAAGTGGCAGAGAGGCTCGTTCTCGGCGAATGCGAGTTTCCGCAAAAAACCTACAAAATAATGCGATTGGTTTTAAAAGTGGGAGCGTGACTTATTGTGAGTGCTTTGAGGAAGCACCGAACGAGATTAAAAGAAGAAAAAAAAGTCGCAGTCTTATAAGACTCCTTAAATTTTACGATGATGCCGGTCTTCTCATCGAGGCTCACAGCCTTCCAAGGATCTCATAGCGTACGAGGCGGAACATGAAATTTTTACTGGTAGGTTTTTGTAATAGACAAATTCGGAGAAAGTTTCGTGCGCCGTGTGCTGTTAAGTATGATGTTGGGATCGTAAATATGAATGGACACTCAAGGAATTGTGAAGTCGTCAAGACCATAAAAGCATAATGATGCCTTATTTCTGAAAGTTTGTTATTTAATCATCATTCAGTTTTATGTGAAGCCTTGGTTTATTTGAAAGGGATAAGGCTGTTTAGGATACGATAGAACAAATCGTAAACGTACTGGACTATATTACAAAACACCAAATGTCACTCCCGACAATGTAATTCAGAATAAGCTATAAATTAAATTAACATCCATTAAATTAAACGCTTGATATTTATAGAATGGTTTGGTCTGTCTCTCTGCCGTCATTTTGTGCTCAATTTAGGTTAATTGGACGGATATCTGCAGTTTAACATAGATTCCAAACAACTCGCAAAAATCCATGCCATCACAAGGATTCGAACCTGATGCCTGTGGTACCAAAGACCAGTGCGTTAGCCAATTGGCTATCAGGCCGCTGTTACAGGATGAGATGAAATACTGATTATTATTTCAATACACATATTCTTCAATTGAAAGTAATAAAACAGATTCTCTTGGAACTTTATTAATGTGATGCATAAAACGATGCTATATATCTACTAGAAATACTAAATAAATTGTGTTAGTTATGCATTAGGGTTACAATGGTTTGAGAGAAGCCAAAACATTTCCCACTTCTAAGTCGAATTTGTTATACTGAATCCTAACTCTCAATTCCAGACTCTTTTTCCGCAATTTTATGTATTATGGATTTAGAAAAATTTGAGAAATAAATTCAGTTGTTAAATATATATATATATATAGTTTTATCATAATGTATTTCTTACAGCTTTCAAAGTGTACTATTTGCATTCTCTTAAAAGACATTTTTCTTCTTCACTGGCACATCAGCCTCATGGTGGCCAAGGCAGCCTGCCTATTGGCAGGTCTCGAGACAGGAGATGCTTTCTTTTTTTATATTGCGTAAGGTTGTCAGCTTTACGCTCAACTCTATTCAGTCTTCTTAGACAGGCAACTACGGTTTAAAGTGGATGCCGAACCAATACAGAAATCATGGCACCGCCGAGATTCAATTCTGTGGCAACGAGCGCCAGAGAGCTAGTCACTCGGCCATCAGGTCCCATTATATGTGATAAATAGTTAATCCAAATTATCTATTCATTCATATTGATTCTTCAATAACGCTAGTTTTCATATTCATTTTTGGATCAAACTACGTATTGTTGCAAAATTTGGAGTGTTGCATGTATTTACATAAAATAAAAATAGGCAAAAATTTAAGCTTTACAAACAAAGTTGATATAAAATCAGATTAACAACAAAGTATGGGGGTTAGACTGTTTTTTATAGCAGATTTATTTCAAGGAGAAGACATTTTTTATTTCTTGATCGACGTAAAAGACACTATAGACAACAGCGCTTTCTCATCATTTAATATTTATCAACTTCAAACGGCAGAGAGGCACGTTCTCGGCGAATGCGAGTTTCCGCAAAAACCAACAAAAATAACGCGATTGGCTTTAAAAGTGGGAGCGTGACTTATTGTAGTAAGTGCTTTGAAGAAGCACCGAGCGAGATTAAAAGAGAAAAAAAAGTCGCTGTCGTATAAGGCTCTTTAAATTTTACGATGATGCCGGTCTTCTCATCGAAGCTCACAGTTTCCAAGGATCTCAAAGCGTATGAGGCGGAACATGAAATTTATATTGGTAGATCTTAGTAATAGAGAAATTCGGAGAAAGCTTCGTGCGCCGTGTGCTGTTAAGTTGTTGTTGTTTAATATATGTTGGGACCGTAAATATGAATGGACACTCAAGGAATTGTGAAGCCGTCAAGATCATAAAAGTAAAATGATGCCTTATTTCTGCAGGTTTGTTATTAAGTCATCATTTATTTTGTATGTGAGGCCTTGGTTTATTTAAAAGTGATATGGTTGTTTAGAAATTAATTTATAATAGAATAAATCGGTAGTGGATATATCATACGTAATACCGAATGTCACTCAAGACAATTTAAATTGAAATAAGCTATACATTAAATTAACCACCCTTACTTAAATGTTTGATTTTTACAAGATGAGAAGAAATACTGTTTAAAGTTTCTCTGGGAAGTAATAAAACAGATTCTCTTGGAACTTTATTTTTGGAACTTTCTTTATGTATAAAACAATGCTGTCTAGCTGCTGCTTCCTCTTCTTCATTAAAATTGCAGAACAGCGGCCGCTGGCATTTGGCATCAAAAAAATATTTTCGCCAAAGTCCAGCAATTAACGGATTGTAATTGTAAGTGAAGTAAATTGTAAATAGTACAAGATATCCGGGCTACCACATTTGGCAACTTAAAAAATCGCCAAATTCCAACGGCCTAGTTTGCGATTTGGCCGGTTTATTTTCATAATTTGAAAAGCTACTACATTCATATAGTAAAAATAGACAAAATTTTAACACAGATGATATAAAACCAGGCTTGAAACAAAGTATGGGTTTTATAGATGTAGAATCATCTCAGTAGCACAAGTCGGTATGCTTTATAATTTCTTTCTAAGAAATTTATTTCGAAGAGAAGACATTTATATTTCTCGATCAACTTAAAAGACACTATAGGCAACAGCGTGCTTTCTCGTAATTTAATATTTATCCACTTCAAACGGCAGAGCGGCACGTTCTCGGCAAATGCGAGTTTCCGCAAAAACCAACAGAATAAGGCTTTAAAAGTAGGAACGTGACTTACTATTGCCCAAAAAGTAAGACAAGTTTTTTTTTTCAAAAACTCTTTATTTATTCTTCCAAATGCATTTCATCGCCTACGGATGCAATGCACTTATGCCAACCTTTTTTCCAATCCTCAATGCATGCTAAAAAGGCATCGGCTGGGATGGTCTTCGAATTCACGGTGATTTGCTTTGAATCTCTTCAATCAGCTCAATCAGTCGGTTTCAATCGGCTTAGGGAATAGCCAGAAGTCGCACGGTGTGAATACAGTGGTTTTGGAAAGAAAGGGGCTTCATTTTCGGCGAAAAAGTCACGAAGTATCAATGCAGTGTGAACTGGCGCATTCAGTGTTTTCGGTACCAATCGAGATTTGACGCGTTTGAGGCCCAAAATGAAATTGACCGATTCTTTTGAAATTCCAACATCAGCGGCAAGGTTTCTAATTGTAAATCGACGATTTGCAAGCACCAAATCTTTAATGTTTTGGACGTGAACTTCGTCGGTTGAGGTTGAGGGTCGACCAGAGGGCTCTTCGTCTTCAATGCATTCTCTGTCTTCTTTGAACTGATTATACCACTTCTAAAGAGTTCTTTCCGATATAGGAATGCTCACCGAATGCTTTTTTCAACATTCTGTACGTTTCCGCAAACAAAATTAAATGCTAGTTCTTTGCTCAATTAATTCAGACATTTCAAAAATCGCCGGAATCAGTTTTAGCGTCTCACAAAGCCAAGCGTAACTCAAACACTAATGAATATTTTAGCGTAAAATTTCACACAGATGTCAAGGATGCCAGCAACCCACAAATGAAAAAAATATTGAAATTCCATCAGCCCCAGAAATTTTAAATTGAAGATTGGTCTTACTTTTTGGACACTGTAGTATTTTAAGTGCTTTGAAGAAGCACCGGGCGAGATTAAAAGAAAGAAAAAAAGTCGCAGTCGTATAAGGTTCCTTAAATTTTACGATGATGCCGGTCTTCCCATCGAGGCTCATAGCTTTCCAAGGATCTCAAAGAGTATGAGGCGGAATATGAAATTTTTATCGGTAGATTTTTGTACTAGACAGATTCTGTGAAATTTTCGTGCGCCGTGTTCTGTTAGGTTCTGTTGTTTAATACATGTTGGGGATCGTAAATATGAATGGAGACTCACGGAATTGTAAAGTCGTCAAGACCATAAAAGTATAACGGTGCGTTATTTCTGGAAGTTTGTTATTAAGTCATCATTTAGTTTTTAAGAGAAGACTTAGTTTATTCGAAAATGATAAGGTTGTTTAGGAATGAACTTCCAACGGGCCCTAGAAAAACAACAGAATATATCGGTATTGGATGTACCTTACATAACCTCAAATGTCGCTCACGCCAATATTAAATTAACTACCCATGAAACTTAAATGCTTGATTTTTGCAAGATGAGATGAAATTCTGATTACAATTTCAATACACGTATTCTTAAATTGAAAGTAATAAAACAGATTCTCTCGCAAATTTATTGTGAGGTATAAAACAATGTTGTCTATCTGCTTGAAACACAAAATAAAGACATTATATTTCCAAATAGACAGGTTTGTTTTGTCCCTCTATGGACATTTTGCGCACACTTTGGGCTAATTAGACAAGGACATACAATGTAACATGATTTGGGCTAATTAGACTGGGACCTACAGTTTAACGTGGATTCCAAACCACCAACAAACATCCATTTCACAGCCAGAATTCGAACCTCAAGCTCTGTGGTATCAGAGGCCAGAGCACTAGCCAGTTGGCTATCAGGCCGCTTTCTTTTTAACGGGGTAGTGTTGTCAGCCCTACACCCAAAGTTGTTGCAGTCATAGTAGGCCGGGACTTGCGGGGTAAATTGGATTCTGACCCACTAAAAACACCTAGGGCACCGCCGGGACTTGAACTCGAAACCTGGGGCATCGTGCGCCAGAGCTCTCATCATATATACATTCAATACTGAATAAAAAACCTATAGATACATTATTTACATTAAAATACATTTTACTAACATCCATACTAGCAATGGAAAAAAGGAGCTTATCTCTTTGATACAAAACAGGGATAAATTTATTTTCTGATGCCGAATTATGTGTGTAAGTTCATTCATATTGATTCTTCATTATCACTAGTTTTTAAATTCATTCTAGGATCAATAGTAAATCAATAGTACAATAGTACAATAGTACAATAGTATAATCAATAGTACTCATATTAGTAAAAGCGCAAAACAGAAGCAGTTGGGATTTGGCATCAAAAACTCTTTTCACCAAAGTCCGCCGTTGAAATTGTAAGTAAGAGAATTGCAATCAGTACAAGAAATTCGGGCTATCACATTTAGAGACTTATCGTTTTGTTGGACCATAAAAAATCGTCATTTTCCAACGGGCTTCTATTTTGTCATTTGGCCTGTATATTTTTATAATTTGAAGTGTTACATGCATAAAAGAAAAATATACAAAACTTAAATCTTGCAGACAAAGATGAAATAAAGCCAGGCTAACAACAAAATATGGATTTCATAGACATAGATTCATCTCAATACCACACCACAGTACTCTTTGTAATTTCTTTATAAGATATTTATTTCAAGCAGATGGCATTTATATTTCAAGACAAACTTAAAAGAAACTATAGACAACCACGCGCTTTCTCATAATTTGATATTTATCAACTTCAAATGGCAGAGAGGCACGTTCTCGGCGAATGCGAGTTTCCGTAAAAAACAACAAAATAAGGCGATTGGCTTTAAGAGTGGGAGCGTGACTTATTGTGAGTGCTCTGAAGAAGCACCGAGCGCGATTAAAAGAAGAAAAAAAAAGTCGCAGATAAGGCTCCTTAAATTTTACGATGATGCCGTCTTCTCATCGAGGCTCGCAGTCTTCCAAGGATCTCAAAGCGTATGAGGCGGAACATGAAATTTTTATGGGTAGATTTTTGTAATAGACAAATTCGGAGAAAGTTTCTTGCGCCGTGTGCTGTTACATGTTAATACATATTGGGATCGTAAATATGAATGGACACTCAAGGAATTGTGAAGTCGTCAAGACCATAAAAGTATAATGGTGACTTATTTCTGAAGGTTTGTTATTAAGTCATTGTTTAGTTTTTATATGAAGATTTTTGGTTCATTTGAAAATGATAAGGTTGTTTACGAATTAACGTACGACAGAATTATTCTGTACTGGTTATACCTTGCATATAACACCAAGTGTCCCTCCCGACAATTTAAATCAATATAAGCTGTACATTATTTTAACTGCACAGGATACTTAAATGTTTGATTTTTACAGGATGAGATGAAATATTGATTATAATTTTAATACGCATATTATTGAATCGAAAGTAATAAAACAGATTCTCTAGGAATTTTATTTCTGTAATGTATGTCTATCTGCTAGAAACACAAAATAAATTGAGTTGGTCAAGCATTATAGTTACAACGGGTTGGTTTGTCACTCTATGGTCATTTCGTGCACAATTTGGGCTAATTAGACTTGGACCTACAGTTTAACTTGAATTCCGTACCCCTCACAAACATTCTCGCCAACGCCAGGATTCGAAGCTGAAGTCTGTGATGCTAACGGCCAGAGCGATAACCAATTAGACATCAGGTAGCTTTTCAATGGTTTGAAATAAGCCAAGGCATTTTTAACCTCTAAGTTCGCCTCCTTTAATACTGATTTCTAACTCCCAATCCAAATTCTTTTCCGCAATTTTATATATTACGGATTTGAAAGAATTTGCAAAATAAATTCAAAGACTTTTGTTAAAATCATTTATCTGTAAAAATAGTTATTTTTATAAGAAGGTATTTTTTAAAACTTTAAAAGTATGCTATTTGTACTCACTTAAAATTGAAAAACTCTAAATTTTCTTACCAAAGATAAATAGCTTCTTCTTCATTGGCACAACGGCCCCATGGTGGACCAAGACTTCTGCCTACTGCCATATTTCGAGATGGGAGATGTTTTCTTTTGTACGGGCTAGGTTTGTCAGCTCTACGCCCAATAGTCTTATTTGATTGGTCTTGCGGTTTCAAGTGGATTCAGAACCATTAAAAACATGCATAGCTCCGCCGGATTCCAACCTGAAACCTATATATATATATATATTGCATCTCTTAACATTTATGCAATACTAAATAAACAACCGATTGATTCCTTATTTACATTAAAATATATATGTGCCAACGGCCGTACCATGCTGAATATACCGGTTCTCGTTAGATCACCGAAGTTAAGCATCATTGGGCGCGGTCAGTACTTGGGTGGGTGACCACCTGGGAACACTGCGTGCCGTTGGCAAATTTGGGACCTGAATGGCCGAGTGTCTAGCGCTCTGGCGCTCGGTGCCACAGGTTTCGGGTTCGAATCCCGGCGGTGCCATGGATGTTTGTAGTGGTTCGGAATCCACTTTTATAGGTCCCGGTCTCCTATGACTGTAAAGCGTCACGGACACGGAGCAAAAAGGTTTCTACCTCGGGTGCTCCATCACAACAGAAGCTGCTTCCTTCCCCTTCAATCATGAGTCCATATGGGCTTGTGGGCTTGGCCAGCCAAGTGGGATAAGAAACAACACACAACAAATATCTATGTTTTCCATGTTAGCAATGAAGAAAGGAGCTTATCTCTTTGATATAAAAGAATTAATAAGTTTTACTTTCTGAAGCTGAATTTTATGTGCTTATCATCCATATAATTTATTCATTCATATTGATTCTTCAATAAAACTAGTTTTTAAATTCAGTCTAAGATGAAATTATATATACTAGTAAAATCGCAGAATACAGGAGCCGTTGGGATTTGGCATTAAACATTCTTTTCGCCAAAGTCGACCGATTAACAGGTTGCAATTGTAAGTGAAGGGAATTGAAAACAGTACAATAAATTAGGACTACAACAATTGGCGATTTATCTTCAATTGGCGCCATAAAAAAATCGCCAAATAGCCTCTATATTTTCATAATTTGAAGTGCTATACGCATAAAATAAAAATAGACAAAATTTTAATTTTACAGACACAGATGATATAAAACCAGGCTAACAACAAAGTACTTAAAAGAAGAACTAAAATTTTACTGTATAAAACTCTCATAAGACGAGTGTTAACATATGCATCTGAAACAGGGTCACTAACAACAAGAGAAGAGAAAATGTTGTCCATCTCTAAAAGAAAAGTGCTACCAACTATTCTTGGTGGTATCAATGACAATGGAGATTGGCGAAGAAGATACAATTTTGAACTGTATAAACTTTTTAGAAATATTGACATTCTAAAATTTATTAAACTGAACAGAATGAGATGGGCCGGTGATCTCATGAGAATGGAAAGTGATAGAGCTGCTTTGAAGGTTTTCAATGTAACCCCTTTTGGACAGCGACCAAGGGGAAGACCGAAAAAGAGATGGGTCGACTGCTTAGACTCTGACTCTAATATTATTAAGATAAAAAACTGGAGGTCCACAGCCAAGTGGAGAACAGCCTGGCTGGACTCTTTTAAAAGAAGGCCAAGGCCCACAACGGGCGTCGAGCCAGTTATGATGATGAACAACAAAGTAGGTTTTATAGATATAGATTCATCTCAGTACCACGCGACAGTATTCTTAGTAATTTCTATTTCTTTATAAGATATTTATTTGAAGAAGACATTTATATCTCTCGATGAACTTAAAAGACACCATAGACAACAACCGGGCGCTTTCTCATCATTTAATATTTATCAACTACAAACGGCAGAGAGGCACGTTCTCAGCGAATGCGAGTTTCCGCAAAAACCAACAAAAATAATGTGATTGGCTTTAAAAGTGGGAGCGTGACTTATTGTAGTAAGTGCTATGAAGAAACACCGAGCGAGATTAAAAGAAGAAAAAAAGTCGCAGTCGTATAAGGCTCCTTAAAGTTTTACGATGATGCCGGTCTTCTCATCCAGGCTCACGGCTTCCAAGGATCTTAAAAGCGTATGAGGCGGAACATGAAATTTTTATTGATAAATTTTTGTAATAGACAAATTCGGAGAAAGCTTCGTGTGCCGTGTGCTGTTGTTTATGATGTTGGGATCGTAAATATGAATGGATACTTAAGAAATTGTGAAGTCGTCAAGACCATCAAAATATAATGGTGCCTTATTTCGGGAGGTTTGTTATTAAGTCATCATTTAGTTTTTATGTGAAACAGTGGCTTATTTGTAAATGATAACGTGGTTGTTTAGGAATTAACATACGACGGAATAAATTGGTATTTTATATATCTTACATAATACCGAAAATCACTCACGACAACTCAAAATAAGCTATACATAAAGTTAACCACCCAGAAAGCTTGAAATTGAAAGAAGACATTTAAAAACTTGATTTTTACAGGAAAGATGAAATACTGATTACAATTGCAATGCATATATTTTTAAATTGAAATCTGTTTTGTTAAAAACAGATTCTTTTGTAACTTTAATATTGTGATGTATAAAACAATGTTGTCTAGCAGCTGCTTCTTTTTCATTTGCGCAACAGCCCCATGGTATGCCAAGGCCGTCTGCTTGCGGCCAGATTTCGGGACAGGAGATGCTCTTCTTTTTCTGGGTAGGATTGTCAGGTAGGGTAGGAGCCTTACACTCAAAGATCAGCAGCCACATCACACCAGGGTCTGAATGGCCGAGTACCTAGAGCTCTGGTGTTCCGTGCCGCAGGATTTGGGTTCGAGTCCGGGAGGTGCCATGGATGTTTGCAGTTTTTCGTAATCCTCTTTAATCGTAGGTCCCGGTCTCATATGACTGTAAGAGCATCACGGAGTCGAATCAGACTTCTCATCCACATCATTCCTAAACTGTATAGGGCAGCTCAGATATAGGCACAGTGATGTGGTGTAGTAGTAGTCAATATTAGATCGGGTCCTATGGTTTAAAGTGGATTCCTAATTGCTACAAACATCAATTACACCACCGGGTCTCAAACCCGAAACGTGTGGCATCGATTGCAAGAGCGCTAGTTACTCGGCCATCAGGCCCCGTTATATGTGTTAGTGCATTCAAATTACATATTCATTCATATTGATTCTTCAATAAACTAGTTTTCCAATTTATTCAGGATCAAACTACAAATTTTTGCAAAATTTGGGAGTGTTACATGCATTTGCATAAAATAAAAATAAGCAAAATTTAAAATTTTACACACACAGATGATATAAAACTAGGCTAACAATAAAGTATGAATTTTATAGATTCAGATTCATCTCAGTACCACAAGATAGTAGGCTTTATAATTTTTTTATAAGAGATTTATTTCAAGGAGAAGACATTTATATTTTTCGACCAACTTAAAAGACGTTATAGACAACCGCGCGCTTTCTCATAATTTAATATTTATCAACTTCAAGTGACAGAGAGGTTCTCCACGAATGCGAGTTTTCCGAAAAAAATCCAACAAAAATAAGGCGATTGGCTTTAAAAGTGGGAGCGTGACTTATTGCGAGTGCTTTGAGGAAGCACCGAGTGAGATTAAAAGAAGAAAAAAAGTCGCAGTCGTATAAGGCTCCTTAAATTTTACGATGGTGCCGGTCTTCTCATCGAGGCTCATAGCCTTCCAAGGATCTTAAAAGCGAGTGAGGCGGAACATGAAATTTTTATTGGTCGATTTTTGTATCAGACAAATTCGGAGAAAGTTCCGTGCGACGTGTGCTGTAAGCTGTGTTGTTTAATACATGTTAGGATCGTAAATATGAATGGTCACTCAAGGAAGTGTGAAGTCGTCAAGACCATAAAAGTATAATGGTGCCTTATATTTGGAGGTTTGTTATAAAGTAAAGTTTTTATGTGAAGCCTTGGTTTATTTGAAAATGATAATGTTGCTTAGGAATTAACGTATGATAGAATAAACCGGTACTGGATGTACCTTATACATAACCCACAAATGTCACTGACGACTATGTAATTAAAAATAAGCTTTGCATTAAATGAACCGTCCAGGATACTTAAATGTTTGATTTTTACAGGATGAGATAAAATAATTATAATTTCAATACACATATTCTTGAATTGAAAATAATAAAACAGAAGCTCATGGAACTTTATGTATGTATAAAACAAAGCTGTCTAGCTGCTTTTTCTTCTTCGCTGACACAAAAGGCCCATGGCGGGCTAAGTCCGTCTGCGTGCGGGCAGAATTCGAGACAGGAGAATTTTTTCTTTTTACGGGGTAGGATTGTGAGCCATACACTCAACGCTCCACAGTCAAGTTAAACCGTGGCCTGAATGTCCAGCGCTCTCGCGCTCGTTGCCGCAGGTTTCCGGTTCGAGTCAAGAGTTTCTTTTACATGTATGAACCAACGCTCAACAACGTGGCGTTGAATGCCATGGATGCTTGTTTCCGGTTCGAGTCAAGGCGTTGCCATGGATGCTTGTAGTGGTTCGGAATCCACTTTAAGCCTTAGGTCCCGCCGAATATGACTATAAGAGAGTCACGGAGCCCAGTCCGACTACTCTCATTCTCAAACTGTAAATGTGCAACTCCGCTCTAGGTACAGTGATGTGGTGTGGTGTAGTAATAGTAGTGGTGGTAGTCATATGAGACCGGGATCTACCCTTATACTGTGGCTTAAGGTGGATTCTAAACCACTGCGAACATCCATAGCACCGCAGGGATTCGAAGCCCAAACCTATATGTATATATATTGCATCTGTTAATATTTAATCAATACTAAATAAACAACCTATTGATAGATTATTCACATAAAAACATATTTTACTGGCATTCATGATAGCAATGAAAAGAAAAGCCTTATCTCTTTGATATAAAAGAGTTAATAAGTTTTATTTTTTGCCATCGAATTATATACGTTAGTTTATTCATATTATAAATTCATTCATAACACTAGCTTTTAAATTCATTCTAAGATCCACCTGCGCATTTTTGCAAAATTTAGAGTGTTTCATGTATAAGCATAAAATAAAAATATACAAAATTTTAAACTTTACAGGCACATATGATATAAAAACAAAGTATGTGTTTTATGGATGTAGATTCATCACAGTACCACACGATAGTATGCTTTGTAATTTCTTTATAAGAAATGTATTTCAAGGAGAAGGCATTTATGTTTCTCGACCAACCTAAAAGACACCATAGACAACCGGGTGCTTTCTCATAATTTAATATTTATCAACTTCAAGTGACAGAGAGGCACGTTCTCCACGAATGCGAGTTTTCCGAAAAAAATCCAACAAAAATAAGGCGATTGGCTTTAAAAGTGGGAGCGTGACTTATTGCGAGTGCTTTGAGGAAGCACCGAGCGAAATTAAAAGAAAGAAAAAAGTCGCAGTCGCATAAGGCTCCTTAAACTTTACGATGATGCCGGTCTGCTCATGGAGGCTTACAGCCTTCCATGGATCTCAAAGCGTATGAGGCGGAACATGAAATTTTTATGGGTAGAATTTTGTAATAGACAAATTCGGAGAAAGTTCGTGCGCCGTGGGCCGTAAGCTGTGTAGTTTAATACAAGTTGGGATCGTAAATATGAATGGATACTCAAAGAATTGTGAAGTCGTCAAGACCGTAAAAGTATAATGGCGCCTTATTTCTGAAGGCTTGTTATGAAGTCATTATTTAATTTTTATGTGAAGAGCGTGGTTTATTTGAAAATGATGAAGGTGTTTAGGAATTAAAGTACGATAGAATAAATCGATAGTGAATATGTCTTACATATGACACCAACTGTAACTCACGGCAATTTAAGTCAAAATAAGTTATACCGTCCAGGATACTTTAAATGCTTGATTTTTACAGGATGAGATAAAATGCTGATTGTATTTTTCTTAAATTGAAAGTAATAAAACAGATTCTCTTAGAACTTTAATATTGTGATGTATAAAACGATACTCTCTATCTCCTAGAAACCCAAAATAATTTGAGTTGGTCAAGCATTATAGTTGTAACGGGTTGGTTAGTCGCTGTATGGTCATTTTGTACACACTTTGTGTAAATTAGACCGGAATCTACAGTTTAATGTGGATTCCGAACCACTCACAAATATCCATGCTACTTCCAGGATTGGGACCTCAAGCCTGTGATACCGACGATCAGACTTCTTGCCACTTGGTCTTAAGGTCGCTTGGGGTTGAGAGGAGCCAAAACATTTCCGACTTCAAAGTCGAGTTTTTTATATTGATTCCTAATTACCAACTCTTTTCCGGAATTACATGTATTATAGATTTAGAAGAATTTGCGAAAATAAATTCGATGACTTTTTTAAAACCGTTTATTTATAAAAATAGTTTTTTTATAACAAGGTTTTTTTTTAAACTTTAAAAGAATGCTATTTGCATTCACTTAAAGATATTCAAGAACTCTAAATTTTCTTACAAAAGATACATACAGGTGGTTATCAAAATAATAGAAATACTCTAGAGCTATAAGATATATTTTACTAATATGTCGTAGGATAGCCTTTGACATGTAATACCCCTCAGGTTCGCCTGGGAATCGAATCATACAAGTGCTGAATACTGTTTAAAGGTATATTGAACAATTTTTTCATGGAGATATTGTGAAAGTTCTGGGAAAGATGCCGGTGGAGGATATCGATAAAAATAAATATATAAATAAATATATCGATAAATGATCGCTCTAAAATTGGCCTTAACTATTCGATGATATTGAAGTCGGGGGGGGGCGTAATGGCCACGGTAGATGCTCCATAACACTATGATTGGTCAGGTCAGGTACCGCTGCGTGTAGAGGAGCATTCTCATCCTGGAAAATTCCAACTCTTGCAGGAAACAAAGTTTGCATCATAAGATGGATTTGTTCGGCTGAAACTTCTCTATACTACTACCCAGTGATCCTTTCTTTCAGGGTTATGATCGGGCCAGCAGAAAACCACGATATGGCCACCCATGGCCACATCCTGTTGTAGGCAAAAGTGTGAAAGATGATGCGCCTGACCATACAACTGTCTTCCACTTATCATTAGACCAAGTTTTGTGGTGTGGCACCACCGTAGATGACATTTGGCATTAACAGAGGAGACAAGTAGCTTGGGAATTGCTGCTCTGCCGTAAATGTCCTCTTTATAAAGGTACCACCTAACTGTAGTTATTGACACTGGAGAATCCGAATGCTGATTGAACTCTGCTGTCACTTTGATTGCAGTGGTTTTCTTTTTTAGACATCTCAATCCACTTCAATACCCGTCGTTGTCTTTCACTGAGCTCCTCTTTCCGTAAACTCTTTTGCTTTGCCGAGCTTCCGCACTATCATGACTTCAGACACCATATCAGTAGAAAAGCCTAAAAGCTGGATGTTTCGGTCACAATTATTGCAGCTAGTCGGGTTCCCACAATATGGCCTCTTTGAAAGTCTGTGGAGTCTGATATTTTACGCTTTTGAAAAAAATCCAAGACATATGCAACTACACTAAAGCAGCCTCATACTACCATGATATTTATATAAAAAAAAAATGGTGGCTAAGATTACATTTTAATGCTTACGAAGCGCATTCTTAAATATCACTTTTATTCACAGGTGGTTCCATTACTTTGATAACCACCTGTATATCATGTAAAAATAACATGATTAGATATCAAAATATTATAGAATAGTTTAAGGCAAACAAAAGAAAATTTTACATTTTTAACCACAAATATGCTATATTTATAATATATTAAATCTTTTTTTTTTTTTTTTTCTTAAAAAATAAAATAACTTCTATAAATTCTTCTTTCATTACTGATCTAAAATACATTTTTATAAGCCTCAGTGTTGAGTAAAGTGCTTCAACTTAATATATGGCTAAATTAATAAACGTCTTTGCTACAGGATGTATTATTGAAGTAAACAAATGAATTGCTTTCTTAACATTCAATTCTGACATTAATTCTCAGAATTTTGAAAAAAATATAAGTTATTTTTATAGAAGTGGTGGATTTTTAAACCGATTCCTGATGATTTCTACTCTCAACCTTAGATTACAACAGGATAGTGCTAGACCAGAACTCGGTTAATTGTGAATTGCCTTCGTTAGGAAAAAAAAAAAGTTGAGAACCACTGAATTGTGTAGTATTTAACATTGAGAAGAACAAACGCTAGACATTAAAGCAAATCCTTATCAACACTCAATTTTCCTCTTAGAAGGAAAAAGAATAAAACAATTGCTGTTTAATGTGCAGTCTCCTAATTACAGAAACCGTTACAATGCTCAAGATATTAGTGCTGCCGTGTTGGCGGCCATAACTTCCTATGCCAAATTGATTGTAGATAACTACCGAAGTTGATAAATATCGCCTGCAGATCCGTTTGACCTTGCTCTGCGGTCCAGCACCACCCTTTCCCCTTAATTGGTCCAGGGGAAGCACAGGAAACAATCCCAATATATATCTATTTATCAGAGGGACCCATCTTTATCCATCAGCACAGACATCACGCAAGGGGCTTCGATATCGATCAAAAGGGTTTCTTTTTTCTGATTGGCTCAAGGCCATGGGAAAGTTTGAGGAGAGTGGGTCCTGGGGGCCTTGTGGAGGCCCCATTGTTTGTTGTGACTGGTCCGGAGGAAAGCAGGGAGGGGGGAGGGGATTCAGTGGGTTAATGACGCTGTGGACAAGACACGCGAGCAATAACAATCAATCTGTTGGCCATCTTTGGTCAGTTGCTTGGAGGATTCACGATTGGTTTTAAAGAGGAATCTAAACTATGGATTTTTTGATAGTATGCAACAACACGAACTTTTGTTGCTTTATCGAAACGAAGTTGGATATTTCTTCGAAAAAAAAAATATATATTTATTTTTTTTTTAAAGCAGTTGGTGCAAAAGATATGCTTTTTTGTTGCTGACAAAAAAGAGAATAGCTGGTATATTTTCTCTAATTTATTCTTTTTTCAGAAATGAACGGAAAATATATGTTTGGCTTAAGGTATAAAAACGGTAGTAATGCACTTTGGCGGCATACATTAGCTTGGTTGAGCACGTACTTCTGGTTTTCCTCTCATTAAATCACCATTTGAAACATAAATATTTGCTAGTGCTTTTTTCAGGACTTCTAGAAAAAATATTTCAGATGAAGAGAACGTCAAAGAATAAATGCTAGTTGTAAATATTTCCCATAAGTCAACGAAAAATTACTTATAACTAGATTGTATACTGAGCAGAAAACTCTAGATCTATATTAAAAAGCAAGTGAATATAGATTACAGCATCCACCAGTAATTAGCACCAGATGGTGTCCAAAGAAAGAGGAACTCTTTTCAAAATATGTATCGATTACACACAGAACATATGTAATAATATGCATTGATTACATATTATTTATTGGTTACATACAGATAGTAGACAAAATAAAGAAAGCACCTATTAAATAAGAAGCGCCCAAAAAACTTTTATGATGTATGATTCAGATGTTGTTTATTATAAATGCAAGTAGACTTGGACTTCAATTAATTACTCAGTACAGTTGCATAAAAGATATTAGTTTTGTAATAGAACTTTATCCAAAATTATAGACAAATATGAAAACGAACAATGTATTACGCGAAAAACTGACAATGGAAAGAATAAGATCAGCGAGCAATTGTCACGGATTATTCGCCAAAAATATAACTGAACAACTCAACAGATTCTAACATCGGTTCGAGAATATGCTGTTTGTAGCGAGAATCACAGATTTTAACTCTTATGGTTTTCTTGCATTACGTAAATCTTTATTATAGATATCAATGCAAAAAAAGGAAAAAAGAAAAAGAGAGAGAGAGAGAGAGAAAAGAAAAGAAGAGGAAGAAAGAAAGAAAGGATAAAAAACAGTTTTGCAGAGAGCATCAAAACTTGCACTTTGACGATTGAAAACATGTAATTTGATCTCACGAAAAGTCTTTACTTCGTTTCCCATGACAAAATAGTTTATAATTGGCGGCGTCCCGCAATAGCATTATATCCAGAATTGCTTGGTTCCAACTGTAAAACACTGAGAAGGGCCTTGAATGGTGTGGGTGGTATTTCTGAAGGTTTGGTTAACAGTTCAAACTTACTTAAATTACTCCAGAATCACGCTCATCCTATTGCGCACACAACTTTCCTGACGATTGTCTCTTGTTCAGTGATGGATTTAGGTTCGATGGCGCCCTAGGGCCGAGCTAATTTGACGCCCTAGGCCCAAGTTAATTTAACGCCCTTATATATAATAATAATAATAATACGAATAGTAATAATGGATTCGAATTAAATTTAGGTATTGAATTTAGGCATGGATTAAATATATATATATATATATTTCTTTATATTTTTGTGATTTTCCAAGTTCTTTCCAAGACCTTTCTAAATTGATCATGGTAAATGATTGATCATGATCGGTTACTCAAAAACTTTTTTAATCTCGCATTTAATTTTATTTTTTTAATCTCGCATTAAATTTTATAGTCTTACGTAATATAAAGCGTTTTTCAAAAATTACTTTCTGAAAAACGCTTCACATTACGTTTGAGTAACCGAACAAAGGTATAATTAAATACCATGGTGAATTTATATTTTGTGTTATAATGATGAGCAAATAAACACTACATTTAGATTTTTTAAGAAAAATTTATGAAAAATCTAACGTCAATAGATAAATGCTATATTTAACGAAAAATATTTTAGTACCTATTTGTTAGATATTTAAAAAATTTTACTACTTACAAGATTAATTATTTTAAAAAGTAATTATACCCTTTTATATTGACATCTTGAGGTTGTTAAAGCAAGAAAAGAAGCATTAAAATTTGTTCTTACAGTTGATAAAAAACAAAAACGATTTCAAATTTTTGCCGCCTCGAAAATTTTGGCGCCTCTAAAAATTTGCTGCCCTAAGCCCGGACCTCGCGGGCTTAAGCCTAAATTCGTCACTGCTCTTGTTTCAATGGATAATGCTCGTGTCTATAAAGTAATGTGCATGAAGTCGGTTTCATGAACATGGGTGATTAAATGAAGCACTTGCTTTGTTTATAATTGGTGACATCCCATCCCACAATAGCATTATACCCAAATTGCTTGGTTCCGAATGTAAGGATATTAAAATGAATAATGTTAAAAAGGATATTAAATGATGTGGGTTGATATTTCTGCAGGTTTAATTAATAATCCAAATTATTTAAATATACAGTGCGTATCCATCATTGTGCTTTTATGTCAACCGTTGTCAAATCATTGTGCCTTTTGCCATCCTTTGTTTCTCATCATAAATTAGTTTATAACTGACAACATCCCACATTAGCTTTATATCAAGACTGCTTGGTTCCAATTGTAAAACACTGAGAGTGATCTTAAATGGTGTTGGGGGTGTTATTTCTGAAAGTTTGGTTAACAATCTAAACTTATTTAAATGTACCCCAGAATCACGTTCATACAGTGATGCAGACAATCTTCCTTGGTGGCTGTCTCTTGTTTCAGGGAATAATACTCTTCCATAAAGCAATGTGTACACGTTGATTTAATGAACACGAGGGAGTAAATGAAACATTTACATTGGTCACCAGACCTTAGCATCACGTTGCCTTTATGTGATCTATTGCACATCATTGTGCTTTTTGAACTCCGTTATTTCCATTGACAAAAATTATTATTGACAAAATAGTTTATAATTGGTGACGTCCCCCAATAGCATTATATCCAAATTGCTTGGTTTCCATATGTAAAACATTGAGAAGGATCTTAAATGGGGTGATATTTCTGCAGGTTTAATTAATAGTCCAATTTATTTAAATATATTCCAGAATCCCGTTCACCTAATGGAGCAGACTATCTTCACATTACGTTGATTTAAAGTACATGGGGAATTAAGACACCAGACCAGACACCAGAATTAAGACACCAGCATATGATAGGACAGATTCCTTCATCTTCATCACTATCAGATGTTTTACAAGAAGAATGATATAAAATACAATTATCTTATGAGAGATACCTGCATATATGATGTCCACAGTCAAGTTGCTGTTGTCCATAGTGTTAATGGTGAACCAGCACCATATTGATAAATATAATAATAGGCTAAAGTGATTCCATTATTTTGCCTACATATGTAAATGTAAACTATGAAAATATATGGGAATATTTTTCATTGTTGAATAATCACATTTATTGGATTTTTTTTTTTTTTTGCGATAACGTAAATCATTGATAAATAACAGCAAAATAATTAAGTTTAAAAGAATTTGTTTATTATCAATGCTCTAATTTCTTTATTTACAAAAAAAAATGAATCAATATGCTACAAATTAAACAGACAAAGTTCTGTAGAATTTCGTATAAAGCCAACTTATTATATAATTGTACTGAATGCTAATAATATGATTATGAATGAAAACAAAAATTTGGAAATGTAATTATTTTGATAATCTAACCTAAATTATTTAAACAAAACAGATGTTTTTCACAAATTTCTAAGTTCTACAAGCTGAAAAGTTTTTCGTAAATAGATTTCGATGTAGCATGAAATCAAAATATGCTTTATCAAAATATGCTTCAAAATTTTTTCTGGTAAGGTTTTCCTATATTCAAACTAGCAATGTAACTATATATATATTTGATTAAATTAAATAAAAAGACAAGTACCAAAAACAAAATTATTTAAAAATAATTCCACTTAAAAAAAAAGCTCTTCTAAACTGAAACACTAGAAAAATGTCACTTTCTAATTAAAAAAAAAATACTTAAGAACTTAAATAAAAATGGCTGCTTGAGCTAGTTTGTCATTTGATTCAACAATAATATGCAATTGTCCGATCGCAGAGATATTTTTGTTATTCAAATGACAAACGACAGCAACACAAAGATTTCACCTGTTGTCGAAATTGCCTCCTTTTTGTTCTATCCCGAGAGAAGGCAGTTGTTAATTTCCCTAACCAATTAACTGGTCTTTATGTTGAGTGCTTGTCATTTAAATAAAAAAGGAAATTTGGCATGTCATCTTGGACACGTCTATTATCAAATTTGCATATGAATATATTTATCCTCGAATTGGCAAGCTGCATTTAAAGAACAATAAAAATATTCGCTATTTTAAGTTATGAAAACATTCCTAACGATGTTTTCGTCTGCATATTTGTTTATGTTGGTACTAAGTTCACTAAGGGATGGTTTACAAAATATATTATTTCCATACGATTCAATTTCCATTGGAATACTTAAAAAATATATATATTTCCAGTATAGAAAAACCTTTTAGAAATTGATCAATATATGGTTAAAGTTGAATTCTGGTTCATGGGAATACATTAATTTTTATTTACAAACATATCTCTCTCTCTATATATATATATATTATTTACAAAGAAATGAAAATTAAAGATATCAATTTGATTCACAAGTGCAGTTCACTCCAAGATCGGAGATTTTCAGAGTTCTCAAGTCCACGACGAATCTAATGCACCCTGTCTGCGGCATAACTTAATTATCACACGGCGTGATACACGAAACCACAAGGGGCTCACTTTATGAACAGGTGGAATCTCCGACCTTTTCAGTCACTTCAGAAAAGCAAAACTTTTTGTCGACTCGTAGCAGAACACTCTTCTCTCTCTTTATCTCAAACCCTCCCTTTTAAAAATCTGTCAAAAGGAGAGGGGATCAGCTTCTCTCACTTCTCACTGGAGTGGACACTTCCTCAGCCCATGGTCTATCACCAAGCAGCAACTCATCATGTAGACTATATCCGATCTGTAATTGTTTCGACCTGTGAAGGTTGAACAGACAATCGTTAATTTCATGAGAACTCATTATCCATGACACTGATTATCTGCTGTCAGGTTTGAGTGACAGGTTGTTCTCATTAGTACAAAACACTAATTGCATTTAGCGTAAATATCCACGATACTGCTTATCTGCTGTCAGATTTGAGTGATAGTTTGTTATTACGCATTTGTTAAACAATATACATTCTTTTCCTCTGACAACAGAAATACTATATCTGTTCTGGTGGGGAAATGCTGCACCATGCTTTGAAAACAAGTAGGGGATAGCCTGGGAATTTCATGCATTTAAGGGAATTTTGCAATAGTAAATTTAAAAATGATTTTACACGGTGTAGCTTTCAATATTCTTTGAATGTAACCATTAAAGAATATTGAAAAACCCATTAAACGTGAATTGAGAACAGTTTTTTTATGTTTACCCAATTTACTTTGTTTAAAATAAATCATTTTCTAAAAAGTTCATTTGTGTGGCCTATGGTGGATAATTCTGTTCATTCAGGATGATATGGAGGAATATATGGTTTATGCTGGAATTTTGTGAAAAAAGGGTAAAAATACTTTTGATTCTTAAAAAATTTATGTTTAGAAATAAAAATGCCTAATGCTAATACATATTAGTTCATTTTCAAACCTAAATTTCATATGGTTTTTTCAGAATAATAAAAAATATTAAAATATTAAGTAATATAAGCATTATCATTTAAATAAAGAGTAACACAAAAACTAATGTTAAAATGTTATAGTAATACGATTAATGCATTATGATACTAATACGATTAATGCATTATGATACTAATGCGATTAATGCATTATGATACTAATACGATTAATGCATTATGATACTAATCATAAGATCATAAGTATCATAATTATTATTAGGATACTTATTAATAAGAACTCACTTGAACTTGCATTTTGATCGTTTATTGTAAATAGATTTGTCAAATAGTAATCGATCTGAACTCACCTTTATATTATTAAAAAATTATTATTAAATTCCTGGTAATATTGACTGTATCAAAGTATATATTTATGTAATGCACATTATGCAATTTCACGGTAAAACATCTCAATTGAAAATATCCATTTAAAATTAATTTTATTATAAAAAATAATCCTTCATCTGATGTATAATTTTTTAAAAAAAAAAAAAAAATGGATCTCTCTGATGTCACCGTTTTCCATCACTTTTGTCGTTAACTCTTTCGAAGATGATGATAACATATATGTATTCAACAAATAAATGCAAAAGTCATCCAAAGCCAATCATTTCTGTTTGTAGGTAATTTTATGATTCTTGGATATTTAATCGCAATTAATTGGACTTAACGAATGATAAAACATTTAATTATAAATAATGTACGGTTAAGGTAGTGTAAGACGAACTAGAACTTGTCATACAGAAGGAAGAACACGACCAAAGTGTCGTAAGGGACAGGACAAAAGACAGAAAAAAAAGAATGGAGATCTGAGTCAGGAAAAAAGACGAGATTAAAGTAATGGAAGGAACCGTCTAGGAAAGGGACAAAAAAAACAAGGCAAAGAGGGAAAAGTGGTCAGATCGTGGAACATAGAGATCGGAGGAAAAGTCAACAGGACCAAAGAGGATGGAGGAAGGTTGAGAAGATCGAGTGAAGGTCGACAGAACCAATGATAATCGAGATAGGGTCGACATCATCAAGGAGGTCGACAGGACTAAAGGGTATCGAGGAAATGTCGACAGGACTAAGGAGTATCGAGGAAATGTCGACAGGACTAAGGAGTATTGATAAAAGGTTCGCAGGACTAAGGAGTATCGAGGAAGAACGACAGGACAAAGATGATCGAAGTAGATTAAGAGGAAAAGTCTGCAGGACCAAGGAAGATCGAGGAAAGGTCGACAGGAGTAAGGAATATCGAGGAAGGTCGACAGGACCAAAACAATCGAAGAACGTTGAACGGATTTAGGAAGTCGACATGATCAAAAAGGATTGAAGATGGGCAAGAGGATAAAGGAAATGTCTTCAGGGTTAAGGAGGATCGAGAAAAAAACCTACACTATCAAAGAGGATCGAAGAAAAGTGGTCAGGAAAAAAAAAGTATCGAGGAAGATTGACAAGACCAAAGATAATTGAGGAAAGGTCTAAGGTGGATTCATGAAAAGTCGAGAGGATTGAGTAAATGTCGATCGGACTAAAGATGATTGAGGAAAAATCGATAGGATCAAGGAAGATCATGGATTGTAGAGAAGACCGAAGAAGGTGAACAGTATAAAGAAGCCATGTTGATGGGTTAGAGTATTTTGTTCGCTGGTTTTAGTATTTGTAATAAATATTAGTTGCTGGAGTTGCTGTTGTTCTGTTCGACTAGATTGCTGTTGTTCTGATATTTCAATAAATATATGTGTTTTTGAATCTTCAAGTTGTGTTGAAATTCAATGCAAAAAACCTCTATCATTTCTATTTATAAACACTTTTATGATTCTAGTCACATACCATTTAATCACAAATAATAGCACTTCGGCAGAATAGCGAAATGAAAACGGGAAATTAATATCTGCTCTTATAAAATAAAGAATAAACAACCTTTTGTTTTTCCGAAACGATGGGGTGGAAGATCAACTGGTGTATCGCGTTTTTCAGCTGGGCAGGTGAAGAGGAAACAGCTCCTCATTGTGAATCCTAATTACAGAAGACGATATTCGTCCCACCTCGTAAAATGTCGTTTGGTCATCCCGCAGAACGATCCATTCTACAGATAACTACTGGGCACAACGCAGAAAAAGATTTTTTTTTGTTCCTTCTTATGGTCATTGTTTTGAGACGTGATGATTAATTATTCTTTAGTTAAACGTTTACGTTTTATTTAGTTTTTTAATTTTTATTTGTTTTGAAGAACAATCGCTATTTTTAAATTGTTGGATATAAAATAGTGAGGGCTGATAATTTGTTCGTTTGATATTCTACATCAGGGGTGGCCAACCCAAATGATCTTGCGGGCCACTTTGGAAATGCAACATAACTCCGCGGAGGCATATAAAATCAAATATCCCCATATTAGATTTAGACCCACTATAGACATTTTATGGAGTGAAAAATTAAAACATAATGAGTTATTATTATTATGTTTACTATGATTCTTACATATAAACATAAATAATATAATAATAATGATACTAAACGCACACTGTAAAGAAATATAGAACACTAAAAATAAAATATATAAATTATATAAATATAAATGAAACAAAAAAATTAAATCATTCAAAATTTTTTTATTTTACTAGTGCGATATTTGTTTCTCCACTGATCATGAGTTCGCAGAATAAAATTTAATTATTCTACGAACTCATAACTGTAAACTCACATATAAAACAGGCAATATCTGACATATATTTGCAAGAATATTATTTTAAAATCAAAGTTAATTTTTTTTCATAATTTCGACAGTTAATTTTTCAATATATAAATGCACAAATAATATATTTTTTAAATATATTGGTTTTCACTACTTTGGCCATTATAAAATATACATATTTTGTAAAAGTGTGATAAATTTCGCGGAAAAAATTTTCAAGGTGGGCCGCGGGTTGGCCACCCCTGTTCTACATAAAAGAAAATAAAGCAATGGCTACTATATGTGAGCTTTTGAAAAATGCTCAAAAGAAATTATCATTGATTTTTAATTGACTTTTTCAGAATGTTTATATTATTTTCTCTTTAAATTAGAATGTCAGTCAAGTGAAAAAAAAAAAAAAAACAATTCGCCTCTTATTTTAAAATTATAACATTAAAAAATAAAGTAATTGAAATACACATTATTTTAAAAGAAAAAAAAACGAATTTCCAATGTAATCATTATTTAATACTAAAACATATTTATTTTAAAATAGATTAAATATAGTAACTTAATGTTTTTGTAATAGCATATTTGTTAAAAAGTAAGAAATTTCTTGTTTGATTTAAACATTAAAATATTGATATTTTTCTTATGAAATATAAAAAATTTTTTTTCCTTAATTAAATACAAAGAGACAAAAGCAAGAGAAGAGACAAAAATTTAACCAAATTTGCTGAAAACTAGTTTTGACGTTCATTTTTAGTGATTAATAATTTTCAAAATAAAAAATGAAAGACATTAAAATTTTTTCTTTTAAAATTATTTTAAATAGAACATAATAATTTAATTCGAAAATATATATTATATCTAAATAATTAAGAAAAAATAATGGATAGTACTACATACTGAAAATAAATATAATGTTTACATACTCTATTTTATATTTCTTTCTTTAATTTCAAAAAGTTTTCTAGAAATAAAAAAAAAATATTGCAATTTAATTATAAGATTAAAGAATTATTAATAAATTTAAAAAAAAAATGAAGTGTAATTATTTCATGTTACTATATAAATTTTATATATCAAAAATAATTTTTTTATTATTTTATTTACTCAATTAATTATTTTCGATTGCCATTTTTTTTAACAGTCTTATAAAATAAATATAATTCCAAAAGATTATTATTAAATAAAAGAAAAAATCTTTTCTTTTTTTTATTATTTTATAAAAATTTTTCTATTTTCAAGAAAATTTATTCCATGATTTTATAGTATTTTATTAAAAAATTTTTTTTTTACTTTCCAAACATCTAAGTATATACAAGAAGTATTATAAAAAATATTTAATTTAATCAAAAATAGATCTTTGACCGAACAAAATAGGAGTCAACGAAACTTTTATCTCTATGAAGATGTTCTCTGAAGCATCATCTGCATAACAAGCGTTCTTAAATCAAAATATCTTCGGTTCCATCTTTGCCCCCATATTAGGAAACTTCGACACCAAAAGTAAGCTAATAGCCAAACGATCTTTTTTATTCTGTCAGGTGGGCCATATAACAAGAACGCCCACACGTGGCACGCTTAACTGCAACTCACGAAGTACGTGATCTAACTAATAATAAACAATAATCGTCTGCCATTCATGTATTTTAAAAACATTCTGGACAAAGTTTGGAAAAAAAAAAACTGTGACGATTAAAATTGTTCTTTATTCTTGATTTAGCTTTATAGAACGTGGGTGTTATATTTGATATGAAGGTAAGTGACTTTATTTGATTCCGGTTTTAAAGCTAATTTAAGTTGTAAATATTTAAAACTCAAATTGTATACAAAAATTCTATTCGTCATTTTAGTTTAAAAAAAAATAAATAAATAAATAAAAACGTCAAATTTAGTTTATTGCCAATCTGTACAAAACATTGCTTTCCTTCTATAATTTTTATATTCATTTTTAATTGTCAAAGTTTTGTGTCCAAATTTGTTAACAGTTTCTTAATTTGTTAGTTTTTGTGTTAAAAAAACTACTATAAACATTTCATATTGTTGTCTTATGTAATCGATTATATTATTATTATTTATTAATTAGAGATCTAACAAATGATTTATCATTCTGTAATAAAAACTTCATTAAAAATTGGATTTGAATCATTCCAAAACATTAAGCATTTGAATCATTCCAAACATTGATATTTGATACAAAAGTGAAGTTTGTTCTTAATATTTCTATGTAATAAATTTCTTTAAAGAAAATTTATATAATGACAGATCAGAACATATTTATAATTTATTGAAAAATAATGTTAAAAAAATAAGAATTATTAAAAGACTATTTTCATCATTGCATATTCTTTAGGGATTTTTATTAACTTATTTATAATTTATAAAAACAATATATTTGTTTGCGATTTTCAGGAATTTAATTTAATTTTATCATTTATCATAACTTTTTTTTTAACTTTATCTTTTTATGACATTTTTTGTATTTCTTTTTGATAGATTTTTTATTGTTTTGTAATTATTGATTGGACATATTAATTAAGCACTTTTTATTATTAAAACGATATGAAAATTGTTATATACAAAAGGTTTCTTTTGATAATTTTCTTATAAATTTTATTTACCTTTGAAAATACTTCAATTAATAAAAAAAACAAATAATATAAAAAAAAAATTTCTTAAAGTCAATTCCTACTTTTTTTCACTGTATTGCAGAAAGCCCTTTATAAATAATTTTCATTCATTTTTTTAAGTTTATCTGGCACCATCTATTGGTAGATACATGCAACTTAAATCTAAAAAAACTAAAATTAATTAATTAAATTTAATTACTGAATTAATATTAAAAAAAAAACTGTATTAACATCAGTGTCATCCACTACAAGATCGAAAAAAATGTTTTTGAACTTGAATGGATGAATAAAAAGTATTTTATGAACGATTGAAAATTTGAACAAGATATATATAGGGAGAGTGTGAGCTAATAGAAGAAATTGAATTAATAAATGAGAAATTTATGTCTCAACATTATTTGAATAATATACTTAATTTAATACAGATTGTTGCATTTGATAATAAAAGTTTTAGACGATATTAAGAAAATCAAATTAAAATTTATAATTCTTTTGAATTCAATAAAACATTTCGATGATTTATTTCATTTATAGTTCTTGTAAATTCAATAAAGCATTTCAATTATTCATTTCATTTATAATTCTTTTTAATTCAATAAAACATTTCAATGATTCATTTTATTTAGAGTTCTTGTAAATTCAATAAACCTTTCATTTCAGTTCTGGGTTTTCTCATATTACTCTACAAAATAATATCAGGTAAAGATTTAATACTTTAATATGAAAAATAAAAGACAACAACAATAAATCTTTGTTATAATTTCAAAGCAATTTACCAAAAAAAAAAGTGGAAATCCTTTTTTGCTAAAAGAGCACGCTCACGAAACTATCTTTTATTTTACAGAAGAATTTTGTTTTCGTTTGAACGAACGCCAAAGAGGGAAAAATCTATAAAAAAGATACAAAATGCGGGAGTGAAAAAATAACAAAAAAATACACGCACCCGTATCCCATGTTGACAAAACGAATACTCTATTTATTATTCTTTTTCATATTCTTTTGTTTTTGTTCAATAAAATCGCTGTTCTTGTAGTTCTAAAGCAAACATTATTCCCTTTGACAGCAGTAGTATACTTGATCAGGTTTTATCAATATTTTTTCTAGAAAAAAAGTAACTGTTACGTCCAATAACTGTTGCTTAGAAGCTTTTTCGTTCGTGAATTGTTGCTTTTTCCCATTATTATAAACGTTACTGAAAAATGGATTGAAAATTCAAGGTAAATAAAATTATGAATGATTATATTTTATTTTTTTGATGATTATAAATGATTCATTATCTTTCGATCTGAAAAATTTATCGTAAATAGAATATTCTACTGCGGCTAATAAATAATATTAGAAAATGATGTAATCAAGGAAGTTTCATTTTTGTAATAAAATTTTTAAAACAAGTTTTCTTCTCTATAACTATTATTTTCAGAAATTGTTATAATTCGTTTTGTTAACCAATTTTTGGCATTAATTTTGTATTTAAAAATAAACATTTTACAAGACTTAAAATAAGCATAATTAATGGATTAAATCTTAGTACTTTTCTCAATTTAATAAAAAAAATTATTTGTAAATTTTTTTTTGCTTATTCATTATTAATGTTAGTTGTTGTAAAATTTGTATAGTGGATGAATTAAAAAATTTATCAAATTTATTATTTATTTATTATACTAAAACTTTGAAACAAAAAGGTGCTGGTATTTTTTAAATGTCAGAACCTTTTTACTTAAATTTTGCATAAATAGAAAATAAATTTTATCATCTCAAGAAATTATGCAATAGAATGATTTTTTTTTTCGTTTAGTCAAATTATTAGTAAGCCTTACTTGAATCACTTGAAATTATGTACTAATGATTGCTTATTACCATATTTCATTATTTTACTCTATGGGAATATTTTTGTAGTTTTTTTTTATTAATATAAATGCGAACTAATTTCTTAAAAATAAAAGAAAAGATTTAAAAAGGAATAAGTTCTAAAATTAATAAAATGAAAATAATTTAAAAAATATAATGAAGAAAAATGTTTTTATTAAACAAATGACAGTTCAGTAATATTATGCATAAATATTAGTTAATATTTACATCATTATTCATTGTCTTCTTCTTCACTGGCACAATTGACCCATGGCAGGTCAAGATCGTCTGCCTACTGGCAAATTTCGAGACAGGTGGTATTTTTTACGAGGTAGGGTTGTTAGTCCTACGCCCTACAGTCATATTAGTCTGGGACCTATGGTTTAAAATGGATTGCTAACCACTACAAGCATTCATGGCACCGCCGGGGCTTGAACCGATATCCGTGGCACCGAGCGGCAGTCACTCGGCCATCAGACCCAAAATTAAAACTCCATTATATCTTCGTCATTGGCGCAACAGCCCCAGGGTGGGCCAAGGCCGTCTGCCTATTGGCAGATTTTGAGACAAGAGATGTTCCCTTTTTATGGTATAGGGATGTCAGTACTACGCTCTACAGTCGCATTAGACCGGAACCAACGGTTTAAAGTGGATTCCGAACCAATACAGACATCCATGGCACTGCCGGACCTCGAACCTAAAACCTGTGACACCGAATGCCAACCACTCGGACATCAGGCATTCACTATTCGTCATCAGTTGCCATTATATTTTTAAGACGATTCAAAATCTATATTTTCAGTTCTAGTGAGATAACATATCTTTCAAAAGTGCCTTTGGATAGACTTTATCCAAAGGGACAAATTTAATCACAAGTGTTTAGCAGTCTTTGAATCGTGAATACTTTATACTCTGAGAAAAAAAGAAAATTAAAAGACTTTGAAATTCTTGAAATTTCTGTTAAGCACATTTAACATAATATCCACAGTCAAAAGAAAATCGGCATCTTTTAAAATCCATCATCTTATTATTTGCTGCACAATTTGTTTTTAGTTTGTTGTAGAATTACTCACTTAAGAGGAGAATTTTCCATATTCCAAAAATCTTGTTATGGTAAATCAGAAATATAGAACTGCTATGTTATAGAGAGAATTTCACCAATATTTAAATCGTGTAAGAAAGAAATCGTACTAATATCACAGAGTAGTAATATAGATGAGCGCATAGCAGGGTTGCCAGTTTGAAATAAACATAATTCTCCCGTGATTACACATCACGAGACTTTTATTTTGTAGTTTAAAATATGTAATGATAAATTGGCGATTTTTTGGCAGCAATGTTTACTGTTGGCGCGAAAGGTGAAAAAGGTTTTGTATTATATGATTTTCAAACGAAATGGTGCATTTCTTTAACTGTAAATAAATATAAATTTAATTTTTCTAAATATTTGACATTTATGTTCTATTAATAGATTTTCATGTGTAATATTTCCCATCCAAAAGGGTTACAAAAATAATGTTTGAACTTTTTGTAAACTAGCGCTCGGTGCCACAGGTTTCGGATTCGAGTCCCGGAGGTGCCATGGATGCTTGTAGTGGTTCGTAATCCACTTTAAACCGAAGGTCACGATCTAATATGACCGTAGAGTGTTGAACGTAGGGCTGACAACCTACCCCGTAAAAAGAAAACATCTCCTGTCTTTAATATACCAGTAGGCAGGTGACCTTCATCCACCATGGAGTTGTTGCGCCTATGAAAAAGAAGAACTTTTTGTAATGTTTAATTATATTTCAAACAAAACGAACAGGATTATAAGCAAAATAACATTTCTTGTATCTAAATATCTTTTGTAAGCAATAAGTTAAATAAATATATGATTTGAGAGGAAGAATTTCAGGAATTTCTCGGAATTTTCAGAATTAAATTACATGTTTGTGTTTTCTAAATAAATGCTCGCAGAGAAAAGAAGCCAAGGGGCAATAGGATAGAGTACGGAAAGGATGGGAGATGATCACCCCAACTTTCTCTTCCTTTAGAATAGAAGAACGCGCTTTATTTTATTACTACTCCATGGTTAATACGCAATTGCTTATATATCTAAAAACATTTGTTTTATACTTTTTTATAAAATTCAACATTCACATATATAGTTAGATCTTATAGAAAAGAGTAAAACAAAGAGATTTAAAAATCACTGACCCTGTTTTATGCTGCAATACAACAACAATAACGAAAGATTTTGCTGAAAAAACCCGAATTTGCAAACGAGCCAAAAAGAATAACCAACTAAAACTTTGCGTGTTGAAAGAGAAAAAAAAAAAAAGAAAGCCATTCTATTCCCACTGATTTCTTCAGCTATTCTAATGAATAAATGAATGAACAAGTCGAGAATGTGACTCAAATCCTTTGTCTTCACCCCCATCTTGTCAAGCGATCCTACATACCTACCTGACACTCGCGGGCACACCTAATCTCGCTTTGTTTTGCTTTGCTTTTTTTTCCACAAGATCATCACGTACGCTGAATTATTTCTGTCACAAAGACCTCAAAGGTGGACGCTCACAGCGATTCTTATCTCTGACAAAATAATGACACACCAACTCTGGAGTTGGTACATAAAAAAGAGGTTCTTGACCATTGTTTGGTGCGCATCTCTAATGGGAATCCAGTTTCGAAATTCTCACGTTTGGTGTTTGGGTGTCATCCAATAAGATGGAAGCAATTATTATATTTGATATACAAATATTTCTAGATGTCTTTGATTGATCAAACAACCACACTAATATTTACAGTGGTGGCAATGTTTATTGCATCACTAATTTTTATATAATAGTTGACGCTGTTTATCTTTTTTTTTCTTTTTTCATTTCTTATAACTGTTATATATTGTTTGTTGTTGTTTCTTATACCACTTGGTCGACAACAACATCTAGACCAAGTCCATGAACCCATGCAGAGTCTAGATAAAGGGTAAAAAATGCAGCTTCTTTTTGTCTTTGACCTTGCGGCACAAAGACATGGGGCACCCAAAGGGAGAAGTCTGACTATGCCCCATCCCGGGCACTAAGTACCCATTTTAGTCTCCTTTTACAACATACATGGGTTACAGTGGAGCTATTCTAATTCCGGTATATTAACAATTGAAGTAATATTATTTTGTGGCGAAAAGTATAGCTTTTTTAATTTTTAAACTGATATTTGGGGTACTTGATCAGATCCTCCATAATATGCAATTTCAAATTTATAAAATAAGAATATGATGCCACATGCATATCTTTCTTCTTGAAAGTCATTTTATAATCTTTTGTCATAGCGTAGAATATATGCTTCCCATTGAATCATATACTAAAATTATATTTTTTTCTCAACAGAAATTGCAGAAATTGGAATTATGATACTTGAAACTTATTAATGTAAGAAAACCTTCTTATTTGATTTAAATCAGCAAGTGCTGTCTATATAGCAGCATGTAATACATTCATTCTGTTGCAATACAATACATTTTTTGAAAAATGGTTGCAATAATGTTGACTATTAGTGTATATATTCGATAGCATCCTATCATGAATAGTAAGTTACAGAATTCAGGAGGATCTATTTCTAAGGAAGATTTCGATCACTTTAAAAATTGTAATTCATATGTGTTAAGATTTTAGGCAAAACGATTTAAAGTAGATTTTCGAAATAAAGAAAAAACGATTTCAAACGCAAAGTAAATTTTTCCATATCCAAGTATTGGCTATTTTTCTGTAGAAAAAGTCACGAAAAAAACTTTTGTTTGCAAAGATTCTGTTGTATTATAAGAGCTTTTTTTTTTTTTTTTTTTTTTTTTTTTTTTTTTTTTTTTTTTTTTGCTTTCAGATGAAATTTATTAGAATAATTTTTATACTTTTTATTTATTAGAATAATTTCGATACTTTTATTATATATATTTATTTGAATAGATTAATTTTTTTTTATTTTTACAAGAATTAATTTCATTATTTTAGCAGCTTCAAATGCATTACATACTTATCGAAAATAAATTATAACATCTACTGTAATTAAGCAATGTTGTTTGGTAACAGACAGTAATCAACTCCTGATTTATGTAAATAAATAATATTTTTAAAAAAATTGCCTTAATACAAACGATTACAGAGAAGATAGTTATTAGTTTTCAAAGATTAAACCTTTACGATGACTTCAAGTTGTGGCAAATCGTTTTGGTATTGTCTGGGGAAAGTTAATCCTATGTGATTGTATAATTATGCGCTCTTTTCGAATTATATAGTTTGACAGTGGTTCTTTTTATGTGCGTGCGTAGTGAAAAGAATGGTGCAATGATTTACAGGGGGCAAGAGCTGTTGTACGTGATTGACTTGTCAACAATCGAACCGGAAGTCACGAAAGTTCACGGAACCATGTTCTCCAGTCGTCAAATGCCTGTGGTGGCGGGATGGCTATTAACTGCAATCGAAGTGATGGGGCATGTCATTGGAGGTGTTCGTCTTTGAATCCATCGACGTCAAATTGTTTGGCTGACTTTGAATGATATTTTTAAAACAATAGTTAAGATTATCCTTGGATTATAAGTAGTGTACTCTATGGTTGATAATCCACTACCTTGTAAGAAAAATAAGTTATAGTATTCGTAAATACGAACTCTAAGTTACACAACAATGTTTGACAATTTAAATAGTGGGAATCAGCCTAAAATCATGTGATGTTTGGGTCTGTATTATTATAAGGGCTTCAGAAGAGAGCCATTTTCAGGTTCATGGGAGCACTTTAATTTTTATTTAAAAGCATTAATATATATATATATATATATATATATATACACACAAATAATGCACTCTAAGTTATTATGATGAAATTAAAAATTTAAATAACATTTGATTACAAGTGCAGTTCACTCTAAGGTCGGTGGTTTTTAGAGTCTACTTCGAAACTAATTGCCTGGTCTGCAACCTTAATTATCACACGGCGTGACACACAAAACCACAAACTTGGAAACAGGCGGAATCTTCGGCTTATTCAGTCACTTCAGAGCAAAAAAGGAAAAGAAAACTTCTGGTCAACTCGTCGCAGAACTCCCTCTCTCTCTTTCTCACAAGAAACCTCTTTTTAAGACAATCCGTCAAGAGGGGGAGGGGAGGCCAGCTTCCCTCACTTCTCACTGCAGTAGACATTTCTTAGCTCGTAGTTTATCACCCATCACGATGGAACAATTCATGGTATAGTTCATAATCAATCTGTAGTTGTTTCGACCTGTGAAGGTCGCACAGACATTTGCTAATTTCTTGAGCCTCATTATACTTGATACCGAATGTTGTCATTAGTACAAACACTGATTGCATGTAATATAACTACCCACAACACTGCTTGTCTGCTGCCAAATTTGAATGATGGGTTATTATATACTTGTCAAATAACATACATTCCTTTCTCCTGGGAATAAAATGCCAAAACTCTTCTCGTGAGAAAAAAAGGCTATAATCAAATACATTTCGTTTAATATTAACCTGAAAGTCTGCGCACATGGTGGCAACTAACTAGATCCAAAACTCTGAAAGTTTTTTTTAAAAAAATTTTTAAAAATAATATTGATGAAGATTATATTAAAATGTCATCAACTTCACTTTCTTGGATGGCAAATAAAAAAAAATGACACATGCATTGAATAAAGAAGCAAATTATATTCAGAATAAATTTATATTTTAGAAAATTTTAAATTTTTAAATGATATTCTGCACTTTCTTTATGGAAAATCAAATTGGATGAATACAAAAAGAAGAAATCATTGAAATCAAAGCACGTTGTCAACAAAAAATGTTTTCAAAATTTTGTAAAACAGATAATCTGTATTGAGTAAAGAAGTATATAGAATAGATACAGCCAACTTTCTTGCATTTATGATCAACTATTAACATAAAGAATTAGTAACTATCTACTAATTGAGCTTGTAATGATATTTTTAAATTTACCCTTGTATTAATTGAGTGAAAGTGGAAAGGGTCCTAATCTCAGTCCTGTGGTTATGTATCCTGACTAACGTGCAACAAGACGATAGTTCAATTCCTTCTTGGTGACATGTTCTCGGTCAGTACTTTAGGATACTAGTAGATTCAGCAGAGATGGTGGCAAGATGGATTCTTAGGGATGATTTCCCTCACTTCACGCAAATCTCAACCAAAACTGCGAATTTTCTTCAATTTCCCCTGGTGAAGTCAGATTTCATATAAGGTCATTTGTATTCGGACATTTTGATACTACAGTTTCTACATCGTAACCTGCAAATTGAAGAAGTTGGACGATATCAGTCAAATGAAATAAACCAAAGAAACTATTTTCGTATAAGAAAATACAAATTAAAACTTTAAAATCTTTATTTATTGTTAATAATGTTTCAAAAAGGTTTGTTATCATCTGAATTTATGTTGAATAGTAAGTCCTGCTTAGTAAGAATTAAAAACATTATCCGTTCCTAATCAGCATATGTATTTCGTATCCAACTATAGGCGCGTATTCTACCTCTAGACCACTAATGTTCAAGATATTTTAGAAAACGTTACAAAATTAGTAGTTTCTGTTTAAAAATCATGTTTAAATATAAATAATTTTCAGTTTACATTCTCTTCTTGGTAACTGGTAGAGGTATCTAACTAGAACATAATGAACATGAGAACGTGCATGAAAATCAGCAGTGAGCGTGCAAGAGCTCTAACATGTAAATCTACTGGCCGTGTCCGATGCAGACACTGCTTTCAGAATTGTGGAGAATCAATGGTGATTTAGACAAAAAATGCAAAACATGCAACGCATGCAAAAGTCTTATTTATAGCTGCCAATCTGTCTAGTTTGTGTTTTACGGCGGGGGGAGGGGGCATTCCATATCTATGTCTGGTGGTTAATTGGCTAGCGCTCTGGCCTTGGGCATCATAGGCTTCAAGTTCGAATTCTGGAGGGTGGCATGAATGGTGAGTAGTTCAGAATCCACGTTAAACTGTAGGGCCCCGTTTAATTAGCCTAAAGTGTGCACAAAATGACCGTAGAGCGACAAACCAAACCAAACCTATTATCACCAGCCTATATATATATATATACATCGACCAATAAAACGTTACATTTTTTAATGTAAAATTAAGGGAAAAAATGAATAACAAACGTTTTTAAATTATTCATAATTAAATGGATATAGACGGATAAATAATATCAAATTATTTTTTGAGAGATTATTTTTTTTCAAATAATGAGATGACGATTTTTCAACATACGGAGATTATTATTCACTAGCATATACTTAAATATCTTTTATATCGCTTTATTAAAAAAAAACCAAACCGCAACCCTTTTAGATAGAATTGTTTTTATTTTTTATTTTTTTATTTTGCGAAATAGAATGCATTCACCTGCTTTGTCTATGGCGACGGCGACGTCCACGTCTTTACACAACAGACACGCACACAAAAAAAAAAAAAACGAAAAAATGCTCCAGTAGATTGGCGATATTCTTTGCAGTTGTAGGCTGTTTAATTGCCGGCATCCGTCACTGCAGCTGCTCTGTTGTGGAGATGATTTACACACCTGACGTGCTATCAGCGGCACAATTGCCGGAGCGTAAATTTTCACTTTCATTACGTGCAGTTAGCTCTGTGCTAATAAGTCTGTTTAAATAGTGGATGGGAAATATAATTGAATGCAGATGTGCTGCTGTAAACCCTTAAAAGAGTTGAAAAGTGTTTCGATTTCATTATTATTTTTGCAAATGGCGAATAAATTAATCAAAATTCTTTCTCTTTTTTTCCTCCATTTCAATGTAATGCTTTTGTTTGTAAAAAACACCTGCAATACGAGATTTCTACACAAAATAAGATCTGAAAGATATTTTTAATGAAAGGAATAGGTTATTTATTAAATGTCTATAAAAGTAATTCATGTGTTTATATAAATAACTAAAACTTCATATATTCATTCTTGGCCCTGAAAATCATCATCATCAATGGTACAACAACCCAATGGCGGGCCAAGGCCTGCTAGCAGATTTCTAGATGATAGATGATTCTTTTTACGGGGTAGGGTTGTCAGCCGTATTCTCAACGCTCTACGTTAGTGAATTCTGAACCATTACAAACATCCATGGAATCGCCGGGATTCGAACCCGAAACCTGTGTCACCAAGCGCCAGAGAAAATCTTCAATGCCAACGGCATGCGGTGTTCTCAGGTGGTCATCCTCCCAAGTACTGACCGCGCCCAATGATGCTCCTGAAAATCAATATTCTTATAAAATATACGAGATACTTAAATCTGAAAAAATATTTATACTCTGCACATCTGAAAAATATTATTATAAATCTGAGAAACATTTATACTTTGCTCGTGAAATTAATGTATAGACATCTTTTATTTTATACTATTTATTTTGTATTCTATATTCATCTATTTAGATAAATGAGTATATTAATTTATCCAATTTTTGCTATGTTGTTAACATTTTTTAAATAAATATAAATAACCGTTGTAAAATATAAATGTTTGGAAGTTTCCAGCTGCTTTCGTTTTTGAATTGGTTTTTAAACCAAAGCTCGCAATGTAAAGAGAGAGAGAGAGATAACTTTCAACTATCACAAAACTGAATACGTGATAGTAGAAACTAACGAAGTCTTTTCACGATTCAACTGCCGTTCGTGAGAAAGCGCAATATGTCAGACACCATCTGTATTTCGAAAGATGGATTTAAAAAAAAGAAGAAAATGTGAAGGTGTTTTAAAACAAAAATTTTTTTACCGGATTCTCTTGAGTGTCTAATAACACCTAGAGAAACACAATCGATTTTTTATGTTTAATACTACTGCGCTAGGTAGCGTTGACGAAATTTTGATATATTAATAAACAACAAATTCCAATTTTCCAATTTATTCATATTTTTAAGATTATAAAAATTTCTTAATGATGCACATGCTATAAACTTGCTTCTTTATTTTGAAGTAACTTTAACATTCTTTTTCTTCCTCGGTTGGCGGCATGATGTCCAATTGGCTAGCGCTCTGACCTTTGGTACCACAGGCTTGAGGTTCGAATCCTGGCGATGGCATGGATGTTTTTGAGTTATTTGGAATGCACGTTAAACTGCATGTCCCGGTCTAATTAGCCTGAAGTGTGCACAAAATGACCATAGAGCGCGAAACCAAAACCCAATCTTCGTTGAGCCAAGGTCGACTACCTATTGGCAGATTTCGAGAAAAGAGATGTTCTCCCTTTTTTATGGGGTAGGGTTGTTATCCCTACGCTCTACTGTCATATCACATCACGAGCTATTATTTAAAATGGATTCCGAACGGCTACAAACGTCCATGGCACCACAGGAACTCGAACCGGAAACGTGTGGCCCCGAGCGCCAGTTACTTGGCCATCAGGTCCCAACTTTTACATTACAATCAGTTGTATAAAAAGAGTATCCTAATATTAGTTATATATTGTTTTTTTTAAATAAGGTGAAAATTATAAAATGTTTCACTTTTAAAAAATATTTTTTCTTTGATGTTACTCAGAATCGAAATCTGGTTTCCTCTCGGCCTGGTGACCAATTGTCTAGCGATCTGGCCTTTGGTATTACAGGCTTAAGGTTCGAATCCTGGTGGTGGCATGGATGCTTGTAAGTGCTTCGGAATCCACTTATACTGTAGATCCCAGCCTGTTTAGCCCTCGTCTGCACAAGATGACCGTAGAGCGACATACCAAACCAAACCAATCTTCTTATTAGGAATAAGCAATGCTAATATGTATTTTTCCTGTGCAATAAATCTTTTATTCAATGGTGTTAACAATAGACTATAAATATATCCAATAATTAAAGCACATTTTTAATATAATATCATTTTTAAATATTAATTACATACAATTATGACGGCCAGCTGGATGTAGATCATATACTATCACAAATCAAAACCAACAATAGAAATAACCAACAGTCGACAACCAACATTCCGATTAATCTCCATTTTAATTGAAAATAACAAAATCTACAAAAGAAAAAAAAATGAATAGAAAATTCTTTCTTTCTTCTCCAGATTTGAAGAAACATTGGGGCCTCGCAATTTCAATTCTTTTGTTCAACCGTCTCACCCAGTTGGATTTGAAGGAAGATGTTTATCAAAGGACATCATCAACTCTTTACAATCCAGATCTTTAGAATTAAAGGTCTTCTTTTTTCTCTCGAATTTTAGATTACTTCTGTCAAAATACCGTGGATCCTTTCAAATAGATGCTTCCTCACCAATTTGTTTTCTGATTCGGGTTTTCGCCATATTTTTAATTTCGACCTACACCTGAACTTCGACCCTCTTCGTAGCAAAAGCCGAAACGCCCGTCACTCGGTGAAAGTGAAATATTAAACAACGGTTAAACAACGGACGTCTGTAATCATCCATGTCAGGAACAGGAAGCAAGTGCTCGGAGAGATTCATTAAATTAATTTGATGAAACATCACAAAATTGGTGTGGCGGACACAAGGATGGGTGTGTTATTAATGTTGGTTGCAGAACAGGTGAATCGCATGGTGGCAGGATATTTTGGGTGAAGAGGTTTAGCAATTGAAAGTATTAAATCTTCCGGAGTCATGCATTTATTCACTAGAAAATAGAGGAAACAACTTTATTTATATACTAAAATATGAAAATGAAACACCTTTTTTATTTTCTTACAGCTGGGACGACCACAATATTTGTCTTTGCATTCGAAGTGCATTATCTTCCTGAAGAAGGCATGAACATGGATGCACAGATTATATATATATATATATATATACATATGTACAGGGTGATTATTACTAAATTGGATGGGAAAAATCGGTGGAACTTTTTTTGGTGCCATACCGTTTCCCCCGCCTTCAAGTATCTTCAGTTCAAATTTGAACTCATTGTGATAAGTGGTTCTTTTTTTACAGCATTTTGAAAGTGAGACTTCAATTATAATCACCTTCAAAACCAGACATACGTTGTCCTGCCATAAAAAAAATGCATTGTAGAAAATTACATATCGCGAATATATTCTCCATGTACCATTATATGAGCATAGTAATTTCCACAGATATCGTCTGAACGGTATATAAAATGAAATGCTGCAACACCAACTGGTGGCAAGTAACAATAAAGTAGATAGCACGAACCTATTTTCCATACTCGAATACATATTATTACCAATTTTCATAGCGTTCTGTTGCGCCATTGAAGAAAAAGAAGACCTATATTATGTATTATATTGAATCCAACTTTTTTGAAAAGGAATCATAAATAAGTACTAAAAATGATGAAAAAATAAAAAAATATTATAAATCTAAAATGCAATATGAGTAAGTAAACAAAAGTTTTTTCTATATTCTGATCTGCCATTCGTTTACAGTAAAGAATTTATTATATAATTAAGAAAGAGCTAAACATTTTTATTATAATTTAAATATAAAAGGATTCAGTGAAAGAGAAAATGGATTTAATGAAAATTTATTTCAATCAAAAAATAAAATTATTTTATTTTTTATTTATTTATTTTATTTTATTTATTTATTTATTTATTTTTGCTATACATATATGTTCTGACAATAATAGCAGCTTATATTGGGTGGAAAAATAAGTTATAAAAATGAATTTTTATACTTTAATAACTATAACATCCGAAAACTGCAATTTAAAAAATATATAAAATTCCGTACAATGGAAAAGAAAATTGAAAATAATGTAAATTTAATTGTATTTTCTCAATAACAACGCAACGAAACAAAAATATTAAGAAGAGATTTCATGCTACACCGACTTTCGATAGCAGCTGCGAATCATATAATCCTCCATTGTTGATATTTACTTTCGAGCACCGACAGATGATTCCTTCAGTTCAGGAGATCAAGTTGCTCTCTTACAAGGTTGCTCGTTTCTCTTTTAACGTCGCCAACATTCTATTTTTATCGCCAAGGAAACAAGAGAAAAATGAAAAACTTAAAATTTAAATTGTAACTACTATTTGAGAGGTTATTTAACTAGTAATTTATATGGCTTTATAAATCCAGCTAACTAATTCTACTGAATTAATTCTTTTGAATGCAGCAAGTGACATGAAAAGTAATCAATGATTTATTTGTTTATAAACTCAAAACCAGCATCATTAAATTAATAATTGCAAATATATATGATCATTATTACTTAAAAGTAAAAATTACCATACATTTTAATATTTATTCCTCTTTTTTTTTATTATAATTCAATAAACTGGTTTTGATATTCATATTTTTAAATGTATCTCGTTATATGCGTTTTGGTAACATTTAATAGGAGAAATCATTATTATGTACAAATATTTTTGTAACCATTTAGATTTTTTTTTTTTTTTACAGGATTCCTGCAACAGATTAATAATAAGTAATTAGTTCGATTTCAAAAAGATTTGCTAATGTAAAAGGAAGTTTAAAAGTAAATTAAGAAACATAATCAAAATAGACATTAATTGAGAAACGAAGCGACATTAAATATTATTTAATATTTTTATATTTCATTTTTGTATGTATTTAATAGAAAAAAAGAATAAGTAGCAAAGTGAACTGATGTATTGAATGCAAAGGTCCATTAAAATTGCTTAATTAATTTTTTTCTTCTTCTAAAATTAATTTTATTCACATTTATTGCATTAAAATCTCTAAATTAGATAAGTTATTATTAAAATCTTGTTAAAAGGAGGCAATAACATTATGCTCGTAAGATTAATGTTGTTTTTATGTACATTTAATATTTATCAGATGGAACTTTTGCAACAAATCAACACAATTACAAAATACTGTAGTGTTGTGGATTGAAGCAACTTGATTGTAACTGGGTGTGGTTGGGTTGAGATAGTTAAGAAATAGATTGGAAAACTCACCGCTTTAATATTCACAAACAACACACACATACAATATTTAACACATTTAACGACATTTAATTAAAGATTCGTAGAAGGATTCCAAGAATAAGCCGAAAATAACAATACTCAGGTACGCGCTGGATGTGAGAAATATACCTCTCCGGGTGAGAGTCTGTAGGCCAACTATTATGCAGCGTTGCGTTGAATATACTTCCTCTCGGGATGAGTGACTATAAATTAAACGTTTCTCAACAAGAGCGGAAGTTGCGCTGTACTTCCTCTCCGGTGAAATTCTAGGCCTACTCACCATTTCTCCTGAACGCTACAGGGGGCGCTCTTACAGTGCGCTGCAGGAAAGCACGCTTACGTGCGTATTTTAACAATTATATCATAATTGTTAAAATATAATAATTACAATTACAATATCCTTCCTAAAATTAATAGTTCAAACAGACTATTGCATTCAATCAAATTGATTCTAAGTGCCTTTTATATCATACAATAGGAATTCTAATTATAAATGTTTTATATTCTTTCAAGTGATACAGTGATGATAGAATTTTATATTCTATCAAGTTTCATTGTTTGTACAAATCTTTTTTTTTCATAACTATGATTCTGTGTACAACATATTTCCCTATTTTATAGCAATTAAACTTACCATTATGTCAGTTTACCATCATAAAAATAAAAGGCAAAACAAATATTTGTGTTTCTTCATTTAAAAATATTTTCAAAAGGGATTATTTATATGTTTCTTTATTTAAAAATGTTTCTAAAAGGAAATATTTATGTGTTTATTTAAAAATATTTCCAAAAAAAAATATTTATGTGTTTATTTAATTAAAATTTTTTTTTAAAAGGAACATTTATGTGTTTCTTTATTTAAAAATATTTTTAAAAAGAAAAATTTTTGTGTTTCTTTACTTAAAAATGTTTTCAAAAGGGAATTGAAAGTAATGATTTTACATTCCTCTCTTTATATATATATATATATATATATATATATATTTAAATGCGAGTAAATATAAAGAATACCAATTGGTAAAAATTCGATTACGTCGATTTCAACAAAATAGTGTTCCATTGCCTTTCCTATACAGTTCTATTGCCTTTCCTTTTTGGGGAAATTTTCCTCGCCATTTCGATTTTTTTTTCCGAAGTTCAATTTTCTCGTTAAATCGTTTTTATGTAATGTTTTTCTTTGCTTTTATCATCAAAAGAAAGTTTTCAAGAGAAATCTCTTCAAGTGGAACAACTGACATGAAAAAAAAAATTTTTTTTTTTTAAGAATAAATGGAATTGTTTTAGAACGATCACAAATTATGAAGGTTTTTTCAAATCTCTTTATACATAATGTAAGATATGTACACGTATATCAGTCTAAATTTTTTATAACTTAAAAATATAACTTTCAGAAATCTATTTTCTTATCTGAAGTGTTGCCAAGAAAAGTGTCATTTTCATCGTATTGTCAATCTTTTAATATGGTTTTTTTTTTAAATTAAAAAATAAAATATTTGCGAGGAAATATGATTGAATGTTTTATATATCAGTGGTTTTATATATAAGTAATCATATTTAAATTTTAAAAAGTAACTACTACTTTGGCTTTTTGACAAAAGACGTTTTTACTAAATTTTTTGCCTCTTAGTTGTTTATTATCATGTGTGAGAAAGTTTAATTTCTGAAACGTTTATTTAAAAATTTTGAAAATTAAACTGATTTTCGTGTGATTTTATTCATTGTTTTAAAACTGGTATGTAATACGTGTTGCTAAATGTAACGACTGACATATACCAAGACGTGCTCTGTAGTTCATTTTGAATTGTGTAGCTTTCAAAATGTAAACAGATTTCAATATTCTCAAAACAGCGTCTAAGAATCAGTTTATATTTATAATAATTAATTTAACCACCACTTAACAGATTTCTCTGTCTGAATTAGGTAATGCTTCTTGTAGTATTTGAACAATTGCTGCTTCTTAAAGTTATAGATTAAATTTTGTTATATTCTTGGGGCTAGTGAATTGAATAGTTCTTGTGGGGATTCTGCAGTTAAGGGTTTCTATTTTGCCAAGTCTCTTTTCTGGAATCGCCAAAACCGAAGAATTGTGTTACCGCAGCGGCCATTTTGTTTGTTTAGGCGAAAATTGCAAGGAAAAAGTTCGTCAAATAAACATGCGGAACCTTAAAGTGCAGAACTCCCGTTCATATAGTATTCTGACCAATTGCTTCATAAATTTCTTGGGTTATTGAACATTGGCAATCTCCTATGTATATTCATCCAATAAAGACGATCACACATAATAAATTGAAATTCGTGAAAGGATTTCAGTTTTTAACTTTTTTTTTTATTTTGTTTTGTTTTGTTTGATATTTTTTTTAAATTTTATGATTTTTAAGGCTCAATTAAACCTCTTTTCATGTGACAGGTAGCGCTTCTAAAAATTAGATGTAAACAGAATTCGAGTAAGGATGATGATTGATAATTTTTTTAAAGTGAATCAATTATGCAATTTAGAATTTTCTAAATTGAAATGAAAATGTATTTGTACAAAATTCTCATTATTTTCTTAAATGAAATGAGTATGCAGATCTACAAAAATTTCAGAACTTCTTTATTGAAACCAGAAATCAATTCTACAAAATTTTCAGAATTGTCTTAGTTAAAACAAGATTGGAATTCTGCAAAATTCTCAGATTTTGTTGAATTTTTTCTTGAATTTCGTGGATTTTTTCAACTTTCGGTTTGTTATGTAAAACTGAATAAAAATCGTCTAAAAATTATTTTTAATATCCCAATTTATGTAATAGAGATTTTAAGTTAAATTCGAATAGAAAAAGGTTTAAGTAAATTTTATATTTTTATTTTGTTACTGTAATAAAATTACTTCAGTTTGATGTTAAAGTCTTTCTAAGTCAAATAATAAGAAATAATCGATAATAAAATAAGTATCGATTAATAACGATTTATTATTAATTAATAGTTATTTCATAATATTAATATAGATTAGTAATGATTTATTTCTTAGTATTCTATCAAGAAATAAGGATGATTTTCGAGACAATAGTAGAATCAAAATGTTTTCAATATATCATTCAAGTTTTTGTGCTATTATATTGAGCATTTTTGAAAATTTTCTCTTTATTTCTTTATACTTTCCACAGATAATCAATTTAAAAAAGTTAATATACATTCTTTTTTATATATGCTGGTAACAATAGATCTAATATATAGATAAATGACTAAATATATAGATAAATAACTTTTAAAAATTAATAAAAACTAATTTTACAAAAAAGTTTCTAAAATTTTGGAATTGTATAGCACGATTATTTTAAAAGTATTATTTTCTTGTAATTTTTTTTTAAAAGAACAAAATTGTAATATTTCCACAATTACACGAAATTCTTAAGTTTTTGATAGCAGAAAATGTTAAATTTTTTTGCAATTTAATTTTTTTTATAGAAGAATTTAACCATATGTTTTAAAACCAGCAAGTAAATTTTGATTTGATAAAACTAAAATATTTTGATTTGAAAGTCACATACTTATTACGAATTTTATAAAAAATATTAGTTTAGAAATATATTATTTATGTTCTATTTTATGTTCTTCTTATTTATGTTCTTACTTATGTTATATTATTTATGTTCTAAAAAAAGGAAGTAAATAGAAAAATATATGAATATTTCTCAAAAAGACTAAAGAAAAAATAAAACGCAAATTTTTTTTATGCAAATAGGAATAGTACCACATAGCAAAATAGAGATTTTTACGAAAATAGGCAAAACAAATTTTACCTCAAGATAATTTCGGATGGGGGAACTAAATTATTTAAATTTTGTTCCATTTATTCACAACCTCCTCTAAATTAAATTTCTTTTCCGTAGGAAAATTACGTCTTCCAGAAATTTAAGAATAAAAAACAAAACAAAAAATGGAATTAAAGCCAACCATCTATCACATTCTTCTTGAATCTAAATGAGGTTACGGTTACGTTTAATCAATCTTTTTCGTCGAGTTGGTAAAAAAAATAAATAAAAAAAAATAGTTTTCTTTTTTTTAATCTTAAAATTTTTAGAATTTAAGAAAAAAATTCTTTATGCATTCCGCCATTTTTTACGCGGACGAATTCGAGGCTATTTTTGCAAAACATATTTTACATCTGACAAAGATGAATGCAATGGCACACGTTTTCGATGCGACATATGGAATGAGAAGAGGTATTTTATATATGGAGGAAAAAAAAATATATTTTGAAAGATTACCTTTTAAAATCGTGATGCATTTATCTTGGCAACGTGATTTATTCGAAAAGTTTATTCCTCGCTTTCAGATGGAAAGAAATGAGTTTTAGGGTATGGAAATAAATAAATAAAAAAAGGTTACAGTGTAGCGATATACCATGAATGAATGTTTGTGGAAATGTTTATACGATTAAATTTATTGGAGAAGAAATATTCTAAATTAATAAAGTTCCGCATATTATTATTTTCATCCCATTTTTTTCTTTTTTTTTTTTTCGTTTATCTGTGGGGAGGGCATAAAAAAAGTAAATAATTCGAAATTTAATCGTTTTTGGTGGGAGAATGGTAGAAAAAACATAGAATGTCATTTTCCTTAAATGAAGAATGTTATTGATTCCGTTCCGAGCATGAAAAAATGGTGCGGGAAAGTTTTTCTTTTTTTACAATTGCGAGGATTATTGTATTTCATTAACACATTCGTGATTGTATTTTTTGTTTGAATTATTTTTTATTGTTCTAAAAGAATTTTCAGATATTTCGAATCAAGTATAACGTTTATCTGAAAAAAGGATCTTCATTAAATTCTAAATGACATTTAACTTCTTAAAGATGCTTTAATCTTCTTTAAAAGGTTTAATCTTAATAAATGCTAAAAATGCTTTAAATCGGTTCGAAAGATGGTGAAAGAAATCACCTATTTTAAATTTCTTGTATTAAATTTAATTTACAATTTCAGTAATTTATTTTACAATTACAAATTTCTTGTATGAAATTAAAATAAATTTCTTGTATTAAATTATTATTAAATTTCTTAGATTAATTTCTTGTATTAATTTTTATACAAATTTTTTGTATTAAATTAATTTTAATCACAATTCTGTTAAGTACATTATTATTGAAAAAAATCTTGTTGTGGTTTACAACAAAAGTAATACTGTTTTTTAATTATATTAGAAAATTGACAACAAAATTTAAAAAAAAATAAAATGCTTTAATAAATTCTACTTACAACTATTTAACAAAAATTTCAATTAACAGATATCTAAAAATTGCAAGAAAAACACTTTTTAACCACTAAATCGCAATAAAAATATTTAATTAAATACGAATAAATTTTTATGCTTATTTTTCTTGCAATATTTTACTAAAATCCATGATTCATGCCAATTTGGCGATTATTTGCCAAATATGTCATCCCATTTTCGATTTCTTTTTTTTGTAAACCTGGCCAAGTATGTAGTTGGAATAAAATTTTCTACTCAAAGACATCGGGTCTCACAAAATAACGAAGGCAAAGGAAATAAAAAATAAAACACACAAAGGGAAAATTGGACACCTTTCCACTTTTATAAAAAAAAAAAAAAAAAATAAAATAAAATCATAACCGGGAAGAGGGGGGTAGGGTCAAAGTGTTGTCACATTGAGTGGTGCCTCTAACAGGCGGCACGCGTATTTCGTGTGCCATCGGTTCGCCATCTGCCTCTTCCCGCCTCAAAAGAATGAACGCACCCTCAGAGTAATAATAAAATAGAGACGCGCATAAAGGTTTCCAGTCAACATCCGCAACACCTGATGATAGGACAATTTAGCAACTAATCCTCCTCTCATACATTTGTATGAGAATTGGCGATATATTTACTTACTTTGCATTAAACAAGGGGTGGCCAACCCAAATGGTCTTGTAGGTTACTTTGGAAATGCATTGTAACTCCGCGGGCCGCATATAAAATTATATATTAGATTTAGACCCGCTATAGACATTTCTTTGGAGTGAAAAATTGAAAAATAAGTAGTTATTATTATTGTGTTTATTATTATTATTCGATGTAAACATAGATAACATGATAATAATGATACTAAATGCACATTGTAAAGAAATATATAACACTCAAAATGAAATATAAAAAATACATAAATATAAACGAAATAAAAAAAAGAGATGAAATCATTAAAGAGTATTTATTTTACTATACGATATTTGTTTCTCCACTCTTTCACTCAGCTTTTGCGAATCGATCTCAATTTGGATATTTACCCATCGTAATGGGTGTTGCATCCGTTATGTTTGAGAGTATCTTGTGTTGGGTCAGTTTCATTTTCGAAAAAAAAAAAACGTTTCGCAAGAGTAAGTTGAACTAAAAGTGCTGACAACTTCAACTAAGAGTCTGGTTTGCTCTGCTATCATCAATCAATTGTGCTTATCTAGGAATGGTCATTGCGTCACTGAGGTCATTTAAAGTGAAATATAAAACATGTTATATCAGATGTTCCAAGATGCGCGCACATCAAGAATTCACAGAATATAATTTAATTCTTCTGCAAACTCATAAATAAAACAAGTAATATCTGTCACATATTCGCAAGAATATTATTTTAAAAACAAAGTTAATTTTTTTCTCATCATTCCGGCAGTTAATTTTTGAATATATGGATGCACACATTTTTTTCTTCTTTCTAATGCAGCTGGCAAACACAGACACCTTGGTGTTGGATGCCTTAAGCCAAGTGCTATACAGACGTACTCACTTTGCATTACCCAGGGGGCGCGTATGACTTGAAGATAAGCCACGGACGCGGAGTAACAATGCCCCCGCAACGCTCTACGATCTTATTAGACCGGGACCTACAGTTTAAAGTGGATTCCGAACCACTACAAACAACCATGGCACCGTCGGGACTCGAACCCGAAACCTGTGGTACCGAGCGCCAGAGCGCTAGCCACTCGGCCATCCAGGCCCCTTGGATGCACACATAATATATTGTTTTTAATACATTGGTTTTCACTGCTTTGGCCATTATAAAATAGATATATTTTGTAAAAATATTCTATCGGGCCGCAAAAACATTCAAGGCGGGCCGCGGGTTGGCCATCCCAGCATTAAAATATGGCTTTGTATATACCTCAGTCAAAAAATTTCAGAAAGGAGGGTCCTATACTCTGTATATATACGTGGGAATTTATTTAGTATTTGACATCAGCTGACGATCAGTCAGATTTGATCAGCTTCGTTTGACGATAGATAATTCATATTTTGATGAATAACTGTAATATTCCTCTATTGATATCAGAGGTAATTTTTATCAATCATTTTTTATTGAGGGGAGTATCACAGGTTTTTTGTAGCTTATCATAAGTAGTGCATCAGCATGGTAATTTTCTTTAAACTGTCTGTAAAAATCTGCACATTTTACCATTTACTAATCAAAGGTTTAATTTTCTGCACCCCTCTGGCATTCGGATACACAGGTTTCGGGTTCGAGTCCCAGCGGTGCCATGGAGGACTGTAGTCGTTCGGAATCCACTTTAAACCGTAGGTCCCGGTCTTAATAGGCTCGTATAGCGTCGCAAGGGGTATTGTTACTCCACGTCCGTGGCTTATCTTTAAGCCACATGTGCCCCCCTGGGTAGTGCTAAATAAGTAACAGCTGTTGCAGTCCTTATTTATGGCATAAAGATTAATTATCTCTGTATTGCCAGCTGCATTAGACCAACATATTTTACACTCCAAATGAATAAGGTTGTAATGTTCCCAAGTTTTTTTTTTTTTTTTTTTCATTTAAATATATCAAAATATGTTTGACTTCGGCGCGGGAATGACCGAGTGGCTAGCGCTTTGGCGCTCGGTACCAGAGGTTTCGGGTTCGAATCCCGGCGGTGCCATGGATGTTTGTGAGTGGTTAGGAATCCGCGTTAAACTGTAGGTCCCGGTTTAAAGTGAGCGATGAGGGGGTATTGTTACTCCGCGTTATCTTAGCTTACTCTAGCTTGTCTTCAAGCTATACGCACCTCCTGGATAGTACTAAGTGAGTAACGTTGCCTTAAGGCACCAAACGACAACTGTCCAAGTGTTTGCCAACTGTATTAGAACAAAAAAAAATTTTTTTTTTGTCGATTTAACTAGGTGGTTTGAGATATATGCTTGCTGTTGCTGCTTTATCTCAACTTTTTTTATTTCTGCTTTGTCCACGTGCTATTAAAATACTAGAAGTAAAAGTGTTTTTATTTTTTATGTTTTGCCTGTTATAAGGGAACTGTGTTTACTTTATTTACTAATAACATTAAATAATGATATGCATAATTTACCAAACATGTAATGCTTCCATAATAAAAATGTAAACCTTTTTTAACGTTTATATCCGTTTCTACATAATTATTTACAGTAAGTATTACTTTGATAGTGAAATATTGTAAAAGAAAATTTATAGTTATTCACATAATTCTATTGCTATATTCATTTCAAATTATGATTTCGAATTAAATGATTTGACATTTTAACCTGGTGTAAAATATAAAACTGGCCGTGTGACTGACTCTCGGTGTCACAGACTTCGGGTTGGAGTCCAATAGACTATGTTATGTTTGTTTGCTGATATTGGTATGGAATGCAGGTTAGATGTTTCGAATTTATTAAGGTAAAGTTATGGTATGTAGTTTTGAATGTATAGCTTTATTAGTTATTAAAAAACCCCTTGTAATCTTGAGAGACGATAGTTCTGCAGGGCCAAACACACCTTCAAAAAAAATGCAACTTAATAAGCCTCTAACAGATGATGAAATTGCGAAAATGTTGATTGAGCTGTCGGACGAGTACCCGAGTGACGTTAGTTATGACAACAATTAAGAATTCATTCTTCACCCAAGGTGCTCATGATATTTCTGATTGTACATCCATATAACCAACTTATGGTAATTCATTTATATTAGATATTTATTAATGATTTTTTTTTCTTCTTTCTAATGCAGCTGGCAAACACTTAGACAGCTTCGTCTTGGATGCCTTAAGGCAAGCGCTGCACAGACGATACTCACTTTGCATTACCCGGGGGGCGCGAGTAACTTGAAGATAAGCCACGGACGCGGAGTAAAAATGCCCCCGCAACGCTCTATGATCCTATTAGACCGGGACCTACGGTTTTAAGTGGATTCCGAACCACTACAAACATCCACGGCACCGCCGGGACTCGAACCCGACACCTGTGGTACCGAGAGCCAGAGCGCTAGCCACTCGGCCATTCAGGTCCTGTTAATGATAATGTATCATACAAAAATAATACATTTAGTCACTTTTATTATTTTTGTTTCATTTTTACACATCACGTGCCAAAGCTGAATGTGACACTTATGAAATAATTTTAACTCTAGTGTCTATCACACGTTGATGCGTATTCAAAATACTCCATCAGAAAAAGACTAAACATTACTTAGTAACCAGTATGATACACATTATCCTGTTTTATTACCACTTTTCAATCCTATTCGTTATAAAAAAGTAAGCCGCCTTCTGGGAAAAAACCATGACAATAACTATTCAACACATCCTGACTTGACCGGTAGTGAAAGTGTTAAGTTAACAAAGACAAGTTTCCTGGAGTTATTAATTAAACTGATCTTAAAGTTTACAAAGAGATGTTAAAGGATTTATGGTTACCCTTCAAAATTTTTATCTTCAATTTCTTCGCTTGTTTTAGTGTACAATCTTGTTATCAGTTTGTGCTCATATCCTGATATTTTCTTGCTGTTTGCCAGACCAACCACGAGGGTTTATCAGTTTAGCTCTCAATTTCCTGTACAAACATTGTTCTATTTCTGTCTATCTGGAATAAATCGTACAGACTAACATTCGAATGAACAAGGCGTTGTTGGATAGCTCGTTTTTGTATAGTAGGTAAGTTTTAAATTCTTGCAAAGCATTTTAATAATTGCTTGACTATTCAGAATGTAAATCAATAAGAATATATGCTACGCTAAGAATATATAAGAATAAATGCTACGCATATATAAGAATATGTACTATTATTGCTTTTTACGTTTAAAAAAAAATATGAAATGATTTATTTTACTTGAAAAAAAAAATATACAAAATGGTAAAAAAATAAATATTGAAACATTTCTTTTTTTTTGTCTCTTTATCAGTTTTTCAAATATTTTTTGCTGGCAAATGGTTTGTCAAAGTTACACTTCCTACTGGGGTTATTAATTTATTTGAAATTTTTTTAATGTAACGATTAAATGGTACCGAGTAAATAAACGATTGCAGATAATATTATCAATAAAACAAAAATATTATAATAATTTTGCATTTTTTTTTTTTTTTATTTTATTATTTTTTTTTTTTTTTATCCCACTTGATCGAGTCGATAGCAACATTTTAGACGAAGTCTATGAACCCGTGCAATCTCATAAAAGCTTCTATTGTGATGGAGCATCCGTTAGTAGATGTCTGACTTGACTGCGCCGTTGATGAAAGAGGGTAATATCTTCCGGGAGGACTTTTAGGGGGAACTAGCCCGCATTTGAGCATCGTATGGGAAAACTCTGTTAACTTTACTTATAACTTCATTATCCACAGTTAATGAATGTTACAAATTAAAATAGGACCTGATGGTAGAGTCACTAGCGCACAGTGCCGCAAGTTTCGGGTTCGAGTCCCGGCGGTACCATGGATGCTTGTAGTAATTCAGAATCCACTTTAAGCAGTAGATGACTGTTGGGTGTAGGTCTGACTACCCTACCCCGTAAAAAGTCAGCGTCACGGATCTTATGTCAGACTTTTACCCTACGGGTGCTGAATCACAACAGATGCTGTCCCTCTCCTTCCATGAGACCACACGGGTTCTTGGTCTGGGTCTAGATGCTGCTGTCTACAAAGTGGGACAGCAAACAACAAAAATATTTTAATCTTAACTCTCAAGATTTATCGTTTTCATTCTGTTCTGTTCGTGCATTTCTGTAAGAATTTTATATATTAAAGAATGAGTCAAATACTTTACAGTGCCACCATAACTATTTAAAAAAAAAAAAAAAAAAAAAAAAAAAAAACGTTTGGCCTTAAGGGCAATTCCTTCCTCAAAAGAAAACTGATAACAATCATTCACGACTAAAGACGGCTCGAAAGGTACTTTTTGTTGTGTTGCTGTTTGTCGCGACTACAATTTCATACCGCGCAACGTCATTGAAAAGCGCCTTGTACGACAATAAATAAAAAGCACCTTGAAATAAATGTGAAACAATAAAAGTGTCGACACACACAAAAAAAAAATGAATTTTTTTCTTCCTGGTTCTAAAAGGCGACTTCTTCTTCTAACCCTTAAAGTATTCATCAACGTTTGCGTTCTGATTGTCGCCAACAATGAAAGAGAGCTGATCTAATCTCTTTCGGACTTTTCGACACACGATTTCGTTTCGCTTGTAAAACAAGGACATTTTTCAGTTTTGAATCGCTTCAAGGTCACAGCGACTGTAAGACTTTATTTTTATGAGCACATAGATCTTTAATGTTTCCTCGTTCGGTCAATTTTTGTTTCGATTTTGACATATTTTGATTTTCTTTTTTTTTTTTTATTTAAACAAGAGTTTTGTTCCTCCTGTCCCCATTTCGTCAGTAGCAAATTTTTATTGATAGGTAACCTAAGATTTGTAATGAAATTTACTATTGTATTCTTTTTTTTTTAATACATTTTATTCAATAAAAGGAATTGCAATTTCATTGGATATATTACAGCGGCCAATTTTTATTTATGTTTATCCACTGTACATTTCATTTTTTTTCTTTTAGTTACTTTTTTATTGTTTATTTTTTTTTGCGTAGTTTATTTTTTTATTTTATAAATATCTAAAAAAATATCTCTGCCTCTGAATTTTATTAGTTGTTGTTTTTGCTTCTTATCCCACTTTGTAGACATTTAGACGAAGGCCACGAACCCGTGCGGGTTGATGGGAAAGAGAGCAATTGTGATGGAGCACCCGTAGGTAGAAGTCTGACTTGACCTCTACACCGTGACCTCTACAGTCATATGAGACCAGGAACTACGATTTAAAGTGAATTCCGAACCACTATAAACATCCATGGCACAGCCGTAACTCAAACCCAAAACCTGTGGCACTGAGAGTCAGAGCGCTAGACACTCGGTCATTCAGGACCCATTTTATTAGTTAGGATTCAAAACTAATTTAAATATTAATTGTTTAGAATATCTGTGCCCTACTCGTGGCAACATGCGCCGTTGGTGAGCATTAAGGCAGAGGTTCTATCTGTTGAAGTTCAAGACGGCTTTGTTGTAGACACTATTTCAAAAAAAAAAAAAAAAAAAAAAAAAAAGGAGACTCGATGACGTTTGCGATGTTCAGCATCTTGTCTCGTTAGTCGGATTACTACTACTACTACCACTACTAGGCCACACCACACCACTGTGCATAGAGCTGAGTTGCCCCCATACAGTTTGTGGGGGAGAAGTAGACGGTCGACCATCACAATAGAAGCTGCCCTCCACCCCTTCGATGAGACCGCACGGGTTTATGGACTTGGTCTATATGTTATTGCTGAAAAAGTGGGGTAAAAAAACAACCACAGAAATGTCTAGAACTTATTCAGAATTGCAAGTTCAATCGCTATTTGTTATATTTTCAGTAGATCTTAACGAATTTTGACGTTACCGAAGTGCATGTGATTTTATTATTCATTTCAGTGTATTGAAAAGAACCTTTTTATACACATTGAAATTCGTAAAGAGATTGTCAGTTGTTTTTTTATTATGTCAGTTGTATTATTATAAAAATATTTTTTATTTTTTATTATTAGTAGGCAAAAAAAATAATAATAAATAATGAATTCGTTATACGAATGAAGAAATATACATAGAATTTCGAGTTATAAAATTTTTTTCTTTTGAATCGTAATAAAGATTCAAAAGAAAAATTTATTTACATACTACAGAGAAATGAATATCAATGCTATATTGGTAGGCTATGAAAGTGATAAAAATAAATTGTTTGTGTAACATCCTTCATGAAGAGTTATAAAAAAGAAACTTTATCTTATCAGACATTGATCCTTAAAAGAAATAATATCCTTTTATTTAAATATTGTCATTTTATTCCTCTTTAATTAAAAAGATGTAATTAAATATCTTTAATCATCTTAATTTATTTCTAATTTTAAAAATAGTTTGTTTTTTATTATTATTATTATTATTATTATAGCAGCTCAAAGTGATATTGTTAGAAATACATTTGTATTCATATTCAAAACTGTGGATGAAAATTTTTGAGAATAATATTCAGAAAATTTATCATCTTATTAATTGTTTTTGAAAGATATTTTTTTCTATTATAAAAAAGATAGATATTTTTGAAATAAATAAATAATATATAGATAATAAGAATATTTGATATAAAGAAAGATATTTTTGTTTTGAAAGATATTTTTTTTCAAAAATTAAATTTCTTTATATACCACAGAGAAATGATTATCATGTTTTGTTTGATATCATGTTTCTTTCTTAAAGATAATTTTTTTCTAATGAGCAAAAATTAAAGTTGTTTATATATAATACTACAGAGAAAAGAATATCATGTTATGTTAAAAATATCATGTTTATTTCTGAAAGACAATTTTTTTCTGATGAGCACAAAATTAAAAATTGTTTATATACTACAGAGAAAAGAGTATCATGTTATGTTAAAAATATCATGTCTATTTTGGAAAAGTAATTTTTTTCTGATGAGCAAAAATTAAATTTGTTTATATATTACAGAGAAAAGAATATCATGTTATGTTGGTAGGTTATGAAGGTGATAAGAATAAATTGTTTCTGTAACGTCCTTCATGAAGAGTTATAAAAGAGAAACCTTATCTTATCAGACATTGACTCGTAAAAGAAATAATATCATTTTATTTATTTATCTTTGTTTTTCTTCCGAGTTACGAGCCATCTGGTTCAATAGTTGGATTCATTCTGCTAGCAATGAAATCGATTACTTCATTAAAAGAGGAAACGAATTTTAATAATGGTTTTACTAAAATCTTTTTCTTTTATGGGCACACCTTTATTTAATTATACGGAGTGGAAGAGAAACCTTGCATTTCTAAAATAAAAACATTATTCTCAAATTATTCCGTTTTCGATTTGGTTTAATTATGTTGGTTAATTTATTTAAGTCGTTTCCTATCATAATAAAGCGAGTTGTTTGTTATTTTGGAAGTTCAGGTTTATTTTAATTTGTACTGCAAAATAAAAAAAAAGAGATTTAGTAGTTTTCATTTTCTAATTTATTATTCTGAATTTAATTAATAACTTTCCTCAAAAGATGGTAAAGAATAATTTTGAGTACGTTTTATGTATTGGATTTTCACGTAGTATAAGAAGGATAAAGTACCTTGTAGTGTTGTCGGTTCGAGGGGGGAGCACGTTGGGCACCAGATTGTAATGTTGTGGATTGTACAGCTCTGGATTGTAACTGGGTGGGGTTGGGTTGTTCCTAGAGACACAGGTTTGAGAACTCTCAACTTTATTTGCACGCGCACAAACACCACCCATACCCAATTAGAGACAAATTGTACACTGAAGTGACAAAAGTCATGGGATACCTCTTAATATCGTGTCGGCCCTCCTTTCGCCCGGCGAAGTGCAGCAACTCGACGTCCGCTGTCTCGATAGACGTCCATAATTGTGAAAGCGTTGATGGTGCAGGATTTTGGGCACGAACAGACCTCTCGATGATGCCCCATAAATGCTCGATGGGATTCATGTTGGGCGATCTAGGTGGCCAGATCATTTGTTGGAATTGTCCAGAATGTTCTTCAAACCAATCGCGAACAGTTGTGGCCCGGTGACATGGCGCATTGTCATCCATAAAAATCCCATCGTTGTTTGGGTACATGAAGTCCATGAATGGCTGCAAGTGATCTCCAAGTAGCTGAACATAAGCATTTCCAGTCAATGTTCGGTCCAGTCGCACCAGAGGACCAAGTCCATGCCATGAAAAAACAGCCCACACCATTACGGAGCCACCACCAGCTTGAACAGTGCCTTGCTGACAGTTTGGGTCCATAGCTTCGTGGGGTCTGCGCCACACTCGAACCCTACCATCAGCTCTTACCAACTGAAATCGTGACTCATCGGACCAAGCCACGGTTTTCTATTCATCTAGGGACCAACCGATATGCTCACGTGCCCACGAGAGTCGCTGCAAGCGATGTCGTTCTGTCAGTAAAGGCACTCGAGTCGGTCTTCGGCTGGAATAACCCAAGAAAGCCAAATTTCTCCGCACAGTTCTAACAGACAAGTCCCTTGTACGTCCCACATTGATTTCTGCGGTTATTTGACGCAGTGTTGCTTGTCTGTTAGAATTTACGACTCTTTGCAGACGTCGCCGGTCTCGGTCGTTAAGTGCAGGCGGTCGACCACTGCGTTGTCTATGGTGGGATGTTATGCCTGAAATTTCATACTCT
>BPLQ01006933.1:110000-348195 GCA_021605075.1 Caerostris darwini
ATGCAAGAGCTAGTTCGTCAACGAGTCACGAGCCAGTTCAAATAATTCAAGTGTTCTCGCATAAGGAAAAAAAGTTAAATTAAGTTGGATAATTTAAAACAATTTTCTAGTACACCTTGTACAAAGGCTAGCAGTTTATATTTTTATATGAAACAAAGAAATGGTATTATCCTTTACCGATGGTGCACAGAAATGGTATTACCCATTATAATGCAAGAGCTAGTTCGTCAACGAGTCACGAGCCAGTTCAAATAATTCAAGTGTTCTCGCATAAGGAAAAAAAGTTAAATTAAGTTGGATAATTTAAAACAATTTTCTAGTACACCTTGTACAAGGCTAGCAGTTTATATTTTTATATGAAACAAAGAAATGGTATTATCCTTTACCGATGGTGCACAGAAATGGTATTACCCATTATAATGCAAGAGCTAGTTCGTCAACGAGTCACGAGCCAGTTCAAATAATTCAAGTGTTCTCGCATAAGGAAAAAAAGTTAAATTAAGTTGGATAATTTAAAACAATTTTCTAGTACACCTTGTACAAGGCTAGCAGTTTATATTTTTATATGAAACAAAGAAATGGTATTATCCTTTACCGATGGTGCACAGAAATGGTATTACCCATTATAATGCAAGAGCTAGTTCGTCAACGAGTCACGAGCCAGTTCAAATAATTCAAGTGTTCTCGCATAAGGAAAAAAAGTTAAATTAAGTTGGATAATTTAAAACAATTTTCTAGTACACCTTGTACAAGGCTAGCAGTTTATATTTTTATATGAAACAAAGAAATGGTATTATCCTTTACCGATGGTGCACAGAAATGGTATTACCCATTATAATGCAAGAGCTAGTTCGTCAACGAGTCACGAGCCAGTTCAAATAATTCAAGTGTTCTCGCATAAGGAAAAAAAGTTAAATTAAGTTGGATAATTTAAAACAATTTTCTAGTACACCTTGTACAAGGCTAGCAGTTTATATTTTTATATGAAACAAAGAAATGGTATTATCCTTTACCGATGGTGCACAGAAATGGTATTACCCATTATAATGCAAGAGCTAGTTCGTCAACGAGTCACGAGCCAGTTCAAATAATTCAAGTGTTCTCGCATAAGGAAAAAAAGTTAAATTAAGTTGGATAATTTAAAACAATTTTCTAGTACACCTTGTACAAGGCTAGCAGTTTATATTTTTATATGAAACAAAGAAATGGTATTATCCTTTACCGATGGTGCACAGAAATGGTATTACCCATTATAATGCAAGAGCTAGTTCGACAACGAGTCACGAGCCAGTTCAAATAATTCAAGTGTTCTCGCATAAGGTCACGAGCCAAAAAAAAGTTAAATTAAGTTGGATAATTTAAAACAATTTTCTAGTACACCTTGTACAAGGCTAGCAGTTTATATTTTTATATGAAACAAAGAAATGGTATTATCCTTTACCGATGGTGCACAGAAATGGTATTACCCATTATAATGCAAGAGCTAGTTCGTCAACGAGTCACGAGCCAGTTCAAATAATTCAAGTGTTCTCGCATAAGGAAAAAAAGTTAAATTAAGTTGGATAATTTAAAACAATTTTCTAGTGCACCTTGTACAAGGCTAGCAGTTTATATTTTTATATGAAACAAAGAAATGGTATTATCCTTTACCGATGGTGCACAGAAATGGTATTACCCATTATAATGCAAGAGCTAGTTCGTCAACGAGTCACGAGCCAGTTCAAATAATTCAAGTGTTCTCGCATAAGGAAAAAAAGTTAAATTAAGTTGGATAATTTAAAACAATTTTCTAGTACACCTTGTACAAGGCTAGCAGTTTATATTTTTATATGAAACAAAGAAATGGTATTATCCTTTACCGATGGTGCACAGAAATGGTATTACCCATTATAATGCAAGAGCTAGTTCGTCAACGAGTCACGAGCCAGTTCAAATAATTCAAGTGTTCTCGCATAAGGAAAAAAAGTTAAATTAAGTTGGATAATTTAAAACAATTTTCTAGTACACCTTGTACAAGGCTAGCAGTTTATATTTTTATATGAAACAAAGAAATGGTATTATCCTTTACCGATGGTGCACAGAAATGGTATTACCCATTATAATGCAAGAGCTAGTTCGTCAACGAGTCACGAGCCAGTTCAAATAATTCAAGTGTTCTCGCATAAGGAAAAAAGTTAAATTAAGTTGGATAATTTAAAACAATTTTCTAGTACACCTTGTACAAGGCTAGCAGTTTATATTTTTATATGAAACAAAGAAATGGTATTATCCTTTACCGATGGTGCACAGAAATGGTATTACCCATTATAATGCAAGAGCTAGTTCGTCAACGAGTCACGAGCCAGTTCAAATAATTCAAGTGTTCTCGCATAAGGAAAAAAAGTTAAATTAAGTTGGATAATTTAAAACAATTTTCTAGTACACCTTGTACAAGGCTAGCAGTTTATATTTTTATATGAAACAAAGAAATGGTATTATCCTTTACCGATGGTGCACAGAAATGGTATTACCCATTATAATGCAAGAGCTAGTTCGTCAACGAGTCACGAGCCAGTTCAAATAATTCAAGTGTTCTCGCATAAGGAAAAAAAAAGTTAAATTAAGTTGGTTAATTTAAAACAATTTTCTAGTGCACCTTGTACAAGGCTAGCAGTTTATATTTTTATATGAAACAAAGAAATGGTATTATCCTTTACCGATGGTGCACAGAAATGGTATTACCCATTATAATGCAAGAGCTAGTTCGACAACGAGTCACGAGCCAGTTCAAATAATTCAAGTGTTCTCGCATAAGGAAAAAAAGTTAAATTAAGTTGGATAATTTAAAACAATTTTCTAGTACACCTTGTACAAGGCTAGCAGTTTATATTTTTATATGAAACAAAGAAATGGTATTATCCTTTACCGATGGTGCACAGAAATGGTATTACCCATTATAATGCAAGAAAGCTAGTTCGTCAACGAGTCACGAGCCAGTTCAAATAATTCAAGTGTTCTCGCATAAGGAAAAAAAGTTAAATTAAGTTGGATAATTTAAAACAATTTTCTAGTGCACCTTGTACAAGGCTAGCAGTTTATATTTTTATATGAAACAAAGAAATGGTATTATCCTTTACCGATGGTGCACAGAAATGGTATTACCCATTATAATGCAAGAGCTAGTTCGTCAACGAGTCACGAGCCAGTTCAAATAATTCAAGTGTTCTCGCATAAGGAAAAAAAGTTAAATTAAGTTGGATAATTTAAAACAATTTTCTAGTACACCTTGTACAAGGCTAGCAGTTTATATTTTTATATGAAACAAAGAAATGGTATTATCCTTTACCGATGGTGCACAGAAATGGTATTACCCATTATAATGCAAGAGCTAGTTCGACAACGAGTCACGAGCCAGTTCAAATAATTCAAGTGTTCTCGCATAAGGAAAAAAAGTTAAATTAAGTTGGATAATTTAAAACAATTTTCTAGTACACCTTGTACAAGGCTAGCAGTTTATATTTTTATATGAAACAAAGAAATGGTATTATCCTTTACCGATGGTGCACAGAAATGGTATTACCCATTATAATGCAAGAGCTAGTTCGTCAACGAGTCACGAGCCAGTTCAAATAATTCAAGTGTTCTCGCATAAGGAAAAAAAGTTAAATTAAGTTGGTTAATTTAAAACAATTTTCTAGTGCACCTTGTACAAGGCTAGCAGTTTATATTTTTATATGAAACAAAGAAATGGTATTATCCTTTACCGATGGTGCACAGAAATGGTATTACCCATTATAATGCAAGAGCTAGTTCGACAACGAGTCACGAGCCAGTTCAAATAATTCAAGTGTTCTCGCATAAGGAAAAAAAGTTAAATTAAGTTGGATAATTTAAAACAATTTTCTAGTACACCTTGTACAAAGCTAGCAGTTTATATTTTTATTTGAAACAAAGAAATGGTATTATCATTTACCGATGGTGCACAGAAATGGTATTACCCATTATAATGCAAGAGCTAGTTCGTCAACGAGTCACGAGCCAGTTCAAATAATTCAAGTGTTCTCGCATAAGGAAAAAAAGTTAAATAAGTTGGATAATTTAAAACAATTTTCTAGTATACCATGTACAACGCTAGCAGTTTATGTTTTTATATGAAGCAAAGAAATTGTATTACCCATTATAAAGTTGTTAAGAACTAGTTCGTCAAAAAAAAAGCTGAAAAAATGCTGAATTTAGTTGGATTATTTTAAACAATTTTCTAGTATATCTTGTACAATGCTATCAGTTTATATTTTTATAAGAAACAAAAAATCGTATTACCCATTACCAATGGTGCACATAAATGGTATTACCCATATAATACTATCAAGAGCCAGTCCTTCAGCAAGTCAAGAGCCAGTTCAGCTAGTTCAATTATTCTCGCATATGAAAAAAAATGTTGAATTAAGTTGGATGATTTTAAACTATTTTTTAGTATACCTTGTATACAGTGCTAGTAGCACTTTATATTTTTATATGAAATAAATAAAAAATTTACTATGGATAAATTGAGGTTGCAGTAAATTTTGGTTGCTATTTAAAGAAATTTCTTTGAATTTGCACAACATTTATATAAAATATTAATTTTTATGGTGTGATTCACTGGGTAAACCTATAATAGTAAGAAATTATATCTTATTAAAAAAAACTGTTCATTTAAATTCGTCCTATATTATCTGTGTGTAAACATTCAGAAATATCCTTGAAACCTTAAACCAACTACATATGAATCACTCACTGATTATATTGCTGTCCAAATACTTGCACAGCTTTATTTTGGGGTTTTCTTTATCGAATGTAATTGAACGATAGTTAAACCTTCAGTTTAACACCGCGAAAAAGCTGAACCAATAAAAGAAACGCATAACTGCGTCCCTGAGTTTGTTTGAAAAACCATTTCACCTGCCAAAATCTTTGAACAGGCTCCTCTAATGTGTTACCAACAAACTCATGAGTAAAGATGCTTTGTATTTGCAGAAAATATCAATGAAGTACTTAGAAATTGCTATGTGACGTTTATTACATGAATGATTTAATCATAATTGTATTTGAAATCTGTATAATCTAATAGTGATGTTAAAATTTATATTATTTGCAACTAATCTTTTATATATTTTAATTATTTTTTTAGAATCACTTTTACTTTCATTTTTTGCTTCAAAACTATATAAATTGTTTAATAATTAATATATTTTCAATAAATAATTGTGCAACAGGAGGTTAGGGGATTTAAATCTCAACATACTTCTTTTTTTAAGTTTTCAGATACTCCAACATGAGCCCAGGGAACTACGGAAAACAAGTCTGTTCTCTAATGCATAGAAATGCAAACAGTACTACGTTATGGCAACTCAGGCTATAATTTCTCCCTTCTTCCTAATTGTTTGTTCTTTTGAACATCTGGTTCATGAAACCGGCTAATACATTCACACTTTAGTAAAAGACCACTCATATGTGTTTACACTATTCAGAGAAGCAATATCTTGTAGTAGGATTTCAAAGGAAATTGTCCCTCATTTAAACACAAAACATGCTTAAACATAACGGACTCTAACCTGCAACACCCATTACGATGTGCAAATACCCAAATTGAGAACGATTTGCAAAAACTAAGCGAACGAGTGGAGAAACAAATATCGCACTAGTAAAATAAATATTTTTTAATGATTTCATTTTTTTTATTTTGTTTAGATTTATGTATTTTATTATATTTCATTTTTAGTGTTATATATTTCTTTACAATGTGCGTTTAACGTCCTTATTATTGTATTATCTATGTTCACGTATAAAAACAATAGTGAACATAAAATAGTAAGTCATTATGTTTCAATTTTTCACTCAAAAAAAGGTCTTTAGTGTTTCTAAATCTAATATGGGGATATATAATTATGCATGCTACCCGCGGAGTTATGATGCATTTCCAAAGTGGCCCGCGAGATCATTTGGGTTGGCCACCCCTGTTCTACAGCTTAATTATCTCCCTTTCCCTCTGAGTTTAATATCTCCAACAGATGTCTAAAAAATCCATTTCTATTGGAAATTCTCACATACACAGTAATGATACATTTGTGTGCGATGCTTTCTTTGGATAGGGTGGACCTTTATAACCCCCTCTCGTGAAATAATGGGCTCATTTTCCCGTTTGTGCAAGCGTGACCATCATCGCCAGAGGGTGAGTGGAACTGCGGTTCCCGTGCTGCTCACTGATACCACATCATCTGTGGTTCCTATCCTCAGCGGAAGAAGCTGTCGCCAAAGAAAGTTGTGAGTTTCGCGTCAGGTTGAGAAATGATTTCTCATTATTTTCTTTTTAACTGTCGCAGACTCACTATTATGTTGCAAATTTCGACAATTGTAAAGCTATCAGTGTTTCTGAAAAGTGATAATGGTTTCACGACTGCTTGATTTGTCATTAAATACCTTTCAGTTAATGTCGCTTTCTTGAATTTAGAAACAAAACAAAACAAAAAGTACTTACGTTTCGCAGAAATTTTTGTTTATTTATTTGTTTCGATTTTAAGCAACCTTTTGAAACATTTTATTTTTGGAAAAAAAAGGAATAAAAAGGAGCGATAATATGTTTCTTTTTTAACAAAATCGTAATGCATTAGGTTTAGTTTACTTTGAAAAAAAGTACTTGGATATAAAAACTTAACATCAATACTAGAATTCGAGGAAAAGCAGTATAATCGCCTAAGTTATGATGCCTGCTATTATTACATTTGTTATTGCCTACATTTGGTACATTTATTGTCACCTACTTTTGTTGCATTTGTTGTGGCCTTCTTTTTCTTCATTGGCGCAACAGCTATATGGTGGGTCAAGGCCGTCTGCCAACAGGCAGATTTCTAGACAGAAAATGTTTTCTTTTTAAGTAGTAGGGTTTTCAGTCCTCCACCCAACTCTCTACAGTCATATGAAGCCAGGACCCCAACGGTTTAAAGTGAATTCCGAATCACTGCAAACATCCATCGCATTGCCGGAGATCAAACCCGAAGCCTATGGCACCCAGCGCTAGTCACTCGGCCATCAAGCCCTTGTTGTGGCCTACATTTATAATATTTGTTATTGGTTACATTTGTGGTCACCTACATTTTTTTCTCCTACATTTATAACATTTGTTGTCGTTGTAGCATTTTTTTTTTCTCGTGAGAAGAGTTTTGGCATTTAATTCCCATTAGAGAGGAACGTATGCTATTTGATAAATATATAATAAATCCATCACTCAAATTTGACAGCAGACGAGCTTTATTGTGGGTATATTGTATGCAAATGGAGTTATGTACTAATGAGAACAACGTGTCGCTCAAATCTAACAGTTTTGGTACCATGCATAATGAGACTCAGGAAATTAGCGAATGTCTGTGAGACGATTTGATCCTGTTTATCATTATTAGACTATTACAAATTGATTATCAACTAATTGATATATCACGAGTTGTTCCATCGTGATTGGGGATAGACCACGAGCTGAGAAAATGTCTACCCCAATGAGAAGTGAAAGCTGATTCCCCCCTCTTGACGGATTGCCTTAAAAGGAAGTTTTTGGTGAAGAAGGGAGGAAGTTCTGCGACAAGTCGGACAGAAATGTTGTTTATTTCTTTTTTTCTCTGAAGTGACTGAATTGAACAGAGTTTCCGCCTGTTTCCAAAGTGAGCCCGTTGTGGTATCGTGAATCATGCCTTGTGATAGTTAAGATCTGTCGTAGACCAGGTGTTTACATTCGTAGTAGACTCGAGAAATCTGAAGATCTCCGAAGTTGTTGTGGACTGCACTTGTGTATCTAATTTATATCCTTAATTTTTTTTTTTGTAAATAGAGTTCTGTATATATAGAGTATGAAAAGAATATTGCTTTATTTAAAATATTTTATATTTTAAAAATATTGTATATAATCATTTTATTGCTTTTCGTACTAAAATAAAATTCCTTTACTGTAGAATTTTCACCTATAAAATTATCTTTAGATGTTTATTTTTGCGTTTGTTTATATGACATAAAGATTCCCCATAAAAGTAAGAAAAAAAAAAATCTTTTCCGTCGTTCCTAATCCTTTTATGATATAAAACATATCGGTCTCATCATCAAAGAAAACGGCATGTTCTTTTTTCAGAAGCTTTTCTATAGGCAACATTTATAATATTTGTAGGCAACATTTATAATATTTGTAGGCAACATTTATAATATTTGTAGGCAACATTTATAATATTTGTTGTTACCTACCTTTGTTGTTTGTGTTGTTGTTGTTGCCTACATATGTTACATTTGTTGTCACCTATATTTATTGTCTACATATATTATTGTTGTCACCTACATTTTTTGTCTCCTACATTTATAACATTTGTTGTTAGCCACATATTTTTTGTTACCTACATTTTGTTGAATTTGTTAATTTGGATTTTAAATAAATTTTTGTTAATGAAAAAAATTTTGCTTTATTTAAAATATTTCATATTTTTAAAAATATTTTTGGATCATTTTATTGCTTTTCGTACTAAAATAAAATTCCTTTACTGTAGAATGTTTATGTATAAAATTATCTTTAGATGTTAATTTTTGTGTTTGTTTATATGACATAAAGATTCCCCATAAAAGTAAGAAAGAAAAGCAATCTTTTCGGTCGTTCCTAATCCCTTTATGATATAAAACATATCGTTCTCATCATCAAAGAAAGCGGCTGTTCCTTTTTTTCAGCTGCTATTGTTTTTTCATCAGGACTTTTTCTTTTGTTATACGTACTATAAACAAAAAGAAAATCTGATTAAAAACATCACTGAAACTCCGATGCAGCCACCACCACAAAGTAACTTTTTTCCGCATTACAGCTGTTATGCAACTCACGGTTAGCAATTTAAATTTCGCTTTCTCTTAAAAAGCATGCGAAATATTAATCGGTTTTTTTTTCTTTCTCTCTTTAAAGCAGAATTTTGAAAGTTCAGTTAGGCTTGAAAAGTCCTTTAAATTGAATAATTTATTTTTTTCACTACTGTCATGTACAAAATATTTCGGAACATTTTTTAGTGTTGAATGTTAAAACTTCTCGTTTATTATGCATGCACACACACAAAAAAATTATAATTTTTTAGATAAAAAAGATTACTTTTTAAATATTTCCGAAAATAATATTTTTTTTTATTTAATGTATGATAAATATTAAAATTTTGTTTTTAAATAGCACAAATTGTGCTTCAATTCATTCAAGCTGTTCAACTATTTTTTTAAAGTTCGGAGAATAAGAAAAGAAAAAAACCTTCTTTTTCCTGTAATGCAGCTGGAAATACGGAGACAGTTATCTTTATGCTATAAGCAAGGGCTGCACCGATGTTACTCAGTTAGCACTACCCGTGGGAGCATGTGTAGTTTGAAGATTTGCTACAAACGCTAGTAACCCCGCAGCGCTTTACGATCTTTTTAGACCGGGAACCTACGGTTTAATGTGGATTCCAAACCATTACAAACATCCACGCCACCGCCGGGACTCGAACACTGCACCTTAGCATTTTATCTACGCTTCAGCTGACTATGTATGTTAGATGTGTCTGCTGGTATGGGCGAGGAGTAAAGGTTAGAAGCTAGTTGAAAATGTATGTGGTTTCGGTTGTTGGTGTTTTATTGGTTATGAAAAGAAAATCTTGTTAGTATAGGAGATATAATTTGAGAAAAGGACCCCACAAAAATAGAACAATTTCTCTTCACGAAATCAGAGAGTTTGTTGCAACGTGTTTTAGGTGACCATCCAACTGATTACTTTCACCATTTATTTACCGGAAATATCTTGGATGAAGTAATTGCTCAAACCGATTACTATGCTCTTAATGCACTTTGCCTGTGTGAAACAACGCACCATTCAAGAATTAATGCTTGGAAGGAAACCACAAAATGTGAAATATTAATAATTTCGGGATTCTTTTTACATATGGGAACCATAAGAATGAACTGCATTCTAATTTACTGGAAAACAGACGCACTTTTTTGGCTTCACTGTGTTCTCACATATATATATATTTTTTAATTTCCAATGGCAAGTTTACTGATACCATAAAAAAATAATTACGATAGAAGATATAAACAAATGGCATCCGTTAATCCATCCACTTAAGTCTGGCAATCCAATAACGCCTCCATAAAGAAACAGGTGGCAGTGCAGAACAGTAAGCAAGGTGAAACCTGGTTATCACGCAGAAGACAGATAGGGTTAATTCTGTGAAGGTGCTTGCGGAGACAATCAGGACCACAGAAACGCCGTAGCAATGCCACCGATTTTTCTCTATGTCATTCAGGGATATAATGCATAGGATGATACCAAGACTTGTGACTGTTTCTAGCTGCGACATCCTCAAAGAAGGAGCGCCTAAGAGTCTTTTTAATTATCCTCTGTCTTGTTCTGAGGCAATCCACTTGTGTTCCATTACAGAACTCTAAGAAACTCACACTGAGAGCCAGACTGAAATCAGCGTTTGTAGATCATTTTGCCGTATCAGACGTTGCCAGGAGTGCATCACGAGGAAGTACATCTACGTGCACTACTTTTCTCATATAATATGAGCAGGAATCGTTTTCTTTTATTGCTGAGAGGATTACATCCACATTACTATTAAAATTATTACTTGTAGTAATAATATCATTGTAACCAATTTATTACATTAAATATTTGTTAGCGATAAATAAAGTATCATACAAAAATAATGCATTTTGTCGTTTGTTTCATCAGGCGCCAGCGTGTAATATGGTAATAGCAAATGATTTTAACTCTATCATGCGCTGGCGCGTAAAGAAGTATTCGAATTAGGAAAGACCTAAATACTACTTAATAATCAAGTATGATGCACATAATCTTGTTTTATGACCCTTTTCCAATCATATTGTTATAAAAATAAGTCGTCTTTTAGGTAAAGCTTATTTCTACGATTGGGCAATAACTATCAACACATCCTCACATAACAGGTAGCGAAAGTGATGAATTAGTTATATGACTCCCTCAATCGACACTATACCGATAAAAATAAGGTGGTTTTTTTATGGGAACACATTAATCATTTTTAATGGGTTTTCTTGGCATGGGCCTTCTTTGGGTTAAATCCAAGGATCTAGAACTGATACAAGATCATATACCGAGCTACAATTGTATATGCAACAAAAGATGATATGATTGTCGAAATTCATTAACAGGCGAAAAATGTTTAAAGCTCCATATTAACTTACCATTCAGTAGGCAATTAAAGACCGATTCACAGAAATCAATGGCGGGTTTACCAAAGAAAGATTAGCCACATGGCACACGCGACCAATAGCATCCTTGCTTCCGGAAATCATTAGTCATAATTGTTTAATGGCCCAGAAGCAAGGAGGACCCACCCAACATTTCCTGACAAAACACCGCTTCTATTGTACTAACGATCGACAGTTACTTCTTTTTGCGGCCCATAAGAAAGAAAGGTCGCTCGTTTTAAGGAAGTCATAAAGATCGGATGATTCACTATCATTTATCATCGGTGGTAATCCCCCCACAATACATTTGTAGTGATACAGGAAGAAGAATATTTCTGGTAATTATTGGATGGGTATATGTTTCACTAATAAGTTTAAAAGCTTGTAATAATGGGATTTTTTTGTATTTTATCGAAGCATGATACTTTATATACAATGTACAAAGCATTTATTTTCTGAGCTATATACTTTCCACTATTCTAATGCCAGATTTCAAGACTGGAGATGGTACACACATTCTATGCAAACTAACAGCCTATGGTACCAAAGGCCAGACAATTGGCCATCAAGAGGCTGTTGAACAATTAGATAACGATATCATTCCAAAAGAGCATTGGTTTAACTTTTGATGGTAGTTGCTATACTCACAATTTTCAAAAACAGTCACAATTTAAAGGGTTTCTTCCAAAATGACATGGAAGGATTTCCCTTGAAATTTCGGAAGGCATAATTCATTTACCTATCATATTTGGTGTAGTTTTTGTTATTACTTAATCATATTTTTAGTAAGATTTATTAATGAACTTTAATTCTTAAAAGTGTGCCAGTTAGACACTTTAGCAAGTGATTTTGAAGATGCATTGGCGATAGATTTGAAATCAAGATCAACATATCTCGATATATAAAATGGGTGATGAACTGCGTCTTTCGTATCAGAATGTGCCCTAAGTCAATTAATTTTTTAAACCCATAGACAATCGGAAGAAATGTATATTCCATATTATATATAACAATTTCAAGGTTATTTTTTATTAAAAATCATTCTGACAGGGTAAAATTAATATATGCTAAAAGTTTTTTTAATAAAATATGGGTATAATAAAAACAAAAACAAAAAATATGTGTGTGCCATTACTATTCAAACATCATTTTGCTTTGTAAATATTTTTTTAACGTTAGATCTTGTAGGTCCTTGCAAAAAATACACAAAGGTTTCTATGACAAAAATAATGCCACATTACTCTTTATACGAATGGAAAACAAAAACAAATATTCCACAAATGAATAAAATCTCTTTATTGTCCTTTACCATAATGGTGGAAATTTAGATGCCGTTATTCATTCTAGGCAACAAAGTTTGCATGCAAGATTGATGCAGTTGCTCTAAATTGACTCACTGTGACTTTTGATTAATGGCACAATTCAACTTTTAAATTCTTTTAATTTATGTAAAGTTGTTCAAATGCAGCGGATTGGTATATAAGTAACAAATAATTCAGGCCTTGTTCTTGTTTTATTTATTTGACAGTGCTTTACATGAATCGAGTTCCTTGTTAAATTTTGAGTCAAGTGTTATTTTTTCTTATCCCATTTGGTCGATAACAACATCTAGACCAAGTCCATGAACCGGTGAATCTTAAGCCAACGAGTCATAATAGAGGGTAAAAAATGTAACTTCTTTTTGTCCTTGAACTTGTGGCACAAAGATATGGGGTACTCAAAGGGAGAAGTCTTTACCCCACCCGGTTATACACCCGGGCACTGGGTACCCACCTTAGTCGACTTTTACGTCATATATGTCGACTTTTACGTCATATATGTCGACTTTTACGTCATATATGTCGACTTAGTCGACTTTTACGTCATCTAACCCGGAACCACACGGGGATTGTGTTAAGTTAGGTTTATTTTAATAAAAATGTTATTGATAGGTCTGATATTTTGTGAGTCAACACAACACAAAAAGGGCATGCCTGCTCTCTCATAAACGTTGTATAGCCAATTGGCTAGCGCTCTGGCCTTTTGTACCATAGGTTCGAATCCACGAATGTTTGTGAGTGATTCGGAATCCACGTTAAACAGTAGGCCCCGGTCTAATTAGACTACTACTACTACACCATACCACATTGTGCCTAGAGCTGAGTTGCTCCTTTACAGTATGGGAATGATGAGGGTGAAGTTGAATGGACGCATGATGGGGGACAACGCTCTACGATCCTATTAGACCGGGACCTATGGTTTAAAGTGTATTCTGAACCATTACAAACATCCAGGACAACGCCGGAATTTGAACCCGAAACCTGTGGTACCGAGCGCCAGAGTGCTAGCCACTCGGCCATCCGGGACCCCAGGTTTTATTAGACTAAAGACAAAATGACCATAAAAAGACAAACCACACCAAACCTCATAAATGTTCTTGTGTGGATAATTACATTATTTGCGAGGCTTTTAATAACACTTATTAGTCTATTCAGAATAAATTCATGTATTTATTGTTACATTAAAGACTTTTGTTTCTACATTTTATTTTAAATGCACGTCAAAAAATTCTTAAAGCCAACCAAGAGTAAATTTCAAATCCAGCACAGTCCAATACAAAATAAGAAAAAGAGAGAAGTGTTAATCAAAAGTCGATTTATTCCACTCGCTCAGTGCAGTAAGCAAAACATTCCGTCGACACCGTATTCGCAGGTGAAGAATCGTGTGCAGTTGCAGAAAGAGAGAAAACCCTTTTCTCTCTTCGGCCTGCTGTGCAAATCCAGCGCCGGCCAGCATCTTCTCGGAGCAGCTGCTTCCAGCCGAGAAAAGAATTATTGACCCACCCGTGCACGAGAACAGCTGCTCCCTACGGTATGTCCCCCTCGTTCGCGTGCTGCTGCACCCCCTCCCCCTGCAGCTGTGGGCTTCTCGTGTGTCGTTTGTCCCACTCAGGAAGCAAAAGCCAGAATGGAACATTTAGGAAGAGGAGATGGATGGGGGACGATGGATGTGGCGCACTTTGCTTCTTATTCAGGTGTTGAAAATTTCTTTGGGGTGAAGGAGATAGCCGTAAAGAAGATGGATCAGGCCTCGTGTTATAAGTTACATGGGGGAAAAATGTCCCTTTTTTTTATTAAAATTGCAAAGTCTTTAATTTCGTGAACTTCAATCTTCATATAACTTAATTCTTCGAATAGCCTAAATGCATGTATAACTTAAAACACAGATAGTTTGACATTATTGAGGCATTTTGGCAGAGTTAGCCTCCATATACCTCTATCTTGATGGTTCCTTAGGAGGTAAATGATAAGAGAAATTTCTTGCTCAGTAAATGAAGTGAAAAATAAAAAATAAAATATAGAATAAAATCAACTCAGAGCTTTATTTTTTTATTTTATTTATTTAGTATGTTCAGAGAGGTGCGCGGACGTTTATTGTTGATAGGTAACGTTATGTCATAATCAGGTAATCTTTTAACTAAAGGATTTGGATTGTTAGGAGTGTTATAAAAATTTGTGGCTAATTTGTGAATAAAATTTTTAATCATAACTTAAAACTAACTTCGTATCTATACATATAGCTTAAATTTTCATACAATTGCTTTCGTGCAACTTAAATTTTATTATCTCTTATAGAATAGCTTATATCTTCGTATAATTGTTTTTGTATAGCTTAAATCTTCGTTTATTCATGTACCTTAAATCGTCGAATAACTTAGTTCTCCGTATCTTTATATAGGTTAAATCTTCGTATAATTGTTTTCATATTGCTTAAATCTCAGTTCAATTGCTGTCATATAACTTTAGTCTTCGTATATTTATACAGCTGAAATCCTTGAATAACTTAAATCTTCTTACAATTGTTTTCATATGACTTAAAATTTCCACATTAAGTTAAATTTTCATACATTTACTTTCGCATAACTTCATTCTTCGTACATTGATATAGCTAAAATCTTCTAATAACTTAGTTCTTCGTATATTTAAAAAGCTTAAATCTTCATACAATTGTTTTCATATGATATAATCTTCGTATCTTCACATAGCGTAAATCTTCGTATAATTATTTTATATGCCTCAAATTTTCATACAATTGTTTTTGTATAACTTGAATCTGTACAGTTACGTTCGCATAACTACAATTTTCGTATATGCATACAGTTTAAATCTTCGAATAAATTAGTTCTTCGTATATTTAGATAGCTTAATTCTTATTATAATTGTTTGCATATAATTGTGCATACATTATTGCTATAATTGTTTATTATATAATCTTATAATTGTTTTCATATGATTTAAATCTTCAGATCTTCATAGAATTTAAATCTTCATATAACTGTATAACTTTTTATTCATATAACTTGTTCTGTGGCACAAAGCGCCAGACACTCGGCCATCAGGCTCCTTTTTATAAATTAGAACATTAGTTACAATAAAATAAAACGTTAAATAATTTTTGTAAAAATATAATTTTTTTTTTCCTTTTAATTCACGTGTCATACAATTCCATATTCCAAAAAAAATTCTTGTGTTTCAACAGAAATGATTTATTCATTCAAATACGTGACGAAACAACAATCATTTACTTAAACACTTATTATTTTCCCCAAAAAAATGTGTTTTGTTTACATGCAAGGTGAATCATTCCTAAGAAAAAGCTTGCCCACTTACGTAAACAAAGCTTCTGTCGAAAGTTAAAACAATAGAAGTCTTCGATTTCTGCCCTCTTTCAAGTGTAATAACAGTCGCCATAATTCACATGAAATGAGGCGCTTTTATACAATTTCTGGATTTTCCTGCACTGCGATGTGCAATTTTGTAAGCTTTTTCTGCGGTCCAAAGTAGCGTAATAAATATGCATTGTGTTTTTGCGAAGGAGCGACTGAGTAATAAGTCTTTCGCAACCATAAATCTAAATTCTGCGATACGGAATCGTTGGTTAGTAGGATAATTTCTTTGCACATATGCATACCTTTATTGTTTTGCTTTCTTTCTCAAATGAGCTAAAAGAAGAAAATTGGCAATTTTTCTCGGTTTTTCTGTTAAAGTTTATTGCTTATTACTGTCTGTCTCGAAAAACAAAGGAAAAAAATAAAGAGGAGATGCAAAGGAAGGCCTCCGTTTTGCAATTTCCGTTATTCTCAAAGAAGAATTTAATTAACGGTAACCGCTTTTATCTTGACAAATATTTGGAAAACTTTTTGTATGGAAAAACGATGGTAATTTTTTTTTTTATCAATATATAAGAGGAAATTATTTTGCGGATATAATTTTCTGTGAATATTTTATTACATTTTTTTTTTTCAATTAGAGGTTTATTCTCAGAAATGTTTTATTAGTATTTCAATTAGAGATTTATCCTCAGAATTTTTTTGTTAGAGATTAAATTAATGATAATTTATTTAAAAATATCTATGTCAATACATAAATTAAATTTGAAAAAAAAAAAAAATTATAACCCTACTTCTCCCTACTGGCAAGAGCGCCCCCTGTGGCGTTCAAGAGAAATGGTTAGTTGGCCTCAAGACTCTCACCCGAGAGGAAGTAGAGCGTAAAAAACTCCCACTAGAGCCTGCCCTGCCCTCCCGCTTAGAAACGCTTAGATAGCCTACAGTCTCTCAGTATAATGTACTTGCATCGGTAATACATATATTAAAATTGGAACGATACAGAGAGGAAGTATATTTAGCGCAACCCTGAGTATTAATTTGTCTACAAACTCTCATCCGGAGAGGAAGTATATTTCATGCAATCCTGCACGTAGCCCAGTTTCGTTTTTTTTCTCTAATTATAACTCTTTCCAAGAAGCTATAATTATCGTGTTTTAGTTTAAATGTGTTCAACATTGTTTGTGTCTAATTGTATGTGTATGGGGCTAATACATATTTAAATAAACGTGAATTTTCAAATCTGTGTCTCAAGTACCTCAACCCAATCACATCCTATTTATAATCTGGGCAAGCCCGTATCTGCACACTACAGAATTAAATTTATAAGTCCATATTTCAATCAAGAATTTGATTGGGAACTGCATGATTCGATTTATTTAATTATACAGATTAAATTATACGCCAATCAAATTTTATTTTGTAATTTTTGAAAATTAAGCGAATTTTTTTTTTTATTATTATATGAAATAATTTCATTAAAAGCAGATTTTTTTAAAAAAAATATTAAATATATTTAATATTATATATTTTTTCATATTTTACATATATTTATAAAAAATAAATAAATTTTTATAAAATATAAATAAAATATTTTATTTACCTTGTGAATATTTTATTTTCCAACTTATTTATTTAAACAGAATAAATTATACACGAATCAAATTTCATTTTACATTTTTTTAAAAATTAAGAGAATTTTTTTTTTATTATTGTATTCAAATAACATCATAAAAAGCAGATTTTTTTAAAAATACATATATTTTCATATTTTATTTATATTTATAAACAATAAATTTTTATAAAATATATATAAAAATATAAAATATATTTAAAAAAAATAAATATTGAATAATTATATTAATATATTATGTATTTTTTCATAATTTATTGATATTGACAGAAAATAAATACATTTTTATAAATATATATAAAATATAAAATATATTTCATTTACATTGTGAATATTTTATTTTCAAATTTATTTATTTATAGAGAATAAATTTTATTATTTAGAGAATAATTTTTTTTATTTATAGCCAATCAAATTTTATTTTAAAATTTTTAAAAATTAAGCGAATTTTTGTATTATTATTCGAAAATAAGAATTTTACTTAAGAATCATTTTTGAAAACTTTTGATTGGATTCTCAAATCACGAATTGTAAAATTCTATTAAAATATTCTCAATCCCAATAAAAAAAAAAATTGAACTTTATAAGAAAAGTGCAACAGCGCTGCCTTCTGAAACTGACACTTTGCCGAATTTCAATAATGAAACTGGAAGCAAAATCTTAATCTTCTGCCGCCCGCATCTGCGCCTAAAGTAAAACTGTTCCCCTTTTAATTGCTCGGACGCACTCTTAAATTGTACAACGCAAGCAATGCTCTTGAGAAGAGAACACCTGCTGAGTGGTTCTTTTATTCGAAGTAATCGATTCGAAAGGAAGGCCTTTTGTGCGTGCGAGCTTCTACCATCTGGCCCGCTGTGATTGGAATTTGTCGGCTGGCGGTGGCAGCAAACTGTTGATACTCAGTCGGCCGTCCACTCGATAAATCGAGTTATAGATTTTCAGGTAAGGCGTTTGTTCTGCTAAAGGACGAGCGTTTCTGGGAAGTTTTATAGATTAGTGGAACTATTTTTTTCTATTTTATTTTTTACCCTTAAAATTATGGGTAAAAAAAGTATTGTTTTGGGTAGCGGTGTTTTTCGTTTCCATGATCACTTTTTCGTGTCCTTGATTATTTTCAACATTTCTTATTATTTTTAAATTTATTTCACGAGCTATTCTTATTGGTTTATTTAAACTTTTTTCACGCGTGCTAATAATTATATAATTAATTAATTAAAGAATATAAAATTGTTCTTAAAAGATCGTCTGGTGAAAGCAAAAAAGAATTTTAATTCAAAGCGAAAATGAGCTTCTTCGAAGAAAAGAAAATCGTTTGGTATTCTATATATATTTTTTTTTTTAAGATTGTTGTTATGCATTTTGTTCTTATAATAAATTCTAAATTTTATGGTTGATCTGTATATCAACCATAATAAACAATGATTTTATGGTTGATCTGTATATCAACCCATCTGACTTTTTTTTTTTCAGTTGTGCTTCAGAAGTGTAGAAAATTGTTACTACAACTTCAAAATTTGAAATGTAACGATATTACAAATAGTTATGTTGTATTTTAAGAAATAAATCGGATATTTTTTCAGTTCATTCAATTGTTACATTCTAAATAAGTAAGCATCGTTATGTCATATAGTCAGATATATCTCAAGTTTTGGTACTTACGTACTAACGCTACCTTGGCGACAATTAGTGAAAACGCGCCAACCGCCGCTGCAGATTTGGCGGTTTTTACACAACAGTCTGGCGTCGAAACTCAGCAAATCTACAGCCGTTAAGATTGCAGCCATTTAAAAAGCGCCAAATCTGCAGGGGGTTACTATATTTGAAAACCGCCAAATCTGCAGGGTTCCATTGGCGACACTTAAAAACATAAGTCTGTAAGGTACCGTTATAAAGTTTTATTATATTTTTCTGGAAAAAATAGCATTACTTAAGATTTTTGGTACTTACGTATTAGCGATACCTTGGCGACAGATTTGGCGGTTTTTAAGTGTCGCCAATTTAAGAGCTACAGATTTGGCGGTTTTTAAGTGGCGCCAATCTAACAGCTGCAGATTTGCTGAGTTTTGACGCCATATTGTAGTGCTACGAAAATGCGTATTTGGGATTTGCCAGAAACAGAACAAGATGCAATTTTATTTTTTCAGGAGCTAAATATTTTACCAAAACAACGAAAATGTCCCAATTCCCATGACATGAAACTTTATTTTGGTGAACGTAAGTTTTGGAAATGCAATTTCAGTCAGTGTGCTTATCGTGTGGGAATTAGAAAAGACAACTGGTTTAGGGAAGCAGAATTCCATTTTGTACAGCTTTGAGATTCATATACTGCTGGTGCGAGGAGTTGACGTCGAATTTTGAAAGCGTTTTGATTTTAAATGAAGTGTTTTATATATTTTATTATTTGGAACAAAAATTTTAAGTGTAGATTGGCGCCATTAAAAAACCGCTAAATCTGTAGCTGCGGTTGGCGCGTGTGCTCTTTATTGGCGCAACTGCCGCCAAGGTATCGTTAATACATAAGTACCAGATTTTTTTTATTTTAATACTAATATAAGGAATTAATGTATATAATAAGAATATTTCACTATTTTTAGTTTTGATAAATAAATCTCTTACTTTCAAATCCTATTTTATCATTGTGGAAATACTTAACAGTTATAGAATATTTAACATCATAAAAATTAACAGATATTTAACATCATAAAATTTAACAATTTTTAGAGCTTAGATAATGATGATATCACACTAGTAAATCGCGCTTTTATAGAATTGGAACAAATTCATGGAACATAATTATTTATGATATAAATTGTTTTACTAATTATTGTATTTGGAGTTTTCCCTATTACGATAATGCATGGTTCATAAGAGAAAATTATTTTGTCATTAATTTCCTTTTTTTTTTTTTTTTTTTTTTTTTTTTTTTTTTTTTGTGTAAGTCTTTAAATCTTTAAAATTTGAAATGTTCTATAAAAAAATTGCTTACAAATTTTATTAGTGACAGTAAACTAATACATTTTTTAATATTTTGTATTACTACGTTTACTTAATAAAGGCTCTTTGTTCATTTACATAAAATTATTAAAAAAATGTAAAAAAGATTATTTTTAAATTATCATTTGTTGCATTTTTTTAAGAAAAGAAAAAACCGTTTTATAATACATTTTATTTGAATATACAAAGACGGATGTTTACTTTTCGTTAATCGCAAATGGAATCATAAATTCATTATTATGGGCCAATTCTCTATTATGAAATGATTATTTATATTAAAATAGTTGTAGAAAAAGTTATACAACTTTTTCTTCAATATACTGACTCGGGAAAGACTGACTCATCATTAGCAGACATAGATGTATTCATTTTTTTTTATTACCTTCCTTCGTAGCTTTGCTAGTTTATTATCTTTCCATGCTCGTTTCACTTCATTTCATACATCCTTGGGAGGAAAAACATCACTCCGCTTCATTGAGGAAACATTTGCTTTGAAAATAACAGTAATTTGCGTCTACGTTCTTGATAAATTTTTTTACAGAAGTTTTCAGTTTAAATTTTAAAATACAGCCAAAATATTTCGCGGATTTAAAAAACGTTTTTTTTTTTAAGTATGTTTTGTCTCACATATAAAAATTGCTTGTCTGGAATTTAGCTATTTTTTGAAAATTGTTTTATTTTAAAATAGGCCCTTTCTAAATAAATTATATCTATAAAACTCTCACTTGTTTATTTTTTATACATCTGATTGTTTGTTTTAAAACAGTTTAATCATTCCTAAAGATCAGTGATATAACTAAGCAAGAAAGAAAATTTCAGAATTGTATTTTAACAAATTTAATCATGTTGTTGTTATCTACGGATCTATTAGAACTCAGACCAAACAAATTTGGTAACTTACCGTAGAAACAAAAAGAACCTATAAATAAATCAAAATGACATAGGGCGAAAGAACAGACATTTTTAACAAACCTGACCAAAAGGCCTTAAAAACAAGTTAAATGCTCTAAGGATAAAAATTTAAAAAGCTAGAAGCACCATCGTAAAAATCCGTGTGATCAGAAGTGTTTTCTCTGGCCCTCCAGTAAAGAGCACACACATCACCATTCTAAGTTAGAATCATCTGTAAGTTAGAGTCCAGTCCCAAGCACAAGTAGATGGGCCTTATTCATTTTCTCTGTCATACATGAAACACATCTATCAGAGTTCCCAATCCCTATTTTGGCCAGATGTTCGGCCAGGCAGTCGTGTCCAGTTCTTAATTTAAAATTGGTAACAGACTCTTTGCGAGTTTTTCCATTCAATTTTTCCAAATAATCCCCGATTGTCTCCCACACTTTTCCTTTGGTGTTGTATAATAATTCAATAATATACGATGACTTAATTTTAGTTCTCCAGGAAGAATCAAGAGGGATAGGATACTGTCCAGGAACTTCTTCTGTTCCTTTTTTTTTTTTTTTTTTTTGCCAAAAGATCTACCTTTTCGTTTACTTCAATTCCAATACGTGAGGGAATCCATTGGAAAATGATGCATTTACCATTTTCTTAAGGCACTTGCTATCTTGTTTTATTTTGATAATTTTCTGTGATATTTGCCTCTAGGATCACCAGAACATCAACATCACTCTCTGCACAAATCTCTTTTAATTTCTTGAAATTCAACGCCAAACACGCCACCAGCATTCCACTGTAGTATATTCGATTTGAATTTAAATAACGCACGTTCATTTTTCCGGGGCAAGTAGCCATAGACTCTTAGTCATTACTCATTTAGTATCATCCAGGAGGCACGTGCGATTTAAGGTTGTCACGGACGCGAGTATCATTACCCCCACCACAATTTAATCTAATTATTTATTAATTGGACGTAACTACCAGAACTATTAGAAATTCATAAAGCTCAGATAAACCAGAGGATTGAGCATGCAGCAAAGTAATATACAAATTTAAGTTGTAAAATACCTTTTTTGTTGTAAAAGAAACAAACAAATTGATAGTTCAGTTGCTTTTTTACACAGATATTTGTATTGACATAGGAAAATGAGCCAAATCGCAAAATAGGGGCCATTGGTATTTGGTGACTTTTTGTGGCGCCAAATGGGCATTAAGTCGCCAAATGTGGTCGGTCAATGTGGGCATAAAATCGCCATGATTCTTGTACTATTTGCAATTGAAATTGAAGATGCGGTTAATAATTTAACTTCTAAGATAATTGCTGCTCATCAAGCTGCTTCCAAACCTCTTCCTACTAATAATAAAACTTACTTGCCTCCTTTCATTAAGAAACTAATCACTAACAGGAACAATGCACGCAAGCTATGGCAAATATATCGCGACCCGCGTAGCAAGAACGTATATAATCATCACCAAAATGTTTTAAGACGGGCAATTATCCAATATAAAAACGACTGCTGGGACAAGCGACTTGAAACCGTTAATGTTGAAGATGGTACCATCTGGACTATGTGCAGCCGATTCCGCAGAAAAAGAACTCAGATTCATGCTCTGAACAGTTCCAACGTTACAGTCACCACTGACGTGGATAAGGCTGAAGTGCTTGCAACTGCCCTTCAAGAGCAATTTCAAGAGAACCCCTCTAATGACAAAAATATGGACTACGAAGTGGAAAATTTCATTGCATCCTTCCTTGCATTAAATAACGGCCCGAATTTTTCAGCTCCAACAACAAAGGCATCAACAATTGTCACAGCAATCAAAAATCTTAAAGTCAGCAAAACACCGGGGATAGATTGTATCACGAACAAAATGTTAAAGAACATCCCATTCAAAATTATTCTCCAAATCTGCAAAATCACTGATGCAATATTAATGTACAATCATTTTCCACAATGTTGGAAAACAGCAAGAATTCTACCTATCCTCAAGCCTGGAAAGGACCCAACTGCTCCAAATAGCTATCGTCCAATATCACTGTTATCTACGCTAAGTAAAATAGTTGAACGTGTTGTTGCTGATATCCTTAACCAAGAATCAAAAGATCTCGACATTCTAATTTCGCAACAATTCGGATTCACCAAAGACCTATCCACAACGCATCAATTGTACAATATCACTGAAACAATTTGCGAGGGGTTCTCCTGGAAACAAGACACTGCGGCAATTTTCTTGGACGTCGCTAAGGCTTTTGACCGTGTTTGGATAAACGGTTTGATTTATAAAATGATAAAATTTGGCTACTCTCCCTTTCTCATTAAAATTATTAGGCACTACCTTACTGAAAGGAGCTTTGTTGTCTCTGTTAATCGTCTGGACTCTAAGAAATATAATATTTTTCAGGTGTACCTCAGGGCTCGATTTTGGGACCATTTCTGTACAACATTTTCACAAATGACATACCACAAGATCACAAAATTAAATTAACACTTTATGCCGACGATACGGCTATTATTACACAGGGAAGGTACATACATATCATACAGAAAAATTTACAAAACTATATAAATACATTAGAACACTGGCTAAATAAATGGAAAATTAAATTAAATGTCGCGAAGACTGAAGCAGTGCTATTTACCAGGAAAAATAACCGTAATCCTCCTAATATCTCTATTTATAACACTAACATTTCCTGGTCTAAACAAGCTAAATATTTAGGCGTAATTTTAGATAGGCAACTAACCTTTAAGGCTCACATTGATTATGTTAGGAATAAATTTAATAACCAGCTAAGAAAATTCTATTCTGTATTAGGCAGACATTCTATACTAACCATTGAACTTAAAAAACTAATCTATCTCGCTTACTTACGTCCAGTTATAGCATATGCGAGTCCAGTTTGGGGCTCTACTTCTCAATGCAATTTTATTCTTATTGAAAGATTAGAAAATAAAGTCATCCGAATGATAGTTAATGCGCCTTGGTATTTTAGGAATAAAGAAATTAAAAAGTCTCTGGATATGCCAAGTTTTCGCGAATATGTCCATAAGTTAGCCACAAATTTCTATAATTCTATTAATAATTCCAATAACCCGGTAATTACTGACATCAACACTGTCAATTATGACATTTCACTTCCTTGCACTCGTAAAAGACCGAGGCATGTTCTAAATCTTGACAAATAGTGGGTTTTTTCCCATTTTCTCACTTTTTTGACATTTTTGCGCACTTTTTTGAAATTTTTTCACACTTTTACACACTTTTTGCTGGTTCTGGTTATGTTCTTCTGGGATTCGCGTTTTATTAGGCATTTGTTCTTGTACATGCTGCTGCGTTGGTGCTATTAGGCGCTATGGTATTTCTTGATTGTCTTTTTTATTCTTGTTGTATTTCGCGTGTTTTTTTATATTCTCTTGTCACTTAGCTTTTTCTTTTTTACTCTCTATAATTATTTTTTAATGTAAATATGCAATGGTCTTTAACATTTAACTCTGGGCCTTGAGCCGACGTTACCTTTATTTTATGACGCCAGTTGGAGGTTTGGTCGCTTCGCGACCAAGGCACTCCATCAACGTGCACCGATTCACTATTTGCAATTCACTTCAGTAACAATTGCAACCCGTTACTAGGAGCACTTTGGTGAAAATATTTCTTGTTCCAAATCCCAACGTCCTCTATTCTGTGATTTTGTCGGAAAAAGATATGAAATGACCACGTCGAGGTAGAAAGAAAAATGGTGAAAAATTTCAAGATTCAAGATCGTGTTACGATATTCAACTAAGGAAATAAATATTTTTCGCTGGTTCTAGTGATTCAAGAATTCCCTTGATGTTTCGAAGGTTTTATGGTCCTGCTGAAAAATGCTCGTCTTTTATACCATCAAATCTATCAGATGACATGAGTACCATTTATGCTATTATCAATAATTTTTGAATGAAAAAAGAAAAAAAATAATTTTATTAAAAATTCTATTATGTGAGATCCTATAGTAAATTATAAAAGACCTCGAAATTTACAATAAAAATAAAAATTAAATGTTACTATTTATGTGGAATATAATTCAGTTTGAATTATTTTCTATAAGAACGCATAGTTTTCTGAAACCTTCCAATTTCAATTTTAAGACTGCATAAATAATCAGCATAGATTGAACAAGTAATATAAAAAAAATAATTTTAAAGTCTATTCCTACTTTTTTCACATTATATTGCAGAAAGTCCTTTATAAATAATTTTCATTCATTTTTTTAAGTTTATCTGCCGCCATCTTTTGGTAGACATATGCAACTTTAATCTAAACAAAACTAAAATGAATTAATTAAATTTAATGAATGCATTAATATTTGAAAAAATTGCATTAACATCAAGTGTCATCCACTACAAGTTAAAAAAAAAATGTATTTGAACATGAGTGGAGGAATAAAAAGTATTTTATGAAAGATTGAAAATTTGAACAAGATATATATATAGAGAGAGAGTGAGCTAATAGAAGGAATTGAAAAAATAGATTCGAAAAGCATCTCAAAGTTTTAGAAAACTACATACCTTTACAAAAATTTTCCCCCAAAATTCTATAATTAGAATTATTCAATTTTCCAAAATTGAATTGTGACAATGATAAATTATGTGACATGACACATAATACTGTTTAATAAAATCCAAAAAAAATTTCTTTAAATCTGAGATTTTGGTTTTTGTTGAAAAAATTAATTATTTCGACTATTTTGAAACTTTTATCATTTTTACATCAGTATAAAATAATTTTCGAAATTATTTGAAAATTTTTATACATTTTTTAAACATTATTTTTAAAATTTTTCCCTAAAGAATTTTATATTTTCATAAAACTGTTTGAGTTACATATAAGGAAAACCACATATAATGCTAAACAAGTACTATAAAAATTTTTTTTTTAAAGTCAATTCCTACTTTTTTTTTCACTCTATTGCAGAAAGTCCACTAAAAATAATTCTCATTCATTTTTTTAAGTTTATATGGCGCCATCTATTGAAAGATATATGCAACTTAAATGTAAAAAAACTAAAATTAATTAATTAAATTTAATTAATTAATTAATATTTGAAAAAAACTGCATTAACATCAAGTGTCATCCACTGCAAGTTCAAAAAAAAAAAAATGTATTTGAACTTGAGTGGATGAATAAAAAGTATTTTATGAACGATTGAAAATTTGAACAAGATATATGTAGGAGAGTGGTGAGCTAATAGAAGGAATTGAACAATGGCTTTTAATTTATCTCTGTGTTTTAATTGATATTTTAATTTTAAGCAAAACTTACCAAAATCAGCACATTATAATATTTACCATAGTTAGGTAACAGCGGTTTTTCTACTGTTCGATTTATATAAATAGAACGTATAAAATAGAATTTTTGACATTTTATTGCGAAAGATGTTCTGATTCGTATAAAAAAATTTAATAAAATTACACGATTGTATTTTAAGTAATAACTTTTTTCTACAAAATTAAAATAATTTTCGAATAAATTTATTTAATAAACTAATCTAATTACTATTTCAGTGAGAAAATAGTTTTTTAAGTCAATCACACTTAATTTTTTAAATACATTTCTATTTTTAAAGAAAATATTTTCGATGCTATTTTATATTTAATAATTTATAAAATCAATTATAAAAATTTACAGAAAATAAGTTAATCAAGCTTGTTTTCTTCAATTTCTTTGTGTTATTGTTAGGTCTGTTTTTATCATAAAATTTTTTTTCAAATTTTTTTAAATTCTACGAAATTAAAATAATCTTCTAATAAATTTATTTAATAAACAAATCTAATTGTTATTACAGTGATGAATTAGTTTTTTTAAGCCAATCACACTTAAATTTTTATTTTTAAAGAAAATATTTTTGATGCTATTTTAAATATAATAAATTATAAACGCAATTATTTAAAATTTACAGGAAATGAGTTAATTAAGCTGGTTTTCTTTAATTTCTTTGTGTTAATGTTAGGTCTATTTCAATATATCAAAATATTTGTGTTATTGATAGGTCTATCAATTTTTTTAAACTCTACCAATTCTATGAAATTAAAACAATCTACAAGTTAATTTCAATTAAACAAATCAATTTCAATTAAACAATCAATTTCTACGAAATTAAAACTATCTTCTACTCAATTTGTTTAATAAACAAATATAACTGTTATTTCAATTAGGGATTAGTTTTTTAAACCAATCATATTAAATTTTTTACTTAATTTTTATTTTTAAAGAAAATAGTTTTGATGCTATTTTAAATTTAATAAATTATAAATCTAATTATATAAAATTTACAGAAAATGAGTTAATTAAGCTTGCTTTCTTCAATTTCTTTGCATTATTGTTAGGCCTATTTTTATCATCATTTTTTTTTTCTTCAAAGTTTTTTTAAAATTTTTATTCTAATTGTTAAAGTTAAATTAATTTTACTTGTTATAAATTTATCGACAAACAAAAAATATTTTTATTTAATGAAAATCGTATTCGCTTGTATTTACATAAGAGATATTGCCTTAAAAAAATAAAACATCCGTTTATAACCAACTATGCAATTTATAGCCAACTATGCTATTACGTGAAAAACTGTGAATATAAATTTATGTTAACAAAATTTAATCAGCAAAAGTACTATAAGAAGCTGTTTCGTTTTCATTCTATCACATAGCAACTCGACTCAACTTAATCTCTAGTTAAGTTATATTGCTTTTAACAACAAGGTCATCGCGAAAGAAATAAAATAACAATTTCGAATAATGTATCTTCTAAAAAATTAATTATTTAAAATTTTTACTACATTTTTATTTTTAAAGAAAATATTTTTGATGCCATTTAAAATAAATAAATTATGAATTCAATTATATAAAATTTACCGAAATTGAGTTAATTAAGCTTGTTTTCTTCAATTTCTCTGTGTTATAGTTAGGGCTATTTTTATCATAATTTTTTTTCAAATTTTTTTAAATTCTACGAATTCTCTTTTCTGCGAAATTGAAATAATCGTCTAATAAATTTATTTAATAAACAAATATAATTGCTATTTCAATGAGAAAATAAATTTGTAAGGCAATCATACATAAATTTTTTACTATATTTTTATTTTTAAAGAAAATATTTTTGATGCTATTTTAAATATAATAAATTATTAAACCAATTATATGAAATTTACACAAAATGAGTTAATCAAGCTTGTTTTCTACAATTTCTTTGTGTTATTGTTAGGTATGCGTCATAATTGTTTTTCAAATTTTTTTTTAAAAATTCTATGAATTCGTTTTTCTATGAAATTAAAATAATCTTCTAATACATTTATTTAATAAACAAATCTAATTGGTATTTCAGTGAGAAAATAATGTTTTACTAGTTATTTTGTAAGAAAATATTTTTTATGATATTTTATATTTAATAAATCATAAACCCAATCACATAAAATGTACAGAAAATGAGTTAATTAAGCTTGTTTTTCTTCAATTTCTTTGTGTTATAGTTAGGTATTTTTTTTAATTCTAATTTTTAAAGCTATATTAATTTTACTTGTTATAAATTTATCGACAAACAAAAAATATTTTTATTTAATGAAAATTGTTTTCGCTTGTATTTACATAGATATTGCCTTAAAAAAATAAAACATCTATTTATAACCAACTAAGCAATTTATGGCCAACTATGCTATTACGTGAAAAATTGTGAATATAAATTTATGCTAAAAAAATTTAATCAGCAAAAGTACTATAAGAAGCTGTTTCGTTTTCATTCTATCACATAGCAACTCAACTCAACTTAATCTCTAGTTAAGTTATATTGCTTTTAACAACACGGTCATCGCGAAAGAAATAAAATAACAATTTCGAATAAAGAAGTCCATACTTTTATCTTCTTATTTTTTTTTCTTTCAAGGAAGATAAAACAGTGATGGAGTGCTTTTTCCTTCACAGACATTTCCGACATTTTAAATCTTAAGTCTACCGGAAAGCTTTTGTTAAAAGCTTAAATCTGCTGAAGCTTCAGATAGATTTGGTGTTAAATCGAACGTCAATTGGTAGGTTTTAACTTGAATTCTTTCTAGATTTTATAAATCGCCCAGAAGTTTATTTCTGTCTGTTTAAAATGTTTAGCGTTTTAAATCTTATTAAATTCTTAATTTAATATAACTTTTCTTCCTTTTTTATTCTTCTTAGAATGTATTGTACCGAATATTTATGTTGAATTTTAATAGATTGTTATTTTGTTCGAATAATTTCAGCCAAAAATTTTAATCAAGAAATTATTTTCACAATTGATTTTATTTTATTATAGGAAATACATTTTTTATTACATTTCGTTCGTATTTAATCGATTTCGATCATATTGTTTACCATCGAATCGATCATATTATTTATAATTTCTGCAACTTTTAATGTAAACTTAACTAAATCTAGGACAGTAGAAATGGCATTTGAATTTTAATAAAAGACGAGATAATTTTAACACAAAATAGATGCAATCATATTAATAATTTGTAACCGTTCTTTTCCTACACACTAGAAATGGCGCCCCTTCTGGCGTTCATTAGAAATGGCCAATCGGCCTCGAGACTCTCACCCGAGAGGAAGTACAGCGCAACCTGTGCTTCCGTTAATAAACGTTTAGTTTATGATCTCTCATTCCGAGAAGAAATATATTTTACCCAACCCTTCTTATTAGTTGGCCTACGGACTCTCACCCGGAGAGGAAATATATTTCGCGGACCCTGCGCTTATCCGAGTTTCTGATTTTCGACTTAGAAGTGGAGTCCTTCCACGAATCTATAATTAATCTGACTTTAAAAGTGTTAAATGTTGAATATCTCTAATTGTATGTATGTGGTGTTTGTGCTTGTGTCAATATAACTTTGACTCTCGAACATGCTCCTCAAGTATTTCAACCAACTACACCCAGTTACAAGTTTTACCACACACAGACACGCACACACACACACACATATATATATATAGAGAGAGAGAGAGAGAGAAAAGAAAGATGGATATGTATGATAAAAAAATTAGTTATATTATTTAATATACGATTATTTTTATTTCCGTAGTATTGTGATGTACATAAAAAAATTGAAATTATTTTTCTTTAAAATATTATAATATTGGATAAAAAAATAAAAATTGCAGTTTACAGTATCCTGAAATACTTTTTCATATTTAAAAAATTAAATATTGTTAAATTTATGTGTAATCTAATAAACAACGAATTCAATTTTAACATTCTTATGGATTTTTTTATTATCATTATTATAATAATCACTATGGAAATTGAAGACATTATAATAACAATTTCAAAAGGAACAAAAAAACATAAGAAGAAGAATAAAAATGTGCTCTTTAAATGCATGCATTTTAATATCAATAAACTATAGCTTAAACAGTCTTTAAGGTTATACCATTCCCATAACATTCGTCCACTGAGTCAAAAAATTTGCATCAAAATGTTCTTCTGATTACAAAGAAAAACCATAGAAGAAAGAGACCAGTAAAAAAATAATAATAATAAAAGAATACTGGCAGTACAGGAAATCAATTTTACTCTTAACAAAAGCCAAGAAAACCAAAAGAAGAACTTTAAATAAGTCTTAATCAGTATGCCGAGACTCTTAACGAACGCCATTTGTGACCATTTTCTAAATGACTCAACAACTATAGAACGATTCTGAACGAATTCAATCGGATTTATTCTTTGTATTCTTCTTTTTTTGTTGTCAGAAACAAAGAATTAAATTATCATCCTTTTTTTTATTTTGTTTGTTTGTTTTTTTATTCTTATCGTGAAATTTGTTCAGGAAGTCTTCGACATCAACTGATCAAAATAAAAACATTCTATTTAGACATTTTTTTATTTGTGTAGTTGTTAGACTCTCTCCGTAATTGGATTCTTTTAATTCGTTGAAATTTGTTCGGTTTTGCTTATTTTGTCTACTTTTGAATTCTTTCTTTTTTTGTGAAATCTAATTTCCAAACTTTTATTTTTTATTTATTTATTTTTTTTTATTGACAAAGGAGTAAGAGAGATGTTTTAACGCCTATTTTTTGTTCATTAACAAGTTTTGTTTAATTAGCAATAAGTTATAAGAATCTTTTAATTATTTTTCTTTTAATTGTTAATATTAATCCATTTAAAAGAAAATGTCATATTTGAATATGCATATATACATTTATTATTTTTTAATTTAAAATTAAATAATTAATTTTAGTTTTTAAACTGTTGTTTATTGAGAATATCCAAGAACTTTAATGATTTTCTGAAATTATTTTCATATTTTTGATAAGTTTGATTATTTATATTGGATCTTAATTTATATTATTATTTGTTTTTTTAACGAATATTTAATTTTGTTTCCAAATCTACATTTTTTTTCCTTGAAAATGCAAGATATAATAGTAATTGTAATTTTTTTACTTATATGGTAAAATAGTTTCAAATTTATTACAGAACGGGAGTAATACATTTATTATTGTTCATTAGTTATTATTCTGTGATTCTCAAAAAAGTAATAAGGCCTGATAGCTGATAAATAAAATAATCAGGTATTACTTCCTGCATTGTTTCTTTTATTAAAAATACAAAACCCATTTAATTGAACTCTGTTATCCCCTTAGTTTCATAACAATTTGTAATTCGATTTTTTAATTTTTTTTAAATAAAACTTTCCTAAAAGCAATTGTCACCTCATTATAGATCCTAATTCTTCTAAGAACTATTATTACTAATTTTTTTCCATTTTCTCAACGACTTTTGTCAAATATGAAGCAGTGTCTGCTTAGGAAGTCGTTATGCCTATGATCTCCAGTTTGAGACAGATTTTTTTATTATATTCTACGAGTAACCACTATTTAAGTATCATGATTTAAGAAACGAGTTTCCACATCTGAAAGAAGCGCTCTCATATTTCTCAACGATTTGTTTCCGTGTTCGCACAAAGGGAAAACTCCACCCACTTCCTGCCCTCCGGGTATTTTATCGTCTGCTTTTCTCATCGTGATTCCGCACCTAATCTCATTTACTGGTTTTTCATAACATAAACTATTATTCTTTCGTTCTTCTTCTGAAAGAGGACTTTTTTGTTCTATATTTATAAAAGTACCTCAAGTAAAACGATGGAGCAAAATGGAATCGCATCATTCTTTGTAGCGTTACAGCATTGAGGATAGCGGATTAATGCTCCGTGATTATATTTTTATAATTGTATTGTAATAAATTATAATGATAATAAGAATTTTTTTTTTTTTAGGATAGAAAATTGTTTCTTTTTTATAATAATTAATAATTTGGAAAAAACTCTATTCATTTTACTATTTGATAATTGATTATAATAAAGTGACTTCCAAAATATATATAGCGGATAAGATGGCCAATTGGTTAGCGTTCTGGTCTTTGATACCACAATCTTCAGGTTCGAATCATGGCGGGGACAGGGATGTTTGTGAGTGGTTCGGAATCCACGTTAAACAGTAGATCCCAGTCTAATTAGACCAAAGTGTGCACAAAACGACCGTAGAGTGACAACCAAAGCAATCCCTAAATGTTGTTAATCAAATTGTAATTTACAGGTATTATTTATGGACAATAATATTTCTTAATGTTTAATTTGTAGCTTCCATAAATTAAAATTAAAATTTTTTTTATAACTTTAAGATAGAAATAGAGTTGTGTATACTATATTTTGGGAGCCACTGTGTATAAGACTATAATCGATTTACAAGGCTAAGACAATCAAAACTTAAAAAAACGTAGAATGTACTGTATTATTTACTAGTGTAATTTAAATAAAAAAAGCCCGACTCGTGGCTTAGTGGTAGTGAGCATTAGAGCGGATGTTCAGTCCGCAGGCGGCTTTGTTGTAGACACTGTTTCAAAAATCGCTGATACTCGAGGGCGTATGAAATGTTCATGTACTTGCCTCGTGAGTCGGACTACCTGGAGGGGAGTTTTCCGGGTTTTCTCCCATATGGTACGCAAATGCGGGATAGTTTCCCATAAAAGACCTCCCGGAAGGCACTGCCCTCCCTCTTCAGCGACACGGAGAGAAGTCAGACTTCTATCTGTGGGTGCTCCATCAAAACAGAAGCTGCTCCCCTCCCCCTTCCATGAGACCACATGGGTTCATAAACTCTTCCTCTATAATGAATCACTCCCCTAACCAAAAATATAATTACTTAAATAAAGTAATTTCATTAAAAATATTTATATAGTCATACTGCCCGATTCGTGGCTCAGTGGCAATGCTCACCTCTGGTGAGCATTAGGGCAGAGGTTTAATCAGCTGGTGGCTTTGTTGTAGACACTGTTTCAAAAAACGAGGATAACGTTTGGGATGTTCAGCATCTTGCTTCGTGAGTCGGCCTAACTGGTGGGAGTTTTCCGGGAGTTCTCCTATACGATACGCAAATGCGGAGTAATTCTTCCTAAAAGTCCTCACAGAAGACACTGTCCTTCTACTTCAGCGACTAGGAGCCAAATCAGATTTCCACCTACGAGTGCTCCATCACAACAGAAGCTGCCTTTCCCTCCTTCCATGAGTAGATTACTTATGTGATTTCCGCTCCACCCTGAGGATTAGACTCATAGACATATAGCAATAATAAATAAAATTCTGAAACACAAAAAGAAATAGTTTTTATAACTTTTTTATCTTTTAATATTTTTTATCTTTTGTAAACTGGAGATTAGAGTAAGTCGTAGTTATAAACTTCATTAATAATTGTCTTTATAATCCATTTACTATGACAAACTATTACAAATACATACGATAGCTATTTGTGATATATTCGATTATGCTAATATAATTATTTAACCCTAAGAAAATCTTATGGGATCATTTTTCAAGTAGATTTACAAATAAAAATTCAGGAATGTCTAATAAAGCATTTTAGAAATGTGTTGTACAAGAAATATTTAAATGAATTCTCTAGATATTCCAATATATTCACCTCATTTATATTCCTACGTATTACTATGTAAAAGATAGGAAAAATAAATCGATTCAAAAATGAATAATTCATTAATTTCGTATGCTTATACCTTTTAATCCAAATTCTTTTGTATAAACAGCAATTTTCCATCACATTAAATTAGATAGGTAAAATTTTATATTCAGTTGCTTTTAATAATAACATAAATAGCTCTTAATTCTTAATAAACGTTTTATTTAGAAATATATTGAAATTATGCCATTGATTTGATTATTATACAAAATATCAATGTTCTGCATTATATTGATGATCAAAACTATTATTTAAAAACATTTCTCTTTTAAAAGAACAATTCTGATTTTATATAAGAAGTGAATTTTCATTACATTTTAATAAAAAAATAAAAAAATAAATTTAAAAAAAATTAATTTAATATAAAAATTAATTAAAAAAAATTGAATGAGTAGGGAGAAAATTTATCCTCTTTGATACATAAGCAAAAAAATAGAACCTTTTGTTTTCTATTATTCTTTTTATGTTAAATGGAACACCTGAATCTTTGGATTTTGAAATAATAGAGAGTTTTTGCATACCGTACGTTAGTTACCGTAGGACGTCCGTTAGCTTTTTCTCCCTAGTGCGCATGCTCATAGGAAACTGAGCATGCGCACTAGGAGAAAAACTAACGGACGTCCTACGGTAACTAACGTATGGTATGCAAAAATTCTCTATTAATGAAAATTAAATATAATGATAATTAAAAAATAATAAAAAAAAAAAAATTGATAAAATAAAATAAAATTAACTTAATAATAAAAAAAATTACAGTAGGGCGATATTTTATTCTTTTTGATATGCATGGAAAAAATAGAACTTTTGTTTTCTATTATACTTTTTATGTTATGAAACACCTGAATCGTTTGCATTTTGAAATAATAATAAAAGATAAAAATAGAATAAAAAATTAATAAAAAAATAATAAAATAAAATCAAATTAATTTAATAATAAAAAATTAATAAAAAAATTACATGAGTAGGGTGAAATTTTTATACTTTTTGATTTGCAAGAAAAAAAATGGAACCTTTTGTTTTCTATTATTCTTTTTATGTTAAATGGAGCACCGAAATCGTTTGCATTTTCCATATTGCCAGATACATCTTTTCAATATGATTTGGAACACCTGAATCTTTGGATTTTGAAATAATAATGAAAATTAAATATAATGATAATTAAAAAATAATAAAAAAAGGATAAAATAAAATTAAATTAACTTAATAGTAAAAAAATTACATGAGTAGAGCGAAATTTTATTCTTTTTGTTACGCATGGAAAAAATAGAACTTTTGTTTTCTATTATACTTTTTATGTTAAATGAAACACCTGAATCGTTTGCATTTTGAAATAATAATAAAAGTTAAAAACAGAATTAAAAATTAATTAAAAAAAAAATAAAATAAAATAAAATTAATTCAATAATAAAAAATTAATAAAAAATTACATGAGTAAAGCGAAATTTTATCCTTTTTGGAAAAACGATAATTAAAAAATAAAAAAAGGAAAAAAAAAAAAAAACTTTTTGTTTTCTATTATTCTTTTTATGTTAAATGAAACACCTGAATCGTTTGCATTTTGAAATAATAATGAAAATTAAAAATTAATAAAAAAATAATAAAATAAAATTAATTCAATTCTAAAAAATTAATAAAAAAATGAGTAAAGCGAAAATAAAAAAATTACTTTTATGTTAAATGAAACACCTGAAGTTTGCATTTTGAAATAATAATGAAAAAAAAATTAATAAAAACATAATAAAAATGAAATTTTTATCTTTTTTGATACGTACGAAAAAAAAATAGAACCTTTTTGTTTTCGACTATTCTCTTTTTGTATTAAATGAAACACCTAAATCGTTTACATTTTGAAATAATAATGAAATTTAAAAAATCATAAAAATTAAAAATTAATAAAAAAATGATAAATAAAATAAAATAAATTTAATAATAAAAATTACATGAGTAGGGCGAAATTTTATCCTTTTTGATACATAACAAGAAAAAGAAAGAACTTTTTGTTGTTTATTATTCTTTTTATGTTAAGAAACACCTGAATCGTTTGCGTTTTGAAATAATAATAAAAATTAAAAATAATAAAATAAAATAAAATTAATTTAATAATAAAAAATTAATTAAAAAAAAAATTAGATGAGTAGGGCGAAATTTTTATACTTTTTGATTTGCAAGAAAAAAAAAATGGAACTTTTTGTTTTCTATTATTCTTTTTATGTTAAATGGAGCACCGTAATCGTTTGCATTTTCCATATTGCCAGATACATCTTTTCAATATGATTTGCAACGAGGTTTATTTTTTTATTTTTCTTCCTCTTTGCTAATAGCTGATTTGCGTGATTCAGAAACGGCTTTTAACGCTTCTGATACGGACTTGCACCATCTTTGAAGGGCGCGAAAGTGCTTCCTGATGCAGTGACCCGTTCGTCGGATAGTGATTCGTTTGTGTCAATTCTGATCAGGCGTATCGAATAAATCTCTTTGCAGAATGATGAGAGATTTGTTACATGGATCCGTTACAATGGATTTGGTGGTTTTCTGTCGTTCACAGAGCATTGTAGGTGAATCAGGATTAACCGTAAATGTAAAAGGATTTTTTGTTTTTTCTATTCCTTATGAAATCATGCCAATAATCAACCAATAATCATTCGTATTAAACTCCAAATGATATTTTAAGTTATTTTACTATAGACTATACATAAAGACGAATTACTAATATTTAACAAAATGTTTTAATAGTTATTAAATAAATAATAAGTTAATAGTTATTTAAAAGAACAAGTAATAGGATTTAATAAATAATTAGGCAAATTTAATAAATTAACTGAAATTTAATAAACTAATTTGTATTTCACTAATGCAAAATATATTCGCAGATAATATTTTCACTTATTAATAGTACTTTCGGGGCCATGGATGTTTGTAGTGGTTCGGAATCCCCTTTAAACCGTAGATCCCGGTCTCATATGACTGTAGGGCGTTGGGAGAAAGGCTGACAACCTAACCCATTAAAAAAAAAAAAAAAAATCATCTCATGTTTCGGAATCTGCCAGTAGGCAGGCGGCTTTGGTCCACCACGGGGCTGTTATGCCGAGGATGATGATGATATGGCTAGTCACTTGGCCATCAGGGCCTCGTATTAAGTAATAAAAATTACTAATTAAAACAGCATAGTTATTTACATAATTCCATCCTAACTGTAGAATTTATGGAACATTTTTTTTTGTCTCTAAAAATATTGTCTACACTTAGCGTACGTTTCATAACTTAAAAACTGTTACTTAAAACATTTAACATACAATAGTATTAAATTAGCTTTATATTATTATTTTTTCATTGTTCAAATTGTAATTGAAAATACAAAAATAATTTTTGAAATGTAACACTTCTGCTGATATGCCTTACTTTATATACTCAAGTTTTCTTTTTTCTACATTGGATTTCATTTTCGCTATTCTTGTTATCTATTCCTGAGTAAAATTATAACTATCGAAAATGTTTTTAACTTGAAAACTCATTAAAATTATATTCTTTCTTATCATTATATTCGGATTTTATATTTTGAAAATCTTCTTCAATGATTTAACAGTTGTATCAAAAATAGAAATCTATAATGACAATAAAAAAAAAGAATAAATTCAGAAAAAAATCGTATATTGACAATATCCTTGCAAGCAATCTCTGCTGATTTCATGTTTTAATGAGCATATTTTTCTATCCACATCAGAAAAATTATCGTAAACCAGTAACCAGGATAAAACAAAAAAAATTTAGTTCCTTTTTTACAAACTAATTAATTTAATTTATATAATGCTATAATGAATGAATAAATAATCTTAGTGTTATAATGAATGAAATAAAATAAAATTAAAGTACCATGTACTGTAATTTCGTAAGTGAAAAATATAAAAAAAAACAAGAAATAAATAATTTCATCTGATTTAATTTTATTAATTAAAAAAATGGAAATAATAAAATTATTTCGCTTAGAAATAAACAGTTTCAAACCTTAAAAAGTATTTTTTCTCTAATTAGTTTAGAATTTTTTGGATTGAATTTGGTTTTTTCCCCCTAATAATTTTTTTTTCTCAAAACCATGAATATATCAACTCATGAACCCTTCTTAAATAATTTTCTATCTTAAATTTTATTTATTTATTTTTTTTTTCATCTAATGATAAAAAAAAAACTTTTCTAAATGAATAAAAACAAAATAAGAAAATTTTATATAAATAAATAGTCTCAACAATTCGAATTTGAAATTGTATAAAGACGAAAAAATCCTGTAATGAAAAATTGTAAAAATTCCTATATTTGACAATATCCTCAAGCAATCTTTGCTGATTACATGTTTTATTAAGTATATTCTTTTATCCACATTTTTTGAGGAAAAATTTATCATAAACCTGTTGAAGGAAAAAAAAAAAAAAAAAAAAATGGTTCGATTTTTTTTAGCTATTTAATTTAATTTATATAATGCTATAATGAATGAACAATTTTAGTGCTTTAATGAATGAAAAAAATAAAATTAAAGTATCGTGTACTATAGCTTTGAAAATCAAAATATATAAAAAAACAAGTAATAAATATTTACACCTGATTCAATTTTATTAATTACAAAAAATGGAAATATTAAAATTATCTCGCAAATAAACAGAGTTTTAAGCCTTAAAAATTCTTTCGTTTCCTAATTAATTTGGAATTTTTTGGATTGAATTTCGTTTTTTTCGCATAATAATTTTTTTGCGTCAGAAACGATAAATATCTCAACTCATCAACCACTTTTTAAAAAAATTTTCTCAGGTATATGATTTATTTTTTCCCGTGACGTTAAAAAAAAAGGTTTTGTAAATAAATAAAAAACAAAATAAGTAAATTTTATATAAATAAATAGTTTCAACAATTCGAATTTGAAATTGTATAAAGACGAAAAAATCCTATGTTCACAAATTGTAAAAATCCCTACATTGACAATATCCTCAAGCAATCTCTGCTGATTACATGTTTTAATAAGTGTATTCATTTATCCACTCTTTTGGTGGAAAAATCTACCATAAACCTGTTGAAGGATTAAACAAAAAAAATGGTTCGATTTTTTTTGTTTACTATTTAATTTAATTTATATAATGCTATAATGAATGAATAAATAATTTTAGTGCTTTAATGAATGAAAATAAATTAATAGTTTAAAAAAACTAAAAAACACGCTTTTAGAGTTAATCAAATTAAAAAGTAAAAAATAATTGTTAGCATAAGAATAAAATGACTGACGAGAAAATGAATGTCACTGTTTTAAAAGCGTGGGGTGCTCGATATCAATCGTTATAATTTTTCACTAGTTTCATTCCGAAATGCAGAGTTAGTTTTAAAATGTCATACAAAGCACCCCACGCTTTTAGAACAGTGACATTCATTTTTCGTCAGTCATTTTTATGGCTTGCTTTTAATTAAAATTTTTTACTTTTTAATTTGATTAACTCTAAAAGCATGTTTTTTAGTGTTTTTAAACTATAATATTTAAATGAGGTGTAATTGAGTGAATTGTGAGTAAAACAAGGGCTAAATGCGAATATGTCGAGCCAGCCAGGATTCGAACAGGGAATCTCCTGATCCGTAGTCAAGCGCGTCATCCATTGTTCCACGTAGTTTTGAATGTCTTTACTGAATACTTTCCTTCTACATGGGTTAAATTGCTCTTCATAAGTTAAAATAAAATCTCTAATCCTGGCGATCTTAATCATGATGAGATAATAAACTTATCAAACTATTTTAGTGTCGTTGGTTCTCCAAAAGTCTGCAACGTTTAAATTAAATCTGATCGCTTAAAGTAGGGCAAAATCGAGCCCAAAGAGTCAGTTACAAACAAACAAACATTCAGGTGAAACTAATATAATAGCGTATTAAAAAGAATCAACTGTTTTCTTTCTGAAAGATGCCTGTAAATGTTAACTAAAAAATGGAAATAATAAATTTATTTCGCAAATAAACAGTTTCAAGCCTTAAAAATTCTTTTGTTCCCTAATTAGTTTGGAATTTTTTTAATTCAATTTTTTTTTTTTCCTCCCTATTTTTAAATTTTTTTTTCTATTTTAATTTTTATCTTTATTTGTTTATTTATTTTACTCAAAAATGTTAACTATCTAAACTAATAAACCACTTTTTAAACAATTATCTTTCTTAAGTACAAGATTTATTTTTTCCCCTGACGTAAAAAAAAAAGTAAATAAATAAAAACAAAATGAATAAATTTTATATAAATAAATAGTCTCAACAATTTCAATTTGAAATTGTATAAAGACCATTTTCCATCCAAGCAAACGATTTCATTTCTTGTTGCCACTGGAATAGAAAAGCAGACAAAATAACAAAAATTACACACACAGTTTCTTTTCTTGCACCTGTCATCCAGCTGCGAATCTTTTTTTTGTTTTATTCTTGAGGAAGACGGCACGGCGGAACGAAGGTGAATGTCAGAATCTGTAGCACTTTTAAGAACAGAAAAGAATAATTATTTTTCTCTCTCTCTGTCGCTTTTCTGAAGTGGCGAGTTGCTTTAATTAAAACTCGGCATTCGCGGAATTTGACGCTTGACTGGCCAGAAACAATTCCACTTCAAGACAGAGAAAAGGGTTATGACAACAAACAAAAGATGGCGGTATTTGGTACTGAGGGTTAATTAAAAGGTTCTGTTTCTTTGTGAGGGGAGAAAATCGGTAAGAATTTATTCTGTGGCAGAAAAGTTCAGAGTAAATGATGATGAATTAATTATCGGTTCCGTAAGATATTGATTGAGAAGTTTGTCATTATCTGTATTGTTTCTTCTGATATTTATAAGTTGATATCTAGGTATCGAGATTCAAAATTGGATATGCTTTTGGAATAAAAAATTTTTTCGTGCTGTTATAATGAAGAGAATTAATGAAGAAATAATAGCTGGATAGTTTTTCAAGTTTATTTATTACTGTTTTTTTTTTTTTTTTGGTCGTTTATTTTCTGTTTTAGTATGATGTAATGATTCTCAAGGATTGTTGACATAAGAATATATTAGAAAATTATTTTTCAAATAAATAAAAACAAAATAAGCAAATTTTATATAAATAAATACTCTCAACAATTCGAATTTGAAATTGTATGCAGACGATTTTCATTCCAAGCAAACGATTTCATTTCTTGTTGCCATTGAAATAGAAAAACAAAACAGAAAAGTAGATAAAAAAATTAATTTGTCAAATAAATAAAAACAAAATAAATTTTATATAAATAAATAGTCTCAACAATTCGAATTTGAAATTGTATGCAGACTATTTTCATTCCAAGCAAACGATTTCATTTCTTGTTGCCATTGAAATAGAAAAACAAAACAGAAAAGTAGATAAAAAAATTAATTTGTCAAATAAATAAAAACAAAATAAATTTTATATAAATAAATACTCTCAACAATTCGAATTTGAAATTGTATGCAGACGATTTTCATTCCAAGCAAACGATTTCATTTCTTGTTGCCATTGAAATAGAAAAACGAAACAGAAAAATATATAAAAAAATTAATTTGTCAAATAAATAAAAACAAAATAAATTTTATATAAATAAATACTCTCAACAATTCGAATTTGAAATTGTATGCAGACGATTTTCCATCCAAGCAAATGAATTCATTTCTTGTTGCCACTGGAATAGAAAATCAGATTAAAAAATAAATTTAAATATAATTGGTTAATACTCAAATTTAAAAATAGGTCATTATTTCTTTTTCAGCTGATTTGAATACATCTTTTTTTTAATTTAATTGACTACAGTGAATATTATAAAAAATACAGAAATTTTTTTTAATCTTGCATGATTTCTTAAATGTATTTTTTCTACATTTATTTTCATATGCATGTTTTGAAAAGACAAAAACATTTTATTTAAATAATAGGGGACTGTGCTTTACTTTACTCCCCACCACACCCTTATACACAGAACTGTGTATTCCCTCACCAGTTAAAAGGTGAGATTACAACAATAATAATAATAATAATAAAGAAAAACTTTAAAATTGCAGAATTGCATAAAAACTATGATCATTATTGATTTTAGCTTCTCAAATCAATTACTCAAACAGTTATTTGATTTTGCTCAGAAATCATCATAGATGTTTTGATACAATATGATAATATTACATAGATTAATTAGAGTACAATGATCATTATTGATTTTGGTTTCTCAAATCAATTGCCCAAATGATTATTTGAGTTTGCTTAGAAATCATCATAGACTTTATTTTGTAAACTTATTATATTACATATATTATATATTTTTATACTTATTATAATACATAGATTAATTAGAGTACAATGATCATTATTCATTTTAGTTCCTCAAATCAATTACCCAAATGGTTATTTGATTTTGCTTAGAAATCATCATAGATTTTGTTTTGATACAATATGATAATATTACGTAGATTAACTAGACTACAATGATCATTATTGATATTAGTATCTTAAATCAATTGCACAAGTGGTTATTTGATTTTGCATAAAAATCATCATAGTTTTTGTTTTAATACAACATGATATTTAATATATTTTACATTAATTTTTTTGAATAAATCTATTCTTTTATTATTTTCTGGAACTAAAATTGTTTTGCTTAAATTGTACTAAATAATAAAAATATATCTTAATGCACTAAAACACTTTCAAAATATCGTTTACTGGTTTTTTTTGCTAATAAATAATTAAACATTTATAAAAAAAAGAAAGGGAGAAAAAATAAAAACCCCACTAAAGATATGAACAAAGACACGGAATTATCATTATCATTATCGTGAACCTCCTTCCTGTGTAATAATATTTTTTTTCCTAGTGATTATCTTGCTCATTAGGGAAAAAAATTACTTATCTTAGATCTTGTGGCATTTGATATACGCTTGATTGAAAAATATAGCACGTATTACTCGAATATATCCGATAGTTACTGTAATAAAATGAAATCAAAGCATATGTTATTTAAAAATGAATGTCCATCGCCAAGATCTGTATCTACAGTGTTATACTAATAATATTTAAACGAATCATAACAAATTTCTAATTAAGTACGTGGTATTTCGTTTACTCATAAATATACATTTCTCCAATAATTGCCTTTATCATTAATATGCAATTGTACGATGCAACTCGTTATAATAAAAGATAGCGTCTAATTTTTTTTTCCATTTTGTATTACTTTTATCGGCATAATTAGTTTGTCTTTTTTTTTCTCTTATGACGTTATGTCATTGATGTTGTATTTAAATATTCTTCATAATATTCAGTTGTGTATTGATATGTAGATTACAAAGACAAGAATTTATTTCAATTAATTCAAACAGTTATGTAATCATTGTGTTAGAGGATATGTTTTTGTACTGACATTAAAGAAAATGTCTTTTGAAGAAGCATTCCCTTAAAACATTCTTCTTCTTCTTTTTTTTCTTTTTTTTTTTCAGAAATTTAAAAGTCACATCATTTAATTCTCCTTGGTCAAGTGGGAGGCCTGATGCCCAATTGTCTAGCGCTCTAGCCTTTGGTACTACAAGCTTCAGGTTCGAATTCTGGTGGGGGCATAGATGCTTACTAGTGGTTCGGAATCGGTAGCCAGATAGCTAGCACTCAGTACCACAGGTTTAGAGTTCTAATTCCAGCGGTGCCATGGATGTTTGTAAGGGGTTTGGAATTCACTTTAAGCCGTAGATCACAGTCTCATGTGACCGTAGAACGTCACAGAGCCCACTCAGACTTCTTCTCCCCCACATCATTCCCAAATGTAAAGGAGCAACTCTGTTCTAGGCACAGTGATGTGGTGTGGTATAGTAGCAGTGGTTCGGAATCGACGTTAAACTGTAGGTCCCCATCTAATTAGCCTAAGTTGTGCAAAAAATGACCGTAGAGCGACAAACCAAACCGTTGGTCAAGTGGTCAAAATCTGTTCAGTCCACCCTTTCCTTTAGCTAGCACACAAGAGGATGCTGTTTCGATTAATGTACTAAGTCACTACAAAGGAAAAAATGAGTTTAATCTGTCGAGGATGTAACAGAATCGGCAACAGGAACATCTGGTTGGATTTTACCGACTTTTCTCCAATATAACACGAAACTGAGAAGCAGTTACCACTAAAAGTTCCTTCGGCAGCTCTCATTTCTCTAGTTCATTCAAAGTCAATTGTCCTCCAATCAAGTGCCCAGCATTGCAAAAAAATTAATTAATCTTATCTTGTAATGTTAACTGAACTGGGTGTGGTTGGATTGAGATACAGGTTTGAGAACTTTCAGCTTTATTTACACACACACATATACAATTAGAGACATACACTATTTTAACACATTTAAAAACACATAATTATAGAATCTTGGAAGGATTTCGCTTCTAAGCCGAAAACCCGATACTCGGCTAAGCGCATGGAGTGCAAAATATAATTTCTCTCCGGGTGAGAGTCTTAGTTCAACTAATGCGCCAGGATGTGCTGCATATACTTCCTGTGGGGATGGCAGACTGTAAACCAAGCGTTTCTCAGCTGAAGCGCAGGTTGCGTTGTACTTACTCTCAGGTGAGAGTCTCGTGGCCGACTGACCATTTCTCCTGAACGACACAGGAGGGTGCTCTCGCCAGTGTGAAGGAGGAAGAATGGTTACAATCGTTATTAACAGATGATATGTAATCCAAATTTGTCATCTGCAAGAGTTAACAGTTGTAGTTTTAAGACTTGTTAAAGCTCACTCTTTTCAAATCTTATCTTTCTTATTTTTACCATGCTTTACTTCACTTTGCAGAAAAGTAGTTAATCAAAATATCTAATACCATATATATATATATATATATGGCATTAGATATTTATATATATATAGAGAGAGAGAGAGAATTCGTGATAATTTTAATTTCCTCTCTGTTATTCCTTTTTAAGTTTAAACATTTTATGGTTTAAGATTTTTTATTTAATTTCCCACTAGTTTTTTAGAAGCTGATTTCATTCAAAAACTAATGAACTATATAGATATAAATGAAACAGTAAACTTCATTCCCAACTACTTAAAACTACGTACTATAAATATTTTACGAAGAAATGTTAACGTCTAATATCTGCATTTAATCTAGTCTTTAATTTGAATTAAATTTTAAATAACTAACTCATTAAACTAACCCGTACCTGAAACTTTCTGATTAAAAAGTCAGTATCCAAATCAAGCCAAGTGTATCGCAAAAAAAAAGTCAAAGAAAGTCAAGCGTAGCACGTGTCGTGATACACTTGACCCAACAAAGATGCCACCCTGAACTTCGGTTGGCTGCCTGCTTATGAAAAGATGAATCGATTATGGCATTCAACATTTATGTGTTGATTTTATTAGAAATTTTGGACGCAATACTGTAGCATAGGTGATTCAGTGGTAATAGAAAAGCACCTCTGTCACGTGGAGGCTTGGATTCTAAAGCCATAGATGTAATCTATATTTTTTCCCATAATATAATTTGAGATTGCATCTATTTTTGCACGGTTTTTTATAAACACTTAACTGTGTATTGATGTCGTACTCATGGCCTATAGTGAAGAACTAGCGAACAAAAAAACTGAGGTTCGAATCTTCTAGTTATGGTAATCAGTGCTTTCCGAAACGAGGAGACTCGATGGCAATTGTAAAATTGTGTAAAAGTGTCTCGAGAGCGTAGTGAGACTGCGTGGCGGTAGTTTTCCATGGGTTCCCCCATTCGACGGCAGTTAGTTCTCCCGGATCCTGAATGGCCGAGTGTCTAGCACTCTGGCGCTCTGTACCGCAGATTTCGGGTTCGAATCCAGGCGATGCCATGGATGCCATGGATGAAATGGTGTCATGGATGTTTGTTAGTGATTCGGAATCCACTTTAAGCCGTAGGTCCCGGTCTCATATGACCGTAGAGCGTCGCAGAACCCATATGACCGTAGAGGGGCGCAATCAGACATCTCACCCACATCGTTTCCAACTGTATAGGGCCAACTCAGCTCTAGGCATAAAGATGTGGTGTGGTGTATTAGTGTCTTTCGGTAAGATTAACTATTACTACTATTTTCCCTTCATCACCCGTCAGTGGGCAGAATGGAGTGGGAAACATAAGTGGTACATGCGGCCCACCGATGTTCAACGAATTAAAAATGCATATTGCTCTCTAACGGATATTAGTAACAACCGTAGCTTGATAATGTAATAGATTGCACATCATTGTTGTCAGTTTGGGGCAAACATAATCCTCGTGTTATCCTACACTTTTACTTTTTAGTTTAATGTGTACGATGATAGCTTGGCGGCAGGCGGAACAGCCTCGGCTTGAATCAAATGAGCGTCTGTAACTATTCCAATAAAATACCACTCCAGCTTCTAACGACTTGACTGAATGTACTTACATTTTGATTTCATGGTGAAAATGTTTTTAAATGTTTAGAAACTTGTGAAATGGGAGGGAGAAAAAAAAAATAACATATGTCGGACTGCATTTTCTGAGCAGGGAGAGACGGAGTGCGTGCCGTGAGACAGCTAACCCAACACATGAATATTTCGACCGAGCTTCAGAACATTACCTGCTCTTGAGAAACAGGCCATTAGCATATCGATTTGGTGTTTTGAATAGATTCGCAGGATACTGCCGTAAGCATCGGTGGTTCAGTGGTAGAATGCTCGCCTGCCACGCGGGCGGCCCGGGTTCGATTCCCGGCCGATGCAAGTTCTCTTTTTTTTGTTTCGCTCCCTCTGTTTGGAATGTGAGGATTATTTGACATTTATATCATGATAATCCTGTACCTGTTAATTTTTATTTATTTTCTTATTCATTTTTTTATGTGTATGGAATGTTACAAAACAGGAAAGTTAACTATACTTTCAAAAGAGCTCTTTCAACTGTCTACTTGCAAAGAAACTTTTTCGTATACTTTCAACAGAAAATGAACAAAATTTTATCAAACGTCTATAATAAATAGCATGAAGGAAAAGGACGCGCAAATCAAATCCTGGTGCAATGATACCTCAGTGTACTTCCCGCTTTAAAATACGTCCTGTTTGGACGTGGACATTTATTGTTCCGTATAACGACCTTTGTTTGGCATACGAATCGCGAATTTCAAAATCTTTGTCAAATTATTGCAGGAGGGAAGCTTTTCAGCTGATTCTTTTCTTACCGCTGTAACAAACCGTAACAACATTAGAGAGTTTTTGCATACCGTATTTCTATCGTCCGATAATTTTTTCTCCCTAGCGCGCATGCTCATAGGAAACATTATTACAGATACGCATGCGCAATTTCCTATGAGCATGCGCGCTAGGGAGAAAAAATTATCGAACGATAGAAATATGGTATGCAAAAACTCTCTATTGTCTGGCATGACTAGCTGATGTCTGATTTTTCGATGCATCCTAAACGGAAAGGTTTGATTTGTCGCTGCACTGTCATTTGGGGGCTAATTAGACCGGGACCTACAATTCCGAACGTGGATTCAAAACCACCCATGCCACCCCATGCCTGCAGGATTCTGAACATCAAGCCTATAGTACCAAAAGGCTAAAAAGGCCTTCAGCAGAATTGACCATCAAAAAACGCAAAGAGTGTAAGTTCTATTCATTTTACGTAAACACCAAAATCTATCCAAACAAGGCCAAATAGGAAAAGGGACAGATGAAAGAATTGATTTTGAATTTGATAAATTGCATCCGTACGTGCATCTCATCTGGCATTTCATATTTTTGCGTGTATACAGTTGTGTTCTAAGCACTGTTTAAATTTATTTGATGCGACCCCCATCAATGTACAATAGGCCACTGACCACAAAAATTTATTTTTCATGAACAGTGATCTTGTTTGGGATAAATCCAAAGAATTGTGAACGTATTAAAGACGTATAACAACACCACTCGAAGAAATAAATACCCCAAGTTCACCGAAACAATAAATACTCGACAAAAAAAAAAAAAACGCCTCAAGAACAAAACAAGCCGGCATTGATATTTCAGCTTTCAGTAAAATATTCAGTTTTCAAGTAAAATATACACAGTCCAGTCACATTAATGTGACCACCACCTTCTTTCGACGTCAACGAAATAACCAATCACAAAAAGGCAGGTGGCAAGCACATTGCTGTGTATATAAAAGAATCCACTGAATACCATAAAATGCCACTTAATACCATTATTCCCACTTAAAAGCCAGACTATACGTGTATATTCTGGCTTTTGACAGGTGGTCATATTAATGTGACTGGACTGTGTAACTAATAATAATAATTTTTTTTTTCCAATGCAGCTGGCAAACACTTAGACATGGACGTCTTGGATGCCTTAAGGCAAGCACTGCACAGACGTTACTCACTTTGCATTACCCAGGGCGCGTGTAACTTGAAGATAGGCCACGGACGCGTAATAACAATGCCCCGAAACGTTCTACGATCCTATTAGACCAGGACCTACGGCTTAAAGTGGATTCCGAACCACTACACACATCCATGGCACCGCCGGGCTCTGACCCGAAACCTGTGGTACCAAGCGCCAAAGCGCTAACCACTCGCCATTCAGGCCCAATAATAATAAATAAATAAATAGAAATGTTTGTGTAAGAAACCAATAGGAAAAGCGACTGCTGGAAAGATTGCTAGTTTGGCATTTTTAAATACAAATATTGTTAAATGACTGCCCGATCCGAATCCTGCCGTAGCATACTATAGTCTTTAGTATGGCCGAATCCATTGAAGTGATTGCAAGTAGCCGCTTTATTGCCATATATTTATTCGTTGATACTTGGTACTCAAGCACGTACTCCATCCGGCTATACGTTGTTTTATTTTAATTATTTTCTTTATTTTACCTCCAAATCACTTTAAAACGATGAAGGAGATGAGATAGCAATAAAAGATAAAGCAAATTGCGACTCATTAAAGAATTTCATGCCGTGAAATACCCTCTTGTCAACATTCTTTCCAAAATGCACCAAGTGTTTTATCGAAAATGACACTGATAGTTCTTCTGGATACTAATTAGTGTCAATGTTGTCATTTGAAATCTATATTTTATCAGTAACTAATCTGAAAAAAAAAAGTGAATTGTTTGGAAAACATATCATTATTATTATCGATGACATATATTGATACCAAATTCCATCCCAAGGCACAATCCTACTGAATTTGGATTTTTGTGTGTTTCTATGCATGTGTGCTCAGATCAATAGCCTTGACTTTACATCAAATAAGCGTCTGTAACTATTCCAGTAAAATGAGTACAAATACCACTCCAGCTTTCTAACGACTCTTTGGCCTGGATGTGCCGACATTAAGATTTCGTGGGGAAAATATTTTTGAAATTAAATAAATGTATTTATTTAGAAGCTTGTGAAATGGGATGAAGAAATAAGCAAAGGAAAAAATGTCTAACCCAAGTGGGTACACACTTTCTGAAAAGAACAAGTAATATAAAAAAAAAAAAAAAAAAAAAAAAAAAAAATTAAAGTCAATTCCTACTTTTTTTTTTTTTTACTCTATTGCAGAAAGTCCCTTATAAATAATTTTCATTCATTTTTTCTTAAATTTATCTGGTGCCATCTATTGGTAGATGTATGCAACTTAAATCTAAAAAAAATAAAATTAATTAATTGAAATTAATTACTGAATTAATATTTGAAAAAACTGTATTAACATCCAGTGCCATCCACTGCAAGTTAAAAAAAAAGCATTTGAACTTGAGTGGATGAAAAAAAATGTATTTTATGAGCGATTGAAAATTTGAACAAGATATATATAGGGAGAGTGTGAGCTAATAGAAGGAATTGAAAAAGAGATTAAGTGCGTGTCTTGAGACAGCTGATCCAACAGATGAAAACTTCGACCTACCTTCGGAACATTACCTGATCGGGAAACAGGTTATTAGTATTCATCATCGTTACATTAGTTCACAACATCGATTTGTTGATCTGAATTGATTCATGGTACATTTGCACGAAGCATCGGTGGTTCAGTGGTAGAATGCTCGCCTGCCACGCGGGCGGCCCGGGTTCGATTCCCGGCCGATGCAAGTCAATTTTTTTTTCATTTGGAATGTGAAGATAGGATGACACTTATATTATAACAAAATGATAATCCGGTCCTTGTTGATTTTTTATGTGAGTATAGAAAGTTCCAAAACAGGAAAGTTAACTATACTTTCAAAAGAACTATTTCAACTGCCTACTTTCAAAGAAATTGTTTCATATACTTTCAAAGGTAAAAGAAAAAAAATTTATTAAACTTATAGTAAAAGAACGCCAAATCCAATACTGGTACCGTTCTAATCCATTCCGTATACGACCTTTGTTTGGAATACGAATCGCGGGTCTCAAAATCTTTGTCAAATTATTGCAGAATTAATACTTTTCAGAGAAGTACCGCTGAAACAAGTTGTAATAGCATTGTCTCGAATGACCAGCTGATGCAGCATTTTTTTAAACATCCTAAATGTTTGGTTTGGTTTGACCTTGGGAAAAAAACCTCAAGAACAAAAACAAGTTGACACTGGCCTTTCAACTTAAAAATTAAAATAATAATAATAATAAATAAATAAAAATATTCGTATAAGAAACCAATAAAAAAAGCCATTGCTGGAAACATTGCTAGTTTACCATTTTCAAATGCAATGTTTTTAAAGAATTACCCGATCCGATTCCTACCCTAGAGTACTATACAGTCTTTAGTTTGAACAAATCCAAGCTGAGTCCATTGAAATGTTTGCAAATGGTCGCTTTACTGCCATTCGTGTTTTTCCTCAAATGCATACCTCGTCTGGCTCTACGTTGTCTTTACTTCTCTTTATTTTACCTCTGCATCCCTTTAAAACAATGAAGGAGAAGAGATAGTAATAAAAGATAAAACAATTATGGCTAATTAAAGAATTTAATACTCTCTTGTCAACATTCTTTCCAAAATGCATGAAGTATTCTATCGAAAAGGATGCTAAGAGTTCTTCTGGATAATAATTAGTCTTAATGTTACCATCTGAAATCCATATTTCACTAGTTCTTTGTTAAAAACTAAATCAATCTAAAAAAAGGAATTCTTTAGAAAATATATTAATGTTATTGTGGACAGACGACACATTGATACAAAATTCTAACCCAAGGCAGAATCTTATTGATTTTGGATAATGCGTATGTGTCTATGCATGCCTGCTCGAAACAGGCTTGACTTGAATCAAATGAGAATTTGTCATTATTCGAATAAAAGGAGTAGAAATGCCACTCCAGTTTCTAGAGACTCTTTTGCCTGGACATGCCGAGATTATGATTTCGGGGTGAAAATGTTTTAAAATTAAATAAATATATTTATTTAGAAGCTTGTGAAATGGAAGGTAGAAGTAAACAAGATAAAAAATATATATATAACACATGCCGGACTACATTTTCTGAGCAGAAAGAGACGGAGTGAGTGCCGTGAGACAGCTGACCCAACACATGAAGATTTCTATAGAACGTTACCTGTTCGGAAAACAGGTCATTGAAAATCGATTTGATGATCTCAAAAGATTTGTGGTGCATGTGTAACAAGCATCGGTGGTTCAGTGGTAGAATGCTCGCCTGCCACGCGGGCGGCCCGGGTTCGATTCCCGGCCGATGCACGTCACTTTTTTTTCATTTGGAATGTGAAGATAGGATGACACTTATATTATAACAAAATGATAATCCGGTGCTTCTTGAATATATTTTGTATGTGTATATGGAAGGTTCCAAAACAGAAACATAGTTCACTTTAACTATACTTGCAAAAAAAAACTGTTTCAATTGTATACTTTCAAAAGAAAAAGAACAAAATTCTATTAAACTTCTAGTAAATAAATGGTAAGCAGGAAAAGGGCGTGTAAAACCAATCCTAGTACAATGATACCTCGGCATACTTCCCTGTTTAGAATACTTCCTATTTGGACTCGAAAATTTTTGTTTCATATCCGACCTATGTTTAGAATACTAGTTCTCAATTATCCCATGCAGTGAAATACCCTCTAGTCAACATTCTTTCCGAAGCGCATGAAGTATTCTATCAAAAACGGCACTAATAATTCTGGATAGTAATTAGTCTTAATGTTTCCATCTGAAACCGCGTTTCATCAGTTCTTTAATAAAGCAGAATCAATCTTAAACAAAAAAAAATAAAAGTGAATTATTTAGAAAACGTATGAATATTATTGTGGATGGCATATTGATACCAAATTCAATCCCAAAGGCGCAATCCTACTGATGTTGATTTTGTGCTTGAGTCTATGTATATGTGCTCGGAACAGCCTTGAGTTGAATCACATGAGCATCTGTAACTATTCCGATAAAAGGAGTACAAATACCACTGACTTTTTTGCCTGAACCTGCTGGCATTATGATCTCGTGGTGGAAATGCTTTTAAAATTGAAAAAATATGTTTATTTCGAAGTTTGTGAAATGGGAGGAAGATATAAGCAACATAAAAAATAAAATCCACGTCTGTGCACACTTTCTAAGCAAAAAGAGAGACGGAGTGCGTGTTGTGAGACAGCTGACCCAACACATGAAGATTTAGACCGACCATTACCTGTTCGAGAAACAGGTCATTAGCATCTCGATTTGGTGTTTTGAATAGATTCGTAGCACACTTATAGCAAGCATCGGTGGTTCAGTGGTAGAATGCTCGCCTGCCACGCGGGCGGCCCGGGTTCGATTCCCGGCCGATGCAAGATGCTATTTTTTTATTTCGCTTGTTCTGTTTGGAATGTGAAGATAAGATGACATTTATATTATAATAAAATGATAATTCGGCTCTTATTGATTTTTTTGTATGTGTGTGAATGTTCCAAAACAGGAAAGGTTAACTATACTTCCAAAAACTGTTTCAACTTTCTAACTTTCAAAGATACTGGTTCGTATACTTTCAAAAGAAAAAGAACAAAATTTTATTAAGCTTCTAGTAAATAAATGGCAAGCAGAAAAATGATACACAAGTCAAATCCTGGTATAATGATACTTCTGGATACCTCCCTTACCTCTGCATACATAGAACACGTCCTGTTTGGACAGGAAAATTTTTTGCTTATTATACGACTTTTTGTTTGAAATACGAATCGTGTGTCTCAAAAATATTTCACAAATTATTGCAGAATGAATATTTTTCGGTGAAATACCACCCAAACAAGCCGTAATAGCATCATCTGGAATGACCAGCTGATGCCGCATTTTAAACATCCTAAAGTTTTGGTTTGTCGCTCTACATAAATTTTTTTGCACAATTTAGGCTATTTAAATCGGAACCTACAGTTTAACATCGATTCCAAACCAGTAACATAAACATCCATATCAGAGTCATGATTTGAACCTGAAGCCCGGGGTACCAATGGCCTGAGCGGTAACCAATTGGCCATCAGGCAGATACTAGGTGCTTAGAGACTTATGCTCGCTGCTGCTGCTTTATTTCAATATATCCAAATGCTGGTAAAATACTACAAATAAAAGAATTTGACAAGAGTGCAGTGAAGTACAGTTCGTTTCGCAAATTTTTAGCAAACATCAATTTATCCTCAACCAGGCTCAAATAGGGAGAGGAGACAGGTAGCTGAATTTATTGAATTTGATAAATCTACATCCGTACATGCATTTCATCTAGTTTATTTTGATGTATATAATTTAGTTCTAAGCAGTGTTGAAATTATTTGATACGATCCCATCAATGCGCAATTTGCCACTAACAATTACTAACAATTTATTTTTCATGAGCACGGATCTGATCTTGTTTGGGATAAATCCAAGAATTTTGAACGTATTAAGGGCGTATAGCGGGGCACTGTTGAAATAAAGACCCCAAATTCAGCGCACAAGAACAAAAACAAGCTGGTTGATAGACGTATTCTTTTGGAGCTAATTAGCTCAGCCCCTAGGAACTCAATCTCCGGACAGGATGACAGGACATCTATGGACAATCTATGACAGGACAAATACAGTTGAAACAATGAAAACTGTCCAGAATAGATTTACAACCATATGAAAATTTAACTTACAAACATAAACTAATAAAATAAAAAAAATAAGCTGGCACTGGCATTTCAGCTTAAAAAGTAAAAATAAAAATAACAATAATAAATAAATAAATAAAAATTTTCTTTAAAGAAACCAATATGAAAAGCGATTGCTGGGAAGATCGCTAGTTTACCATTTTCAAATGCAATATTGTTAAAGGACTAATGATCGGAATCCTACTCTAGCGTACTATACCGTCTTTAATCTGGACAAATCCTAACCAAGACTATTGAAATGTTGCAAGTGGTCGCTTTACTGACATTTGTGTTTTACCTGGAACACATATCTCGCCTGGCAATACGTTGTCTTTAATTCTTCTCTTTATTTTAGTAAACATCTCTTTGCAACAATGAAGAAGAAGAGATAGTAATAAAAGATACAGCAATTGAGACTCACTAAAGAATTTCATGTCATGAAATACCCCTCTAGCATTCTATTTGAAAGCATTCTATTTGAAAATGACACTAATAGTTTTTCTGCATAACAATATGCCTTAATGCTTTTCGTCTGAAATACACTTTTCATTCAGTTATTTGATAAAACAGAATCAATCTAAAGCAAAAATTGAATTATTCCAAAAACATATTAATGTTATCGTGGATGACATATTGATACGAAATTCTATCCCAAGGCAGAATCCTACTGATTTTGGATCTGGTGTGTGTTTCTCTGCATGTGTGCTCGAAACAGCTTGAGTTGAATCAAATGAGCGTCTGTAAATATTCCAATAAAAGGAGTACAAATACCACTCCAACTTCAAGATACTCTTTTGTCTGAACGTGACGACATTATATGATTTCTTGGTGAAAAGGCCTTTTTAAAATTTAATAATTGCGTTTATTTAGAAGCTTGTGAAATGGGAGGACGAAATAAACAAGAAAAAATATATATGATCCATCCTTGAACACACTTTCTGAGAAGAAAGATATGGAGCGCGTGTCGTGAGACAGCTGACCCAACGAATGAAGATGCCGTCTGAGCTTCGGAACATTACCTGTTTTTGAGAATCAAGTCATTAGCATATCTATTTGGTGTTTTGAATAGATTCGTAGTACGTTGCAGCAGGCATCGGTGGTTCAGTGGTAGAATGCTCGCCTGCCACGCGGGCGGCCCGGGTTCGATTCCCGGCCGATGCAAGAACTATTTTTTTTTTATTTCGCTTCCACTTTTTGGAATAGAAAGATTAGATGGCATTTATATTATGATAAACCTGTGCTTGTTATTATTTATTTATTTATTTGTATGTGTGTATGGAATGTTCAAAAACAGGGAAGTTAACTATACTTTCAAAGCAACTGTTTCGTATATTTTCAAAAGAAAAAGAACAAAATATTATTAAGATTCTAGTTTATAAATGGAACGCAAGTTAAAGGACGCACAAATCAAATTCTGGTACCAAGATACCTTTGCATACCTTCAGAATACGTCCTGTTTGGGCATGAAAACATTTTGTTCAGCATACGACTCTTGTTTGGAATACAAATCGCGCTTCTCAAAATCTGCAGGACGGATCTTTTTCACATGAAATACCGCTGAAGCAAGCCGCAATAATATTGTCTAGCATGACCAACTGATGTCATGTTTTCGAAGCATCCTAAAAGAAGTCAAGTTCACTTTGTAGTTTTTTTGTAAACGCCAATCTGTTATCAACCAGGCCGAAATAGGGAAAAAAAAAGAAATAGTTGAAAAAATTCATTGAATTTGATATTTTTGCATCCGTACACTCATTTCATCTAATTTCTTTTGCGAGTATGCAACTTAGCTTTAATCAATATTTCAATTATTTGATACGACCCCATATGATCTTGTTTGAGATAAATCCAAGGATTTTGAACGTATTAAGGACGTATAGAGAAGCACCACTGTATAAATAATATCCCAAGTACACCAAACAAGAACAAAAATTCGAAAAAAAATCCTCAAGATGGAAAAAAAGCTGGTATTGGCATTCCAGCTTAAAAAATAAAAATAAAAATAATAATAATAAATAAATAAATAAATAGAAATGTTCATGTTATAAACAAATACGAAAAGTGATTGTTGGAAAGATTGCTAGTTTACCATTTTTAAATGACTACCTATCCGAATCGATCCTAAAAAGGGAATTATTTGGGAAACATATTAATGCTAATGTGTTGTTGTTGTTTATCCCCCCCCCCTTAATTTAGAATCCAAAACCAAGTCCAGTAGATCATGCTGCATCAATAGATCTTAAACGGTCCTCCCCTCATTCAACAGTTGCCTCACTGAGGCACCAATACAATCGATAAGAGGAGAGGGAGACGCGATGGCCGAACAATGACAAAGGGTATATGTCTTCTAGTTTCCATTGAAGGTCAAACTCTTAATGTGGCCAGTCCTTAGTCTAGCTAAAGCCGTTTGAGCAGATCTAGGACAGGAGCACTGCAAGGACATACCAGGATATTTAGCGGCGTACCATGCATGAATGGGTGGCGACCTCCAAGCGGTATTCACTCTGGCTAAAGTCATGGAATGAACCTCTGAAGCTAACAGATTGGAAGAAGAAGCTTTGGGAAGTTCGCAACCTTCCCTAGCGAGCAGATCAGCAATTTCATTTCCGTAGATGCCCACATGGGAGGGAATCCACTGCAAGCACACCGATCCGATCTGATCCAAAACAGCTAGTTTAGAAACGATATCCTGCTCCAATTTGTCCAGGATGCTTGGCCAATCTTTCAAATACTGTATTGAGCTCTTACTATCAGTCAGAATCCAAACATCAGGTACTTTAAAGTCTAAAGCTAGGCTCAGAGCTTGGCTTATAGCAATTAATTCTGAGCGGAATACTGAGCTGTGGTCCGGGTTTCTAAAACGATATCTAAATTCTCCTGTACTCGAACGAATGCTAATGTGGATGACATATTGATACCAAATTCTATCCCAAGGAAAAACCTACTGAATTAGGATTTTGTGTGTTTCTATACATGTGGGTTCCGGAACAGCCTTGACTTGAATCCAATGAGCGTCTGTAACTATTCCAATAAAATGAGTACAACTATCATTCCAGCTTCTAGAGACTCTTTTGCCTGAGCTTTTTGCTGGCATTATTATTTCGTGGTGAAAATGCTTTTTTTTTAATTGAATAAATGTGTTTATTTTGAAGTTTGTGAAATGGGAGGAAGAAATAAACAAGAATATATATATATATAACCCATGTCGGAACACACTTTCTGAGCAGAGAGAGACGAGTGCATGTCGTGAGACAGCTGACCCAATACATGAAGATATCAACTGAGCTTCGGAACATTACCTATTCGGGAAACAGGTCATTAGCATATCGATTTGCTGTTGTGAATAGATTCGTGATATATTGTAATAAGCATCGGTGGTTCAGTGGTAGAATGCTCGCCTGCCACGCGGGCGGCCCGGGTTCGATTCCCGGCCGATGCAAGTCCTCTTTTTTATTTATTTTTTATTTGGAATGGGAAGATAGGATGATATTCATTTTAACAGAATAATAATCGATGCATGATTTTTTTTTTTTTTTTTTTTTTTTGGAATGTGAAGGATGTGACAGGATGACATTTATAAAAAAATTATAATTCGATGCTCATTATTGAGCTAAATGCTACAAGATTTTAGGAATTTAAAAAAAAAATGTTTATTAAAAAATCATGTTGACATACCTTGTTTGTGAAAGTTATTACATTATCCTTGCATAATTTGTGTAATTGGGAAAGCAAATTTTCGCCTTTGAATGGCTGTAATAGGTTTTATAATTTGTTAGAACTGTACAGTTCTTATAAATGAGAAATACTCTTATATGCCTGTTCATTTCGTATCCTATTTCTAACTCGAATACTAGTTGTTATTTTTTCGTTATTTTAAATTTAATACATTACTGCTATGAACCTTTTTCGTGATTCATATCATGCGTGTTGATTCATATCATTTGTTCAAATTATTCGGATTCATAATTTATTTACACTTACATGCCTGTCTATTACGTACCATATTACTAACTCGAATGCTAGTTGTTTTCTAATTGAGTATTTCTTAATGCTTAATACATTACTGGTACGAATCTTTATAAAATGAGTCATTCGTATCATGCGTATTGATTCATATCATTTGTTTAAATCAATCGGATTCGTAATTTCTTTAGTGATATTGCCAGACAGTTTAGAAGCCACGGATAACTGCAGCATTTCTTTTCTTTATTAACGGCATGTGGATGTTATGCGGATGCAAACCTAAAAAGTAAGAAACCCCTTCTTATTTATTGCTTAAATGTTTGTTCAAAAGGAAAATTAGTCGAATAATTTTTTTTTGTTTTCATTTCTGCATTTTGTAAATAAAACTGTGTACGTTGTTATTTAGTATAATATTTATATAAGAATGGATCAAAACCAAAAATTTTAATTTATCTTGTTAGATATTTTTAATTAATTTGGAATGTAACTCTAATTAATAAAAATTATCAAAAATCTAACTTGAAATATATTAAGTTATCAAATGTGAAAAAAAAGTGAAGTTATTAAATAAATAAATTAATGAAGTCCAATTATGAAAAGAAATTTTCAAACGATAAAATATAAGGTATAGAATATGAAGGCATTAAATAAATTAATTAATTAAATCCAAATATGAAAGAAATAAATGTCAAACGATAAAATATAAGATGTAGAATGTGAAGGCATTAAATAAATTAATTAATTAAATCCGATTATGAAAAAAAAAAAATGCCAAACGAAAAAATATAAGGTATTGAATGTGAAGGCATTAAATAAATTAATTAAAAATATAATTACGAAAAAATAAATAAATGTCAAACGATAAAATATAAGGTATTGAATGTGAAGGCATTAAATAAATTAATTAAAAATATAATTACGAAAAAATAAATAAATGTCAAACGATAAAATATAACGTATTGAATGTGAAGGCATCAAATAAATTAATTAAATCTAATTACGAAAAAATAAATAAATGTCAAACGATAAAATATAAGGTATTGAATGTGAAGGCATTAAATAAATTAATTAAAAATATAATTACGAAAAAAAAAAAAATAAATAAATGTCAAACGATAAAATATAACGTATTGAATGTGAAGGCATCAAATAAAAATTAATTAAATCTAATTACGAAAAAATAAATAAATGTCAAACGATAAAATATAAGGTATTGAATGTGAAGGCATTAAATAAATTAATTAAATCCAATTACGAAAAAATAAATAAATGTCGAACGATAAATTGTTAGATATAGAATGTGAATTGCAAAACGATAAACGTGAATAAGAACACGTACACGACTTTGATTCTATTTCTTATGTTATTCGTAATCAAGTAGTGCTGTTTTTATTTTGTTTAAAAAGAATTAGTAGTCATTTCGTGTTTCATAATACATTGCATTTTCTGCTTAGTTTTCTTTTAAAAATGTATTGAATTTTTCTTTTGGTGGTGTAAAATGGTGTAAATTGAAAAATGAATAAATAAAATTCGAATAAAAATAATTTCCACGTGTGTGTAAGAAAAACAACAACATCTAATTTAATAATGCAAATAACCTTCATACAAAACAATTGCACATTTGGCAAATATTGGGGGGGGGGGAACCATTTTAAAATTGATTTTAAGTAGCCCTTTTAAGTCAAATAACACTTAACCAATGGGTATAATTTAGTTAGGTGAAAATGAAATTGATCTGTGTTTAACCTTTCTTACTTTTCGATTTACGTTGTAGGTCAAGGTTCGAATACTCATTATAACACGCTTATTTCTGATCGATTCAATTTAATTCTCAACTTTTAAAGCACGATTTGTAAATCAATTAAATGGTGTTATGTTTTTTAAATGGGGTAACCCAATTTTAACTTTAAAAAAGTTTTAAATCATAAATTAGAGTTATAAAATAAGCGACGACGGTGCCTGTTAAAAAGGTGTAATCGAATTTGGTCAAGGTAGCGTGTTTTGAATGCTGTTCGTTTTGGTGGTTTTTTGTGTTAAAAACTTGAAATGAAAGCCGTGTTTGTGGAAGGCGTAATTTATGGTGAACGGTTTTGTTGCAAGTCTTTTATTACTGTCTAATTGTTGAATTTTAAGGTTACTGCGTGGGAATTGGATTATTAACTGAAACTAATATAACTAAAAGTTGAAAAATTTGCATAACTTTAAAGCCTTGATTGTTAACATTATGAATTATGTATATCGAAATTCATAAACGTATCTAAGATATTTGCGTTGGATACAAAGATGAAAACAGTTTTTCTTTTCATATGCTTACCATTTTGCCATTACAATGGCAAATATAGTTGAACTAGTGTTATGGTGAAGGAAATATACCTATATGTATTATCTATTTAGCCGCATTTACATTAGAATGCACAAGCTACGAGCGTCGTTTGCGAATGTTTGTTTCGAGCTTGAACCCAAACAACAAATCTCCTTATCAGCGAACTTCTAGTTGTCTTTGGAAAGGTCGTAAAATATTTGATGCTTGACTAAAACACTGACTCTACATGTCCAATTGGGTAGCTTTCTGGTCTTTACCACAGGCTTCAGGTTCGAATCCTGGCGGTGGCATGGATGTTTGTGAGTGCTTCGGATTCCACGTTAAACTGTAGGTCCCGGTCTAATTAGCCTAGAGTGTGGAAGAAAATTACTGTAGAGCAACAAACCAAATCGACCCTACTATGAACGGAAATTTTATTCATTTTCCAAACGTTTTCGTATGTTATGCGTTTTCCGCCCATACTGAAATAAACCGGTTTGCAGAGGATTTACGAGCGATGCTCATAGCTAAAACATTCAAATATCGACGAGATTTTTTCTTCTATCATTACCTTTCCAGGAGTGTATCTGGGGGGATTGTATCTGTTGTTCCTTCTCTTTGGGTCCAATGAAAGTATTTGCCGGCCTATAGTTTTATCGTACACGCATCTCGGCATAGACTCTGCAGTATTGCAATTGTCTCAATTTCTTAGAAGCTTATAATGATTGATTGTGGTGAGACTGATTAGATTGTTTGACATTTTCCCCATCAAATGCTTGATTTGAATTCTGATTTTAAAATTAAAAAAAAACATCAATAAGCCAATTTACCATAATAAAATACTTCTATTGAAGTTGGTATGAGAATTTCATAATTGCCAATATATTTCATTCATCAATTAAATAATATAATGGTCCTGATGGCAGAGAGAACTAGCGCACTGGCGCTTGGTGCCACAGGTTTTTGGTTCGAGTCTCGGAGGGTATCATGGATGTTTGTAGGGGTCCTGAATCCACTTTAAATCGTAGGTCCCGGTCTAATATGACTGTCGAGTGTTGCGTGTAGGGCTGACAGTCCTGTCCAGTAAAAAAGTCAGCTTCACGGAGACAAGTCAGACTTTGACCTACGGGTGTTCCATCACAACAGAAATTGCCCCCTTTACCCCCTTCCATGAGACCACATGGGTTTTTGGACTGGGTCTAGATATTGCTGTCTACCAAGTGGGATAAAAAACAACAACAGAAACATAATTTTCTTCTGAAGACTGAGAACAAAAGAACTTCTCACTGTGTCAAATGCCTACAAGAACTGTGTGGAGGCATTTGACACAGTATGTTTTTCACAAAACGGTCATTTGCACACCAAATGTTAGAATCCAACAACTTTCGATTCCCGTCTGTACAAAAAGTTCTTGCGCAATGGAGGCGGAGGGGACAAATCCAGTGACCCGAAGTCTTGAAATTGCACACAAAAAATTGGCACTTTGGCGGCATTACAGCACGCTCAATGACACTTCCAGAAAGCACATTATGGATCTGTTAATGATCCAATTGTATGGCGGAGAAAGCGTTGACGCATCGGTGGACAAGGATCCATTTTCCGATATGCATTGCCGAACAACAAGAGGTTTCTTTTAATCCTGGCCAATTGGTTGCAGTTTTTTGTCTTTTCCTTATTTTAATTGCAATTGTCGCCAACCATCATCGGTGGGAGAGTGGGTCAACATTGTGGCTGGCTGACTGCTAAGAGGCCAGGGAACCGTTGCGATTTATCATGTTACGCACTGTATTGATATGGATTAACAGCAAATGAAGCATTAAAGTCTTTTCGAATATGCTCTTGCGGAATATTAATTCTCTCCGAACCATGTTCGTTGAAGAATAACTCAATAAGTGTTTATTAATCTTAAACACTCTGGGTGCATGTTGAGCAACCAGATTGTAATTGGTTATGGATGGGTTGAGATATTTGAGGCACGGATTGGAGAACTTACAGCTTTATTTACACACGCACAAACACCACATACATACAATTAGAGGCATACACAATTTAACATATTTAAAGACGGGTAATTACAAATTCGTGGAGGTATTCTACTTCTAAGCAGAAAGCTCGATACTCAGATAGAGGCAGGATGCTTGAAATACATTTCCTCTCCGGATGAGAGTCTGCAGACCAATTGACCATTTTTTTCTGAACACCATAGAGGGAGCTCTTGCCAGTGTAGAAGGAAGCATAGTTACAACATTGCGATTTTTAAGCCGTTATTACTACAAATTTTCATCGACCAAATTGTATACTTAAATGTCCAGTGGTATTGCATAGTACTGCCTAAAATTGCAAGAAGAAAATGAGTATTTTATTCCAGTTGGTGCTACATGATCTACAGTCACTGCTTTAAAAGCTAATAGCGGCCCGGCGGCCATTTAGCTAGCGCTCTGGGTTTTGGTACCACAGGTCTGGTGGTAGCATAGATGTTTGTTAGTGGTTCGGAGTTCACGTTATACTCTAGTTCCCAGTCTAAATTAGCACAGAGGGTGCAAAAAATGACTGTAGAACGGCAAACAAAACCAAAAGTGAATAAAAAAAACTGGATTAACTTTTAATTAAAACTTTATTTAAACTAATAGTATAAACTAAACTATACAAATTGAAAAGACTTTCTGGATGTTATTGCACGCTTCTTAGCTGTCACTAAGTTAACTGTTGGGTTGTCAAGAAAGTACTTTGGGTTTTTTATCTTGTTCTTAAACGGTTGTTGTTGTATCCGCTGAAGAATACAAGGGAATCAAATATCGTGGTGCTCCCGAATAATATTGGCGATGATGTAAAAAATATTGGCTATTATTAAGAGCTTGCAAGGCAGACCTTGAGTCATGGAATATAGTAATTCCATTCATTCGTTGTGATGGAGGTAGACTCAGATAGGCCTCAAATGCCGTTTGAGTGGCCAGAAGTTCTCCTGTGAAGTTTGATGTAAGTTAAAACCGAAATTACTTTCTTTCTAACCCAATATATTCCTCTATATTACATGATCTCACCGAAATTTCCCGTGTGTTTCTTCTTAGGAATCGAGTAACAGTATCCTAATTGTACCAACAGCTTTTGCTTTATCAACTCTCTTTACTAATTGTAACTGCGAGGAGACCTTTATTTAAAATTTTATTATTCATTTTCAAAATTTAAATTGAAGGGTTTTATTTAATTTGTTTTGTTTTTTTAATTTAAAATTTTTTAATATTTTTTTTAAACAATTGAACTAAATTTTTTATTAATTAATATGGCGAGTTTTTCGTGATACTTAATAACCACACAGGTACACTAAAATTGGTACGTCCGTTGCCATCACACTTTTTTTTCTTCAAATGAATCAAGCAAAACAAAGTCTGTCATCATGGAATCTGATATGAAATCTACTGTAACAATCGCAAATCATAAAAGTAAAGCACCAGTATAAAAAACCCCTTGTAATAGGAAAAAGAATAAAGTGATAATGATTGTAAATATATCACAACCATTATCAGCAAAATACTTATGTTGATAATAGTAACACGTGCTATTACGTTAATGATTATTTCAACAAAAGTATATCTATATCAAGGATTAAAAAAGTTAACTATTTCAATTGTTTCTTAATTTTTAAAGACCTTCTTCATTGTTGTTATTAAATAATTATAATAGAGTTAGGAGAAAAAAAAGTTTGTGTAAGTTGCAAGAATTTTATTTATATATTTTTTTTGTTGGTTTAATATATAACATTGCATTTGCTTAACATCAAAGGGATATATTTCTGATGTGTTTTTTAATGTTACTTGTTTGAAGGTAAAGATAAGTGTGATTAAATTTTAATTTAGTTTAGATAACAAAATAAATCTTTATTCAATCTTCCTTAAATATATAAAAAATCTTTTAATTACTTAAAATCTTACAATTTACTAATGTTGTTATTGTGTTTCTGGCATACACTGCTCATCGCAATAATATTAAATCAATTATTTTGCCTACCATTTCTCTGCTCTTATAATAATTAGAATTTAAAAAAAATATAACAATTGGTTAAAAACATTTAGCAAAATCGCAGAATAGGGGCCGTTAGTATTTGGATTGAAAAATGCCAAATGCATTTCGCCAAAGTTCGTCAAGTAACGGGTTGTGATTGTAAGTGAAGTGAATTGTAAACAGTACAAGAAACACGAGTTACCATATTTGGCGACTTATCACCCATTTGGCGGCACAAAAAGTCACCACATCCCAGCGGCGATTTGGTCAAGAAAATTTTGTGATATTTAAGATAATTTTGTGATAAATTTTTGTGATATAAAATGTTAAATGAGAAATTTAAACCGATCTTTTTGCATGGAATGATAAAACACAGTGTGAAGCAATAAAAGAAAAAATTAATAATTCGAAAATTAAAAATTGGAAGAAGCGAGATTTTCAAGACACACAACGATTTGTCTGTTTCGAACAGAATAATTTAATTAAAATAAATGTCGCGTAGGCATTACTGATAATTTACATGACATAAAGAATTTATTTACAAAATCGAATTTAGAATACAAATTAATAAGCTTACAACCCCGCATGAGCAGAGAAAAGAAGCTAAGCTATTGACAACATCAATCTCTTCCGTTCAGTTTGGAAAAGCAGACGAGTTGAGTTAATTCTCTCCTGATGCAAGCAATAAATGTTCAACAATTAATTGAAGCAGATCTAAAATAATTGAAGCTAGATTCGAAAGTTTTTTTTAACAAACAAGTAATAAAGTTATTCTTTTCATAATTTTTTAAAAGTTATATATTATAAACAGAATTAAGTGATTTATTCAAGTTTTAGTTCCTTTAAAATTTAAATTGCACTCGATAAATTTAATCTGAAACTTTTCTATAACTTCACATTTTATTGTTTGGAAATAGATTTACGGGTACATTAAATAGCGAATTTTAATTTTTTTTTTAATCTGAGATTAAAAAAAATATCGATGAAAACGTTTACATTTGAAGAGTTGTGTTAAATGTAAATTAAGAGGAAGTAAAATGATAATTTTCCTCTCTACAGTCTACAATTTCTATTATATTTTCATAATTTTTTTACTTCTCTTCTCGGCCACTTTTTAGACAAGCACAAGTTTCTTCAAGCATTTAGCATTTGATTTGTTACTGTCTCAGTACGTTCACCGTTTCCTTGAAAGAGTTTTTCTCACGAAAGAGAATTTTTAGAAGATGATTCCTGTAGTTTTCAGATCAATGTCTCTTTTGTACCATTTGGTGCCCAGAGATTTGCGTAAAGCATTAATAAATAAGATTGCAAAAAATATCTTCATTAATAAAAGGTGGCTAATGGTCTTTTTTTCGTATGAGGAAGTATAGGCACGCATAGTACTTTTGAAATAAGGATTTATTCATAGAAAATTCGTTATTACACTGGGACCTACGGTTTAAAGTGGAATTCTGTTGAATTTAATTAAATCAGAGATGGAGAGCAGAACAAAAAAAAAAAAAAAAATGCTTGACTCCTGATTCTTTACCGTAATTTTATCTATGATCTTGACTAATAGATTTTTAAAAAAAAATATTGTGAGATAAATTTATTGAATTTTATTAAACTCGTATACCAGTTTTTGTATAACGAAGAACTCGTATACCAGTTTTGTAATATAATTCTTTCTAATATTAGCAAACACAGGTGGTGCAGTTTAACAAATGCATCAGACGTACTCACTTTGCATTGTTCTTGAAGATGTAACAATGGCAACGCTCTACGATCATGAATTTTTTATTTTCTTTTATACAACATCCTTACAATGTCCTTTTATCTTTTTATTTTTTATTTTTATTTATTTATTTATTTTTTTTTTATTTCCAAATTGGAAATACTAATAAATAGTATTTCCAGTCTCACTTGCGGCCTAATGACCAATTGATAGAGCTCTGCCCATTGGTGCAACGGGCTTCAGGTTCGAATACTGGCCGATGGGATGGATGATGTGATTCGGAATCCACGTTAAACTGTAGTTGCCGGTCTAATTAACTAAAGTATACAAAAAATGCCCGTAGAGCGACAAACCAAACCATCGAATCTCTTCGTTTTTGAAAGCAATGCTGCAACTCACTTCAGTAGCGGATTTAAACGCTATCAAAACGTTTTTCTTTAAGTTATATTTTTAAATTTATTAATGATGAAAAATTAATCTAATAAAAATTTTGTTGGTCCTTGGTTTGATTTTTTTGGCACATTATTTTGACTTTCATCTTAACTTTACCTACATTCACCTGCATGTTAACCATGCATTTTACAACTTGCTCACTAGCCAAAAAATCAAAAAATTAAATATCAAATAATCTAGGAATATCAAAAAAAATTTCAGTCCATAAGATCTCATCAGCATCAGGGACACAACAGCCCTATCGTGGGCCTAGGCCGTCTGCCAGCTGGCAGATTTCTAGACAGGAGATGTTATTTTTTACGGGGTAGGATTGTCATCCCTATGCCCAATATTCTACAGTCATATTACAAATTTGTGATACAAATCACAAATTTAATCTGTGCAATCTTAAAAGAATTTTCATTACTTTCAATAATATGTTTCATTTACAATTTTATTATAAAATTATGCTGTTCTTGTTAAATTACTATGTTGTTATTTCTTATCCCACTTGGTAAACAACAACATCTAGTCCAAGAATCTATGTAGTCTCATGGAAGGACGGAAAGGGGTGGCAGCTTCTGTTGCAGTGGAGCACCCGTAGGTAGAAGTTTGATTTGGCTCCGTGACGTTGACTTTCTACGGGATAGGGTTGTCAGCCCTACATCCAACGTTCTAAGGTCATACTTGACCGGGACCTACGGTGTAAAGTGGATTCAAAAACCACTACAAACATTCATGGCATCGCCGGGACTCTGACCCGAAACTTTTGGCACATAGCACCAGAGCGCTAGTCACTTGGTCTTCAGGCCCCCCTAAGATCTACAATAAGAAATTTTTCAAAATTTACTTTTTATAGTGGCAGACTTTTTTATATCAAAGGCAATAAAATTTCCAGAAACATTATCTGAAGTGAGGCATCCCCTCCACCTCCCACAAATTTTTTTTTTTTTTTTTTTTTATGTCTCGTTTGCTTTCCGCTTGATATCCCTCTTTTGCAATCTACTCCTGCAATGATTTCTCTTTTATGGCTGGCCATTAGACGTGCGAAGGGAACAACAGAGAACACATTTTTTTTTCCAACCTGTTAATGCATCGGGAAATTTAAATCTAATAGCCTCTTGGGTTTTCATCAGTTTTTAATACTTACGTGTACTTTGGAAGGTGACTTTCGTCGAAGGTTTTTCCGAAATTTCCTTTTTTTTATGGGAGGGAGGGGGTTAAATGCTAAGACAATTTGGAAAAACCATTCTACAATAAAGAATTGATCACTTTGTAAGCTTTTTGTTGCTGTTTGTAAGATGTTTGTCAAGTTTTTTTTTTTTTTTTATTTTTAGAAATTAACCTTTGAGTACAAAAGGTAACAAAAATTCTGTATCATTCAATTTCAAATCAGTTCTCTTGAAGATTGGTATTTACATGATGTCTGTTGATTAAAAAGAAATCTTGTATTAATATTATCCAATTAAAAACGACTTGTAAAAAATTTGCTAATAAATAAATTGCTCAGTCGTAAAGTCTGACAGTATATATTAATCTATTAAGTAAAAAACGGGGCCTGAATGTCCGAGTGTCTGGCGCTCTATGACACAGTTTACGGGTTCGAGTTCCGATGGTGCCATGGATGTTTTTAATGTTTCGGAATCTACTTTAAACTGTAGGTCCCAGTCTAATATGACAGTCTTGAGGTTTAGTGAGTCTTCGGTCCTCGTGGTTCCTCGCTAAAGTGAAGCTGCACATTACCCTTAGCCATGGACCAGTAGCCTGCGACTGTGTCTATTGAACCTGGTGTGCGTTTTCTTGCATCAGGGAGAGTAACAATAACATTAAGAATTTTTTTTTATCAAAATTGTATTATTCAACTTAATATAGTTCGATCACTGTTTGTGTGGAAAATTGACAAGAGGCAAAGTCGGATGAATTAAAGCACAGCGGCATAATAGGAAAGAAAGGTAATTTTAGAGGATTTTCTATAACAAAAGCAATTAATCAATTTAATTAATCAAAATTTTAAATGCCACATGTAACTGGCTAGAACCCCTTACAAGTAACCGAGTCATTTTCCGCTTTCGAAACAAATAATTACATTTCCGAACTAATATAGCAATATAATTTAACAATTTCTAGCTTATATTTACTTTCATTACGAATACTTATACCATAATTAACAAGTTTTAAAAATCTTTCTTAAAACTTATTAATTTTCATTGGTTTTAATCAATTTTGATCATAAAGAAAAAAATTAATTCTACCACTGACTAATATTCCCTCTGCAAGATTTTCTGATCCTCTGTTATTACCTTGATGGTTAACTCAGAATGTGTTTATATATATGATGATATATGTTTAATTTCGATGCTCATTAAACAAACATTTTTATAACGAAGACATTAAGCAATGCTTACACTTTTATCTCAAGATTTTACAAGGTTCGTATCAATGTTTGCTCAAGGATTTACAAGGTTCATATCAGCGTTTTACTCAAGAATTTACAAGGTTCGTATCAATGTTTGCTCAAGAATTTACAAGGTTCTTATCAAGTTCAAGAATTTACAAGGTTCTTATCAAGTTCAAGAATTTACAAAGTTCAGGTCAACGTTTAGCTCAAGAATTTAATAGGTTCATATCAACGTTAGCTCAAGAATTTACAAGGCTCATATCAGCGTTTAGTTCAAGAATTTACAAGGTTCAAGTGAAATTTTAGCTCATTTACAAGATTCAAGTGAAAATTTAGCTGAAAAGTTACAAGATTGCAAACTATTGCAACTGTAAGATTGCTAAAATTTGTTGTCCATTTATTAATGTAAACACAATTTCGGTGATTCTCTCTTAGTGTAGCAGTATTCAATTTCTCAATTTACATCTTCCACCAGCCCCCCTTCTCCTCAAACTCAATGCAGCGTACATCTTACCACAACCCTGCCCTCAGTTCCGCAACGAAGTGCACTGGACCCTGGAGTTTATCTATAGCCCCTAATTAGCTAGTATATACCGTAGCGAATACACTTTACAGAAGGGGAATGATTATGATCAGATAAGTTTCTAGCGCGTTTGGATTTCGAATTTTAATTCAGAACTCTGAAGCGGTAAACACCAAGCTATTTCATACTCTGTATGTCGGATATGATTTACCTGAAGAGAAATGAAGTGAGCATATCGATGACATTTTTCAGAAAATATCGTAATTTCCTAACATCTGTTAAGTTAAGTCTGTAGAAAAGTAAACATGCACCTATCATGCTGAATAACTTTATTGTGGGGTTGATGTATGTTCGTTGTACTTGGTTGCCAACACATATCGGTGTCGCAAGCCCGAATCCGCCTTTGCCTTGAGCCGAGGGTGCTCGTTTGGTGTGGCCCACCCCTTGTTCCCTTTCAAGAGAGCGAGAGGAACATCCTCCGCATCCCAAGAGATGGGCGATTCTGTTCGCATGACCAAACACCGTGACGTCACGAGGGGGTCCGGTTTGAGGTTGAGCCGCAGACGATCCGTGACGACGCACCTGGAACACTCAGGTGGGAAGATCGAGTCGGGTTCAGTTGTCGTTTGCTCCGGCCAAGGATTAAACTTGCGGTGTGTGGCAGCGGAGCGTGTTATCGTCTGCAACAGAAGCGCGGCTGTCATGCCTTACGAACGGTGGGTTCTTTTTCTTTTTCGTTCTTTTGTTTCTGTTCTTCTTGTGTCGGGGTGGACATGGCGTTGTAAGGAGGATGCGGACGATTGTTATGGGGTTGGTTGCTTTTGCGCTTGTTGTATTGTGTTCGGTGTATCTTCAAGTGGGGGTGTTTTGGTGAATCGATAAGTTTTCTATTTTCTGAAGCACATGTTCTATTTTTTTAAAATGGGTTTCGCAAGAATTTATTGAAATTGTGAAAAAAATAACTGATAATTTTAATTTTGGATGCTAAATATAGTTTTAAGTATACAAGAGCTGATAGTAAAAAATGAAGAGAAAGAAAACTAGATAATGAAAAATCCTATTCTTAATTACAGTATATCTTAATTATACTCATTGTACTTTTAAAGTATGGTTCTTTGTAATTTAAGTCTAAAAATATGTGATATCAACAGCTGAATTATTGTTAGAATCTTATTGTATTGTTTATATAATAAGTAGACGTTTTTTTAATGATCACGATTTGATATATATTCTTTAAAAATTAAGATTACGTTTAAATAAATCCTTAATTAGATTAAATCATTAAATATAGGTTTTCACTTTTTGGGGAAAAAAAATAGTTTTTGTTTATTAATATTGTAACAACTAAAAGATATTACGGAAATATAAACTTCTAAAAGCTCTTTTAAGTGATCTGATAATTTTGCTAAGAATGAATTTTCCGAGCAAGAAATGTATTAGTAAAAAATATCTTGCATTATGATTATCATCTCGATTTTAAAATTGATGTGTGTCAAATAAATTTAAAGCAGATTTCCTTATCCTTCCTCCCATAATAATTTAGAATATCATTTAGAGATGAATCTATTTTTTTCTTAATCTCTATAAGAGATACTTTGAGTAAGAAGCATATTAAAAATTTTGAATTTTGGAAATTATAACATACATTGTAAACTGTAGTAATTCAGGGTAAATTACTAATATGTGAAATTCAATACGAAAAAAAAAAAAAAACTATTTCTAGACTGAAACAAAAATAATTCTGTTATTTTTTCTAAAATGCTTATAGATGTAATATGTTGAGATATTTGTTGATTTATAGAAATGAGCATTAACCTTTTTAGAAATCGAAGGACTTTCTATGTAAAGGAAATTTATTTTAGATATACAAATTATTACTTTTAATACTTACTTATACTTAAGAACATAATTTGTTAATAACCTGATGTTATATAAATATGGGTAAAATAAATAATCATCTTGCATTGGCACTATATTTGTTATATAATTTGTTTATAAAACGTATTCCTTTGTGGTTTACGGTGTCTCTTGTTTGTGCTAATTTTCAAGGATGTTTGTTACTTCAAATTTGAAATTTACAATTTTTTTTCTTGACCACTCAATGAAAATGTCAAATTCTAAACACATATAATCTATATATATTTGTTGTCAAAGTGCACAAAATTTTTCTCATTGACATCCAATTTTACAATAATTAATATACTTACTTGCAATGACGGGAAAAATTACTGGTATTCTAATGGCGAGATTATTGGTTTCCCGACTGGTCTTCCATGCAGCTGGTTAACACCGCCATGCCATTACGGCGTCATCATTGGCGCTGCTCTTACCACGCGAACGCGTGACTGGCCACTGATAGTGATACCCTATCGCGAGCTGGCGCGTGTCTGAATCTAACGTTGATGTCACATCACGAGCTGACGCGAGATCGGCGGCGAAAGTTTTAAAGTGCTTAGATTCATGGCGTTTGGAAAATACCTCTAGGAAAATTATCAACAGATAATTTTCCTAGAAGACTGGACAACAGAATCGATGCAGTTTTAAGGCAGAAGTTTTTAATAAAACACAGTGTCTTCTTAATCTATGGGAATGTTCCCGAACATTTCAGCTTGGAGATCCTACTTTGAATAATTTTTATGCATGAAAATTCAATGTATGCTATAGGGCCCTTTGGATTATACAACCTGGAATGGCAGTTTGTTGCTACGACGAGCTAGTCCAGAAAGACATGCGCAACTTTTTACCAAAAGCGAAAAATCTAATTTTTACTGATCTCTAATTACATCTAGTATTTCATTCCATAAAATGCATGCAATAAATTACAATAATAGGCGTTATTACAAATAAAAGAAACAATTTTTATCACACAAATATTGTGGAAAAATAATCTATAGAACTCAAGTATTCTCATCAGACTTGTAAGGAATCCATCGTTGAGACAGTTTAGCAGCAGTAAAATGGCATAGATCGCCAGACAGAATGTGCTATGTATAGTTTGACTACTCATTGTGTGAAAAGGTAAACATCCGTTTCAAAAGCGGAAACGGATGAATCGATTACCTATGAGGGGTTCTAGTCAGACAGATGCAGCGCAAAACAGTTTTGGAAAATGAAAAAGAAAAAGGTTTAATAGTTACTGTGAATTTTTTTTATCTCCTTTTTCTTTTGGTATTGTGTAATTTAGATTTTTAACTAATTAAAACAAAAACAATTTTATTTTAATTAAAACCCACCAAAAATAACTTTCTGTTAAAACTAAAATAAACTTAAATAACTTCGTATTAAATCATTCTGTTTGGATTCGTCCGACTTGAACCACTTGCCAATTTTACCACACTGAAAAGTTATCTGGTAATTCAATCTGTTATTCACCGACTGGTAAAGTCACATTCTCGCGTGGGTTGTCCAATGATTGCTTTATCTAGTGCAGATATATTTTTAACTGCGGTTTCTGGTTTTGTTAATATAATTAGTTTATTTAGTAGTTCTATTTTATTCATTGAAACTTCTCATTCTGATGTGTTCATAGTCTTCACCTTTCTGCTAAAGAGATCAACTAAACTAAAAAAATATGTTGTTTTTTTAACATGAAAGATCTTATAGTCTACGTGAAGATGAGGAGGCCACATTCAGTACACACCAACTAAGAAATAAAGAACCTCATTAAGAATTTCGATAAGATCATGAAATATAAAGAAATATATTGGGGTAGTTTCATTTTTTGGCATTTAAGTACATGGTAAAAACCCAACGTACTTAATTGTCAACCCAACATTTGCCTGGTGACCGCTAAGAAGTGTATAATAATATCCAGAAAGACTTCAAGAGTAATTGTTCTTTATTTGGGGCCTGATAGCCGAGTGACTAACGTTCTGGTGCTCATTACTACAAGTTTCGGGTTCGAGTCCCAGAGATGCCATGAATGTTTGTAGTGGTTCGGAATCCCCTTTAAACTGTAGGTCAGATCAAATATGGCTGTAGAGCGTTGGCCGTGAGGCTGACAACCCTACCCCGTAAAAAAAAGAAGAAAAAAAGGTGTCCTGTCTCGAAATCGAGCAGTAGGCATACGACGGGTACTCCTATGACGAATATATTAGGTTGGGGAAAAAGAAATCCATTATTTTTATATGAACTTCAGGACTTTATTTAACATGCTTCGGATTGTCCGATTTGGGTCAAATATGCACCGTTTTGTTGTATGATTTGTTGCCATTTTAAAGGTAACTTCATAATGCCTCTATCATAGAAGTCCTGGTCTCTATTTGCAAAAAACTCTAGTAGTCGATTTTCACAATCCTCCCTAGATGCCAATTTTTTATCATTAAAGAAATTTTGCAATGCAAGAAAAAGATGATAATCGCTTGGTGCCAAGTCCGGACTGTATGGCGGATGCATTAAAACTTCCCAACCAAGCTTCCGAAGTTTCTGGAGAGTCACTGTAGATGTGTGTGGCCTAGCGTTGTCCTGGTGGAACACGACACCTCTCCTGTTGGCCAATTCTGGCCGTTTCTGGTCAATCGCTATCTTCAAACGGTCCAGTTGTTGACAGTAGAGATCAGAATTTAGCGTTTGGTGGAAGCAACTCATAATAAATAATCCCCTTCCAGTCCCACCAAATGCATAACAGAACCTTCCTGGCCGTTAGTCCTGGTTTGGCCACCGTTTGAGGTGCTTCACCGCTCTTTGACCACGATCGCTTTCGTACAGGGTTATCGTATGTGATCCATTTCTCATCTCCAGTCACCATCCGTTTAAGAAATGGGTCTATCTCATTCCGTTCGGCCAAGGCTTCGCAGATGGAAATTCGATCCATCATGTTTTTTTCTGTTAATTGGTGTGGCACCCAAACATCGAGCTTCTTTTTGAATCCAGCTTTGTGTAAATGGTTTAAAACTGTTTTATGGTCGATTTTTAGCTCCTGGGCGATGTTACGACTGCTAACATGCCGGTCAACTTCGATCATTTCTCCGATTTTATCGACATTTTCGACGACCGGCCTACCTGTGCGAGGTGCATCTTTAACATCAAAATTCCTGAACGGAATTACGAAACCAAAATTGCACATAATTGGCTGTTACAGTATCGGAACCATAAACACCATTCACAATTTTAAAAAACTGTAAAAACCGAATTTTCTCTTTGTTCACTTCCATTTTTAACACCCTGTAACTCCCAACTGAATGGACCAAACAAAAAACAGAAAAATAATTATTTTAGTACGAAGTGCCACCTTTCTAACGAGCATAAATCTGAAATTGTTTAATTGATACTTTACGTGATATCGATCACTACAGCCATCTATCGAAAAAATAATGGATTTCTTTTTCCCCAACCTAATATATATTAGTTAATATTTTTTGTATGATTTTATTCATATGGAGAAAAAATCTAAGAAGTCTAAAGACTAATTTATACTTGCAACAAATAATAGTTTAATATAGCACGAATAATTCTTGGTAGTCAACTAACAACGACACAATATTGCTTTTAGATTACATCTTTTTTATAATCCTCCATATCTCACAGTTTATCTGTAGAAAAAATTCTTAAAAAGAGTCTATTCGAAAAACGTCAAACGGGCAAAAAGAGTCCCCCCCTCACTCGTAATGTGAAGAACTTTTTTTATATATATTATGTTCAGAAACCCCATCTTAAAAACGTCATTTAAAAAGAATATTTAGCATCAACCAGATAAAAAAGAATCTGAACCAAAACTATGGTCTGCAGTTTTTTGAACATTTGAAAACAAAACAAAACGAAAAAGAAAAGAGCGAACGCAACTCATCTGTTCACCTCTTTGATCCCCGCGGCAGTGTTTATAGCGTAGGATTGTCACAAGATCGGTTGCTTATTTAATTGTTCTCATGCATGCAAACGATTATTTTTTTCCCTCCTCCCTCCCCGCAAAGGATGGTTCGTTGTCCTTTTGGGGCACTTTTTAAAGAACACTTAACCCTTTTTACCCTGAGTCGCGCAACGAGATACTTTAACCACAACAGGTGAAATTCGAGTCGTCTGGATTAGCTGAATGGGTTACAGCGCGGCAGGTGTTTTGCTTTCGTGCCAAATGGCCGTTTGGCCGCTCATGGAACTTAATCCTCTTTTCTCATTAATGGGAATTCATGAGTTTTTTCTTGCATTTATTTGCATTCTAATGAGTAGAACACTTTAGCAAAAGCCATACAAACACCTGTTGCGGAATATTCAATTAGTTTTAAGTTAAGAAAATCATTTAATTAAACAAATTGTTCCTTTCTTTATTTTATTGAAAATAAGTAGAAATGTTCTTTTTATAGTTTTCAGTAATTGCTGCTTTTTTTAAAATACAGATTATCGTGACTTTTGGATAATTAAGTAATAATAATAGTGAAAATTTTTTTTTTTTTATTTTACGTTATTGATAATTGCTCCAATTTTATATTCTGTCAAATTATCTGTTTTTCTTTCATTTTCCTTGGAAGGCTTATGGAAATCCATAAACGGTTAAATTGAAAATAAAAACTGCTTATAGGGGGCTCTTAAATTTACTGAGGCCGAGTGACAAGCACTCTGGCGATCGGTGTCACAGGTTTCAGATTCGAGTCCCGGTGGGTTTTCAGAACCCACTTTAAACAGTATGTCCCGATCTAATATGACTGTAGAGCGTTGGATGTATGGCTGATAACCCTACCCATAAAAAGAAAAACATCTGTCTCGAAATCTGCCGGTTGGTAAACGGCCCTGGCTCACCCTAGGGCTGTTGCGCCAATGAATAAGAAGATTATATATATATATTTAAATTGCACCAATAACAATAAAAGATGTCAGTACTATGAAAGAATCTAAAACGCAAAGTCTGTAATTTGTTCCTTTTTTTATTTAACCAATAAGCTTTGTGTTCTCTGTTATGTATACCATGAATAACCAACACATAAGTGATGAACTTTTAGGGTATGGGAGAAAACCCATAAAATCTCTCTCTAAGCAATTTAACTGTCGATGCAAGGTACTTATAAAGGCTATCACAATTGCAATCAAATCTCCTTATTTCTGAGAGCAGTTATAACAACGGATGCCGCCAGTGGATTCGAACCTTAGCATTCCTGCACGCGAACCGTGTACGTTACCCCCTGCTAGACCAATTCTTCTTGCTGTTTCTTATCCCACTTGGTAGACAGCAACATCTAGACCAAGTCCATGAAACCATGTGTTCTCTAGAAAAAGAGAGCGGGGCAACTTCTGTTATAATGCAGAACGCGTAGATAGAAGTCTGACTTGGCTCCGTGACGCTGAAGAAGGAGGGCAGTGCCTTCCGAGAGGACTTTTAGGGGAAACCACCCCGCATTTACGTATCGCATGGAAGGAAGCCCGAAAAATTATCACTAGGCAGCCGACTCATGAGGCAAGATGATAAACCTCCCAAACGCCACCGAGACTCCTCGTTCTTGAAACAGTGTCCACAACAAAGCCGCCAGCGGACTGAACCTCCATCCTAATGCTCACATTGCCACTGAGCCCACGAGTCGGGCGAAATTTTTCTTTTGATGCAAACAAGAACTGACAATAGCTATTCTGTCTTTACTTAAAAACTCTTTTTTTTTTTTTTTTTTTTTTTTTTTTTTGTCATCTTACTTTTACAATGGGTTCATATTCAACTGATATAAAACAAATTATTACGATCAGCGGATGAAATTAATAGTTCTAATTCGTAATAATTGGATTAACGTAAAAATTGAAAGATGTGTCAAAACAATTGGCAGATGAAACATTGATTTTGATGGAAAGGCTTCGCCATTTTGCGCTACATCATATCTTACACCTGCATTCGCCAATAGTTCCCGTTTAAATATTCACTTGCTACTATTATTATGGGACTAAGTGGGTATCATTGATATAATTAATGACACATTCCTAGACAATCATCCATTCTCAACAGACAAATAGAACAACTCAGTTTTGTCATAAACAGGCAACTTCTGACAGTCATTTTCTCACCAGATCTATTTTAGTCACCTACTCCCAAGAATTCTGACGTCTCACTTTAACGATCTGTTGAAGTTTTTACACCCTTTTTTTTTTATTCCCACGTATTTCATCGATCCATCGTCACAAGAAAAGTTTGACAAATGTCGCATCGTCACCCGTTAAATTGTAACCCCCCAACTAATTATAAATGAAATATGCAATGGATATTGTGTCTGACACTCCATCACGGGTGATTTACGGCGCCATCTTTTAACTCAAGTAGTCCCATAAATTAAATTAAGACATTCTAATGAAAAAAAGAAAAAAAAGTACTGGCAACATTTTTTTCTCGCCATCACGCCAACAATTATCGCCACTTTAATTGAGTTGCTGTGAAAGAAAACATCAACTATGACTTTGATTCCATTAATGTAAGAAGTGCAAAGGCAAATAACATTAGTTATTTCATGAGCCATTATCTTTAAATTGAAGACAAAAAAAGTTAGAGTTTTTTTTAATTGTTACTCATTAAATGTAATTTAATTTTAATATATTAAAATTTTCAGTTTTTAAAAAATATATTATTTTAATAGATTTTATTATTTCAATAAACCAAAGGCGTTTAATGCATTGATATAAATTCTATAATGGCGCCTGATGGCCGAGTCACTAGCTCTTTGGCGTTCGGTGACACAGGTTTGGGATTCGAGTCCCGGCGGTACCATGGGCGTTTGTAGTGGTTCGGAATCTACTTTAAGCCGAAGGTGCCTGTCTAATACGACTGTAAAGCGTTGGGCGTAGGGCTGACAACCCTCCAAAAATACTATACACAAATGCTACTACAACCCTGTAACAAATCAGAGTCACGGAACCAAGTCAGACTTCTACATATGGGTGTTTCATCGCAACAGAAGTTGACACCCCCTCCCGGAAGGCATTATAGGTGCTCTATCACAACCCGTCCTCCCTTCCCTCCTTCCATGAGACCATACGGGTTCTTGGACTTGGTCTAGCTGCTCCTGTCTACCAAGTGGGATAAGAAACAACAGCATAATAATTTTATAACAAAATTATATATAAATTATTATGAAATAAATTATTGAAAGAAATAAAAATTCTTTTAAGAGTTATTAATCTTTTAATTTGTATTGATTAATTTGTAAAATGTTTTTATTCATTTTGAAGTTATTTTGATCAATTTGTAGTTATTTTGATCAATTTGTAGTTATTTTGATCAATTTGTAGTTATTTTGATCAATCTATAATTATTTATAGTACATCATCGTAATTGATGATAAAATAGATTAAGAAAATGAATGAAATTGATTTTTATCTAATACCTTTATATATACCTTATCATTATCTAATACCTTTATATATACCTTATCATTATCTAATACCTTTATATATACCTTATCATTATCTAATAACTTTTATATATACCTTATCATTATCTAATACCTTTATATATACCTTATCATTATCTAATACCTTTATATATACCTTATCATTATCTAATACCTTTATATATACCTTATCATTATCTAATACCCTTATATATACCTTATCATTATCTAATACCCTTATATATACCTTATCATTATCTAATACCCTTATATGTACCTTATCATTATCTAATTGCCTTATATGTACCTTATGATTATCTAATACTCTCGTATGTACCTTATATATATCTTATCAGTATCTAATACCCTCATATATACCTTATCATTATCTAAACCCTCAAATACACCTAGTTAATTACAAAATAATTTTGATGTCATGTTAGACAGGGTATAATGGTAAAATGACATTATGGCCAGAATATTTCGTCGCATGTATGTAAATTTTGATGATTTGTTTTTAAGAAAATGGGAAAGAAAAACGTGCTAAATAGGCTGATTTTCTACTGTCAATGGACCTTATAACCTCAATAACCTTTTAATTATAATCAAACGCCAGGCATTAGAAAAAAAAAAGGTTTATTCGATTTTATTTTAGCACGCATGATAACGTCACATTAGCGTATTAATTTACATTATTTCTATATCTGAAAACATGCTTTAAAAAAAACTCATTCACAAAACCTACACACCAACTTTTACGTGCATGTCTGCCATAAAAACAACCACCACCAAACCGAATCAATTATTACATGAAATTATGAACTGCGTAGGAATTGGCAAATCATTTCTCCCCGTGTCACTTTCATCACAGTCACATTTTTTTACAAAAAAAATAATAAAATAAATAAATAAATAAAATAAAATAAATAAATTTTTGCGTGGTTTTTCCCAGACGCGTCAAACCCACAGAACATTATAATCTCTTCATCATAAATCGCACGTGCACCTTTTTTTTGTTTTAATTTCCATTCACGATTTCTCACGGTCATTGCTCGACTCAACTCTCTCCAGGAATGAGAGTAAGAGAAAAACACAGAACGGTTTGTTTTTGTTTATTTATTTGTTTATTCAGAGAACGTACGTCCGAACCCACGTTTGCTAGTTTCATTCCAAACCTACACTGCTACATAAGTTAAAAAAACAGCCAGTTCGGAATAGTTAATCCTTTTTTAAGAAGTTGTACGAGTTGCAGAATGGTGATGAATTAGGCTTAAGTAGTTCTTGTTTGGAATTTCGACCTTGAGAATTCAAGTGGTGCAAGTCGTGACAGATATTTATATGTCTCGAAATACACTGCAATTATGCACTTGTCATTCAAATTATTCTCGAATGAAAAGAAATTAAATGCCGTGCATTTACACTGTTTATAATTGATTTCGTAGGTTTATTTCATTCACGTTGAACGAATCATTTATCAATTCAAACGATTTTATTGAATTTTCATCTGGACGATAATCAGAAAAATTAGAAACACTACTTAAATAAGAAACAAGTACTAAGTTTAGTATTTCAAATATTAAAATAGAGTTTATACGTTCAGATCTTTTTTTCCATTCATTTAATAAAAGCTATAATATGTATGTTCTTAATTTTAAAGAAGTTTTCTTAATTTTAAAAAAAGTGTTTTTAATTTAAAAAAAAGAAATGTTCTTGATACAAAAAATAAAATAGCAGACGATATTTAAATAAATATAATATTTTATAAATTTACAATTTTAAAAAACGAAGAAAATTACTTATTTTTTATGTTTAAAAATATTATTGTAGATTTTTTTTAAATTTTAAAATATCTAAAGAAAAGCAAAAATCATTCTAAAAACTTTAAATTTTTTTCCCCGTAAACTTTTAAGAATTTGTAATGAATGTTGTGTTGATCATATTTTTTAAATAATCGAAGCCCGATTTGTGGCAGCGTGCACCTATGAGTTGTATGGGGAGCGTAGGGCTGGTGAGCATTAGGGCGGAGGTTCATTTCGCCAGCATCTTTGTTGTTGACGCTGTTTCAAAAAACGAGGAGATTCGATAGCGTTTGTGATGTTCAGCTTCTTGCCTCGTTAGTAGGACTACCTGATAGGAGTTTCCGTGTTTTCTCCCGTACGAATTCGCAAATGCGAAGTAGTTCCTCTCCTAAAAAGCACTTCCCTCCATCTTCAGCGACACGGAGCCAAGTCAGATTTCTACTTAAGGCTCGTGCTCACCAAGGCGACAAGATGCAAGCGAAAAAATTTGACCAATCACTAGCCTCACCGCGGTCGCCTGAGACCGGTTTGCAGTTCGCCGCTTGGAGTTGCCCAACTTTCAACTCGAAGCGGTTTTTCACTAGGCGTAATGCTATTTCTGACGTTTCGCTGTGAAGGGGTCGAAAAAATTTTGTCGCTTAATCTTCACGTCTCTCGCCTCGGTGGGAACGAGCTTTTATAGGTGTTCCACACAACAGAAGCTCCCCCCCTTCTCTCCTTCCATGAGACCCCCTCGCCCCGGTTCGTGGACTCGATCGACTAAGTGGGATAAGAATCAACAACAAATAACCAAAATTTAGGTTGTTGTTTTTTAGAGTAATGTGAATTTCATTCCTTTGCATTAACGTTTTCGAGGAATTTCTGGTCATCTTCCTTATTTCTTTTCTCTACAACTTTCTCCATTGAAAAAAAAATTAATTAATCTCATTGATTGATCATATATGATTCACTCGTTTTTTTATCTGTTAATGTTATAGATTGATGATAGTGATTTATACATTTTTCTCTTATAACTGCAAGTGCCAACGGCCGTACCATGCTGAATATACCGGTTCTCGTTAGATCACCGAAGTTAAGCATCATTGGGCGCGGTCAGTACTTGGGTGGGTGACCACCTGGGAACACTGCGTGCCGTTGGCAAATTTGGGACCTAAATGGCCGAGTGTCTGGCGCTCGGTGCCACAGGTTTCGGGTTCGAATCCCGGCGGTGCCATGGATGTTTGTAGTGGTTCGGAATCCACTTTAAGCCGTAGGTCCCGGTCTTCTATGACTGTAAGAGCGCCACGGAGCAAAAGTCAGGCTTCTACCTACGGGTGCTCCATCACAACAGAAGCTGCTTCCTTCCCCTTCAATCATGAGTCCATATGGGCTCGTGGGCTTGGCCAGCCAAGTGGGATAAGAAACAACAAACAAACAACACGATTTTTTCATCTATTTATTGCATCAAAACATTACGCAACATTTTTAATAACTCTTGATTATCTTAAATGTGAAACAATTTACGTAGAGGACTATATATACATGCAAATAGATCGGTCATTTTGTCAGCAAAGAAAAAAAGTAAACGGCCATACAAAAAATGGAGATGAGGGGGAATCGTCTAAATCGGCTTAAATGGCATGCAAAAAAAAAAAAAAGAGATATCTCGGGGCTAATTAAAATTGGCTCTTCCCGTTGCAATGTCCAGTGGAGTCGGAAACCTACGAGTTCCAGCTAAAGCGGGTCAACCGTCTTGTTATCGCTCGGAGGCTCTTGATTTATTTGTGCGCGGAGATTTAAAAACTCATTTCTGGAGACGACTCGCTGTCAATGACCTTCTGACATCGCCAAGATTTCTCTTTCTTTGCCGGAATCACACTTGTTCCTTCAACTTAACGGTTCCCAGAACTGTCTACCGGGGAAAAAGAACACGCCACTATTTAAATTTTCTTGGTTTAACTCGAATTCCTGGTGGAATCCACAGAATATTGTTATAAATGTTGCCAGTTTGGGACAAACATAATCCTCACGTGATCATACATCTCATGTGACTTTCACTTTGTATTTTAACATATGTAATGATAGCTTGGCGATTTTTGGCAACAATCTTTTTACGTTTGGCGCAAAGTCTACTATCATACGATTTTCAAAAGGTAGGGTTAATTTTTTTTACCCGTAAATAAATGCAAATCTAATTTTTTTTTAAATATTTGGCATTTATATTCTATTAATAAATATCCCTTCCTCCAAAAAAATATTAAAAAAATTAAATATTCATATTAATTTTAACATTAAATATTTTTCGTTAGGTTTTATTCTATTTTATAAAAAATTATCAGAGTTAGAAAAACAAATTAACATTTATTGTATCTATTTATCTTTAACTAGCACATGGTTAGATAAATGTATGACTTGAGAAGTAGAATTTCGGGCATTTTTCGGAAATTTCAGAAGACCTTCATAACATATTTACATTTTCTAAATAAATGCACGGAGGAAAAAAGAAGCTAAGAGGTGATGCCGTGCCTACTCTAGTACGAAAAGAATCTGAAATGTTTGTCTCAATTTTCTGTTCCTTTAGAATAGAGAGACGCCCTATATTTTATTACTGCTATAGGGTGGAAACCTATCTCTGAATTGTTACCATTTTTGAGCCATTTCTTAAAAATTTCTTAAGTTTGATTTTTCTGAATTGATTTGAATTTTTTGATTTTCTGAACTCCGTAGATCCCGGTCTCATATAACTGTAGACAGTTACAGAGTCTAATCGGATTTCTCACCCACATTATTCCGAAACTGTAAAAGGGCAACTCAACTCTAGGCACAGTGGTGTGGTGTCGTTTGATATTAGTAGCAATGTTTGCTCGAGACTGAACTTACAACAGAATGGAGATTTGTGTACTCTTTACTGGAGGCCCAGGGAAAACATGTCCTCATCAAACGAACTTTTATTAGGGTGCTCCTGGCTTTTTAAATTTTATTCTTAGAACATTTAACTTGTTTTCAATTGTTTTTAAGGCCTTTTGTTCGGTTTTTTTTAAGAATGTCTGGTCTTTTCCCTTCTGGTTTAATTTATAGGTTCTTTTTATTTCTACTGCAATGTACTACTTCTGTTCGGCCAAAGGTGTATGGATTAAGTTCCTTTATAGCCATAGGAAAAATAAACAACAACAATAAGTTTACTCGTGATAGTTTTTTTTTTTAATAAGTAAATGTAAATAACTATAAATTCTTTAAAATTTATTAGTAATTACATTTAGATTGTTTTATGAAAGGTAAAAAAGTTTACTAGATATCAAAAATAAAACTGAATCGCTTAAAGTGTAGATAATTTGAAAAGTCAGTGTTCTTATTTCAAAAACAAGATTTCTATTATCATCCATTAAAAATGTTTTTGATAGTTAAACCATTCAGTAGCGTTTAGATTAAAAAGGAAAGCAACTAAAATGTATGATGCGGTTGTTTTTTTCCCGCTGTTAAGGATAAGATGTTTCAAATTTTTCATATTGCAGTCAGTTCCCCCCTCCCGCCTTGTTGAAGTCTTCCTCTGTTAAACTCAATAAACCATCTCGCTGCTGGGTTTCGTCAAGGCTGTCAAACGGTTTACAGTTAAAAATAGAACTGTGTTGAGGCCTGACGACAAGGCACTCCTCTTTGAAAGACACTGGACGATGTTATTAAAGAGGAACCGCAGAATTAACATCAATAGAAAGTTTAAAAAAAAAAAAAAAAACATGGCCGAGTCGGAAGGGTCATGACTTCAAAGAAATTTACAATAAGATAAATGGTACAAAAAAAGATCATAAAACGCCCTCTGAGCTATGAGTGAATAATTATGTTTAAGAAGTATTTTTAGAATAGTTCTTAAAAGTGTTCTGTTCTGTTCTAAAGAAAATAATTCATTGAGTATTTTAAAATTTATTTCAAACTAGGAGGAAGATACCATACAGCACTACTTGCCATTTTTGGTAATATTTGTTTGCCATAATAATTAAATACCGTATTTGTTAAGAAAAAAATATGTAAGCAAATTGCAAATGAAAAATTGAAGAGGAGAATTCAGTAAATAAAAACATCATTGCAATTAGCCAAATTTAAATTTAAAAACATCATTGCAATTAGCCAAATTTAAATTTAAAAACATCATTGCAATTAGCCAAATTTAAATTTAAAAACATCATTGCAAGTAGCCAAATTTAAATTTAAAAACATCATTGCAATTAGCCAAATTTAAATTTAAAAACATCATTGCAGTAGCCAAATTTAAATTTAAAAACATCATTGCAATTAGCCAAATTTAAATTTAAAAACATCATTGCAATTAGCCAAATTTAAATTTAAAAACATCATTGCAAGTAGTCAAATTTAAATTTAAAAAACATCATTGCAATTAGCCAAATTTAAATTTAAAAACATCATTGCAAGTAGTCAAATTTAAATTTAAAAACATCATTAGCCAAATTTAAATTTAAAAACACTATAGCAATTAGCCAAATTTAAATTTAAAAACACTATAGCAATTAATCAAATTTAAATTTAAAAACATCATAGCAATTAGTCAAATTTAAATTAAAAAACATCATAGCAAGTAATCAAATTTAAATTAAAAACACCATTACAATTAGTCAAATTTAAATAAAAAAAGCATTACAATTAGTCAAATTCAAATTTAAAAAAAGCATTACAATTAGTCAAATTTAAATTAAAAAACATCATTGCAATTAGTCAAATTTATAGCCAAATTTAAATTTAAAAACATCATTGCAAGTAAAAAACATCAATTAGCCAAAAATATCATTGCAATTAGTCAAATTTATAGTAAAAAAATATCCTAGCAATTAGTCAAATTTAAATTAAAAAGCATCATTGCAATTAGTCAAATTTGAATTTAAAACATCATTGCAAGTAATCAAATTTAAAGTAAAAGATATATTCCAAACAATTTTTTAAAATTTCATTCTGTAAGAATATTGTTTAAAATTAGAGCTGTCTTATTACTGAATTCAATAAAAAACATTTTTTATTATGGCTCTTTCGATAGAAGTTATAATAATAATACTCACAAGTATCAAAAATTTTTTATTCAAAATTCAATTTCAATATTTTCAATATAATTTACTGATATTTATTTGTTCTTCAGCAGTTCATATTTTATTGACTTTATACAAAATGAAAACTGTTCTTCATCCAGCAATTTACAGCCACCAATAGAAAAATTCGTAGTTCTATCAATCGCCATTTTTTTTTTATTTCTGTTTTTAAAACACATTTATATTTTTATATACTGTTTTATTTCTATGCTTCCAATGTGCATGAGCAAATCAAATTAATCACACGGATGTCGAGAAAATTGAGAGATAGCGAGGCTATAAAAACACAAGCCGATTTAAAGCCTGTGAAAAGCAATTATTATTATTTTTTGTTCTTACCACCTCGAAATCCGCCGCCATTTTTTTCTTTCTTTTCCTTTTCATGTTAGTGGAAATGAAAATTTTCTCCTATTCAATTTCTCATTTTCTTTTAGTAAATAAAAATATAATTCCAATCTTATTAAGTGGAGAAAATAAATAACATCAATACTTGTTATTTTCTAGGAATGTTTTATCGTCTGCTTTTTTTTCTTTTCTGAATTCGATAGAATGTTTTCGAAAAAAGAAATATTTTCTGAAGGGTTCGTAAAATATAATCTATTTTATTTCTTTTAAGAAAATAAATTATTTTGAAATAGAGTATTCTTTATATTTTATTTTCAAATCATAAAATGAAAATATTGAACTGGCAAAGTTTTTTTATTTTTTAAAAAGTCTTTCATAAATATTAAAGTATGCATTCTTTGAAAAAGAAATGTTATTTAATTTATTATGATATTAAATTTTATTCAAATGTTGTTATAAAACACAATTTTTTTTTACTCATTGGTAAAATTTTAAAGTATATGTGATACTTATAAACATTTCCAAGAAATTTATTTAATATTTTCATTAAAATGAGGGTATTTGTCGCTAATTTTTTCAAAATAAATTATTTTAAATTTTAATAAAGTCAGGCATAGTAAAATCTCCTTGCTTCCTATTGTTTAATCAACCAGATTGGGGATAAAACCATTTCATTTTATTTTCACCACGCCATTTTCATTTTGTTTATCATGAGAAAAAAGAGCAAATAATAAAATAAAATGTAAATATTAAACAGATAAGATATTGCATTGGCAATATATTTCATATAGCTTTTTTCCCTTCGTATAAAATATATTTTTTTATTAAAATTTAAAAAAAAAGAATTGACATTTTTCTCTCAAAGCGCTTAGAATTGAAATGTTACACTAGATGCAAAATGATTTATTTTTTTTTTTAATGAAAACAATTTAAATTGATAAATATTAAACAAAACTAAATTAAATATAGAATAATGATACCTTAAAATCATGGTAATTAACAAATTATTATATTTTTGTTGAGTGTAAAGCTGAATGGTAAGACTGCTATGTACTGAAAAGACATGAAAGCTGTAGAAATTAAGAGCTTTTCTTTATGGGTATAAATTGAAATTATTGTTTTAAAATCCTCAGCCCCTCCATGGTGTGTAAAAGAGGAGAAATTCCAATTCTAAGGCATAACTTCATTCGAATTTGATTCTGTACACTCACTTTGACTGAATCAGCGCCTCACGTAGTACGAGCACATGCCATCATATGGGAGAGGATTTGCAATTACAGGTTGGTCAAATATAAGGGACACTAGAACGAACGTGGAGTAAAGAAGGCAACGGTTGATGTTCAGTGGAAGTTGAGTGCTCATCAGACCGATCATCACTCTATACCTCTTTTGTTATTATCATCGACCTGCATGAAACCGAGATGTCAATAGCAGTGTCAAGCATCATTGTTAGGTGACATGGGGAATGTGTTCTGAATTGACTTTGCACATTGCATCAGTTACTATCGTGTCTACACGGGGCCTGATGGCCGAGTGGCTAGCGCTCTGCCGCTCGGTACCACAGGTATCGGGCTCAAATCCCGGCGTTGCCATGGGTGTTTGTAGTGGTTCGGAATCCACTTTAAACCGTAGGTCCCTGTCCTAATAGGATCGTAGAGTGTTGCGGGGGCATTGTTATTCCGCATCCGTGGCTTATCTTCAAGCTACATGCGCCCCTGGGTAATGCAAAGTGAATAACGTCTGTGCAGCACTTATGGCATAAAAAGATCACGGTCTATTTGCCAGCTGCATTAGAAAAGAAGGACTATCGTGTCTACACTAACGCTTGAGTTGCGAGCGCCACTCGCGATTTCTTTGCAATTTCAGTTTGGATGAAAAACGCAATTAGTGCAAAAGATTTCTAGGAAACAATATTTCCTCTCCGGATAGTATCGAATTTTCGCCACGCATCAAAAGATATACGAGCATCTGAAAAATAATTAGCAGTTTGCTCGTAAAAAAAGGTAAAGGAATTTATTTTTCACGTTCAGGCTAGAACGCTCGAAGTCGGTTGAAGGTTAGGCCGAATGTTTCAAATGGGGATTCAACTCATTCCTCTTGGAATATCTCTGGCTGAAATAAAATTGCTTTTTGAAAGGAATTGTGCTTCGAAATGAAACCCGAAGGAAAGATATATCTGGATAAAATAGGATGACCTACCAGATCGCCAGATCTGTTCCCGCTAGTGAATGTGTTTTATTTAATGAGAAGCAAGTCCTAGATCTCACCAATATTCAACATTTAATTCCTCTAAAATTAATCTATAATCTTAATTAATTAATTAATTATTAATTAATTAATTTTATCTATAATATGCATTACATTTACCAATTTTCGTTTCATTCGGATTCCTTTTGCATGCGTTTTTTTATTTTTTTTTATTTTGGAGTACATATAAAAGACTCAAAGTTGCTTTATGTATTACGCAAATGAAATATGGGCTTTAAACAAAGACATACAATGTTTATTGGACATGTTAAGACGAAAATTCTCAGAGCAATCTTTGTCCCAGTGCAAGAAGGACGTTGGCGAATAGGATACAACTTTGAACTGTACAGGCTCTATAGATAACCATAAATCATGCAAGGCATTTGTAGTAATATATTAAGTTGGCTGGGCCTTGTCTGAAGAAGCTGGTAAGAACTCTACAGGCTCTATAGACAACCACAAATCTTCTGTAGTAAAACATTAAGCTGGCTATATCATGTCTGGAGAAAGTGCGACAGACAACCATAAATGATACAAGCCATCTATAGTAATAGATTAAGATGGCTGGGCCCTGTCTGGAGAAGCTAGGAAGATAATCTCACTAAAATCTTGACATTCAAAAAATCCTGAGAGATCCCGAGCTAAAGGAAGACTACCAACTACATATTTAGATGACATTGAAAACAGCTTAAAGATTTTGAAATTTGAAGATTGGAGAGGAATATCTGTGGATAGAAAACATTTTAAAGAGCATGTGGGTGAGAATACTGACCCCCTTTTGAACTTGGGAAGATTAGTTTGGTTTGTCGCTCTACGGTCATTTTTTGCACGAACCACTAACAAACATTCATGCCACAGTCAGGATTCAAATCTGAAGCCTGTGATACCAAAGACCAGAGCGCTAGCTAATTGACTATCAGGCTGCGAGCTTGTGAAGAAAAAAAATATAAGGTTCAAATGGTTGAGGTTAAAAAGTGAGATGCAACTTTCAGCTACAATGCTAAAAATGATTTTAATCTCAAAAATAGTAAGATATTTTTTACATATAAAGCAAAAATGAATGCACTGCAAAGTTTAGAATTTAGGAATGGAATTTAGTTCCTTTTACTTTTATTTATTACTTTGTTGACATACATACATTTATAATTTTAAAAAAAAACCAGTAGTTGGGAGCGAAAGTTCGTTTTGTAGACATTTTTAACCTTTGGTTCAAGGCTTGTCATGAGTTGTCAACTGTTCACATAATTCAGTCCACCACAAATGAACAATGATGGCTTTAAGAAACTGATAAATGCTTCTTACAGCTTTTTAATTCCACGACAGTCATTTCCGCCATATAATGTTTCGTGGAATCTTTTTCCTCTTTTCATTACAGACAATTTTTTATATATAACAAGTAGTCATCTTTGGTCTTGAATTGCAGTTTTTATTTTTGCGTCGTTTACTTTCCAATGCTGGGTGTTATGCTTAATGTTATGTCATTATTTTCTTACAGCTGCGCAAATGTAGACGTTTACAAAAGAAGAAAAATAAAAGAACTAAATGGAGTTTTTTTTTTCTTTCTCTTGGTTGTTTAAGGAAACATGAACTCTGCTGATAGTCGTAATCTTTGGTCGTAATCGTAAAATGTAATCTTCAAATAGAAAACTGTTTTGTCTGGGGCGATTCCCAAGTACGATTCTGATGTGGGGTTACTTTTGGAACATCAATATTCAAAGACTCTTTTATATAAAGACAGAATATAATATTTCTTTTCATTATAAAAAATATAACAACAACAATAAATATGCAGAAAGAATACTCTCATTGCTTTTATTTTTATTATTCTTAAATTTAATTCTGTTTCTAAAGGGAAGAGTCTTTTCTAAATATTAGAAAAAACTTTTCTGTTTTATGAAACGTTTGTTTTTTATTTGAAGTTAATGGTCATCATATATCTCACAAAGGCATGATTATAAATAACTATTGACTGCAAAAGCTATTCTGGTATAAATGGTACATTTGTACTTTTACCCATAAAATTATGGTATACTTTATAAGCAATACTTTACGGTATAAGCTATACTGGTATAAATGAATACAAGCATTTGTATTTTTACCCATAAAATTATGGAATACTTTGGTATAAGCTATACTGGTATAAATGAATACAAGCATTTGTACTTTTACCATAAAATTGTGGTTTACTTTGTATAAGCTATACTGGTATAAATGAATACAAGCATTTGTACTTTTACCCATAAAATTATGGTATACTTTGTATTATTACCTAAAAAATTATGGTATACTTTGTATTTTTACCTATAAAATTATGGGTACTGTTTTCGAGAGAGGAGTTTTTCGTTTCCTTAACCACTTTTTCCGTGTCTTTGACTATTTTCCACGTTTCTTAGTGGTTACTTTTTTTAAAATTTTTTTCAATGGCTATTCATATTGGTTTATTTAAATTTCATTAACGAGCTTTTTTAAACATAATATTTATTTAAATTTCTTTCACGAGCTAATATTTATATAAATAAATAATGTAAAATTATTTTAAAAGATGGGGACAACAAAAACAATTTCATTTCAAAGTGAAATTGGGATTTTTTAAGAAAATTAGTTTGGAATATGAGATTTGGAATATGTTATGAGATTTGTTCTTACATTAAATTCTAAATTTATTTAAATTTATTTCACAAGTTATTTTTATTTGTTTATTTAAATTTCTTTCACGAACTTTTTTATACATAATATTTATTACATTTCTTTCACGAGCTAATATTTATATAGATAAATAATGTAAAATTATTTTAAAAGATGGTGAAAGCAAAAACAATTTCATTCCAAAGTAAAAAATGAGACTTTAAAAAAAAAAAAAGTCTAAATACTATATATATATTTAAAGATTGCTGTTGTGAGATTTGTTCTTACATTAAATTCTACATTTTATGAATAACCTGTGTTATTATTTACCTATTATTTATTAACTATATAAATCCCTTTCATATTTTATTATTATTAATTCAAACAGATTATTATGTGCTTAAATATTTAAATTTTACTTCCTGTAATAAAAATTCCACTTAAACATAATGGAAATTTTAATTTTAAATAATAAATATCAAAAATTTTAAAAGAAGAAATTTTGAAAAGAAGGCTGGTGAAACGAATTAAAAGCATTCATTCTCTAAAACATATAATAGCCATAAAATAAAAAAGCAAATTTCTCTGACCTATTTTCTGTAATGATACTTTTGTGCCTTTCACTGAAAGGTATTCTTTTATCCAGATCTATTTAGTTCTACGTGAATCATGTGAACTGCTGTGCTGTATCCAAACACTTTCATCCTTTTGATTGATTTCGAGACGAACGCTGTTTAAACGAGTCACGAACTTCATCTTCTTTTCTTTATGGAGCAGAATTTATCGTTCAATTTTTATGAATGGATTCTGAGACTTGTGCTACTAGCAAAGAAATCGTGGGTGGGAATTACGGGTTTACGAATGGAAAAAAAATAATAATAAGTGGATACTCAATTATTTCCATAATAGATAACAGATCGTATTACAGAAAGCTATTAAAGCCAAGAATAAAATGACCCGGAATTGTTTTGTTCTAGTTTGAATTCTTTTTTTTTTACTTCAGAAGAATAAATAAAATTGTTTTTGAAATCATTTAGAAATCGTTTGGATGATCGATTTGAAATGTGGAATTCGATATTAGATTTTCAGTTTAAATTGGTTTTGTCTTGGTTATTTTTCCATTCTATTATTTTTTTCTATCTTTGATTTAATTTTTTTAATAAGTTATTTTTTCAACTTATTTAATTAATTTAATTTAATTTTTTAATTATTTTTCCATCTTTTTTGGATATTTTATCGTTTGGATGATCGATTAAAATGTGGAACTCGATATTAGATTTTCAGTTTAAAATGGTTTGTTTCCGTTATCTTTAATTTAATTTAATTTGATTTTTTAATAAGTTATTTTTCCATCTTAACTTTAAAAAAAAATTAAGTTAAATTATTTTTCCATCTTAATTTAATTTAATTTTTTAATAAGTTATTTTCCATCTTTTAAACGTGTAATTATTTTTTCATCGTCATTGGATGTTTTATCGTTTGGATGATCGATTGAAATGTGGAATTCGTTATTAGATTTTAAATTTAAAATGGTTTTGATTCTGTTATTCTTCCATTCGGTTATTTTTCCATCCTAATTTAATTAATTCAATTTAATTTAATTTTTCCAAGTTTTAATTATTTTTCTATCTTTTTTTTTTTAAATTAGACATACTGTTCAACATAATAGTGTCTACTATCTTTTTACCAAAACGGTAAGCTATTTTTTGTTGTTGTTAGGATTTTTCTGTTAAATAGATTGTTAAATTAGATATTTTTGTTGACATTTGTGTCTGGATTATTTTTTTCATTTCATGTTAAGGGCAACATTTTAAAACTAAATATAAATTTTAAATGTTTAAAATTTTTGTCCAAAACTAGTGCTCTTTTGTTACTTTTTTATGTACATTTATTTTAAAAAGTATTCGAAATTTTTAAATGTACATTTCAGAAAATTGCTTTTAAATTTTGCAACAACCTAAATAGCAAAAGAATGTAATCTGAAAATTATACTGAAATATTATTTTTCAGTTGATTTTTTATTGATAAAATGTATTCGAAATTTTTTAAAATGTACATTTCAGAAAATGGCTTTTAAATTTTGTAACAACCTAAATAGTAAAAGAATGTAATCTGAAAATTATACTGAAATGTTATTTTTCAATTATTTTTTATATTTTATGGATTTATATATTTGTAGAAGAAAAGTATTAATAATGGAATTTATATTTTTAATAAAAGATGTCAACAAATTTATTTTTACTTTGCATTAATATTCTTCAAATTGATATTATAGCAATAGGTTTTTGTGTCGATAACATCTATTGCCGATTTTTGTAATAACTGAGATATTAAAGCCAGACATATAGCCGATATGTGCCGAGATATTAAAGCCAGAAAACATCAGTTATTATATACTAGAATAGACATTGTGATAAAATGTAAAATACCACATACTCAACGAAATGTTTTCTGTGAAAACTAAACAAATTGAATAAGTGGAACAAATCTAAATTTTACAGGAACTTATCCTTAATAAAAAAAATCTTCTAGAACTAATTTACTAAATGTAATTGTTTAAAGGGAACACGTCATCGCTAGTTGGTTATAAAGACGGAAATAGCGCATCTTTTTCTTGTGCCTGCTGATCGTATATAATCATAACGCTCGAAACGCGTGTCTCCCTGACATTGGCATCCGGCTACGAGGTTGTTTTTTTCTCCCCCTTCTTATAGACCGGAAGTCATCATATTATCTATTGGTTCTTGAAGTGTGACTCAAAACATTGCTCGGTGATAGAGGCAGATCATTATTTGCAGCAGCCCATTTGCTTGCCTTAACTGCAAATGGCGGAAATCCTGCTAAATTATGGTGGGGGAATCGAATGAAAGTGAAAGATTTGAAAATTACCCTATCAACCTTTGCCTGCTACGCAGTTTTACTTTTATTTTATACACTCTTTAAAAAAATTGAAATGCGGTCTTCTTTGTATAGACATTCGTGAAGACAGATATGCGAATTTATATTGAATTTTGAAAATTGTATAAATCCTATAATATATACATCAAATTTTTGCGAATATATATATATATATATATATATATATATATACATATATGTATATATCGCGAATATATATATATCAATTTTTTTTTAATCTCGATTATTTTATGATGTCCTCCTGGAATTTCCAACATCTCCTCCTAATTTTAATTAATAGGATTAAAATTTATATTCCGAAATATTCATTTCGAATAAAGTGTTGTTTTTTCAGATTCATCATAACATTCTCGTTTAATTCAATACTTAATTCACGAAATATTCACGGAACTGGAAACAAAAAATGTACAAAAGAAATAAATTTTTTGTAATATAGTGGTACCTTGGTATACGTCTGCTTTGTAATAAGTCCAATTTGATATACGACTTGTTTGGACTCAAAACATTTTCTTTGATGGAGAACGCCTCCTGTTTATTTTATTTTTGTAATTGAGTTCAAATTTTTGCGCTGGAATTTCGATTATTTTGGGATGTCATTCTGGAATTTCCAAATATCTCTAAATTTTTTTTCTCCCATCAAAATTGCTTTGCTCCTCACATATCTGACAACTGCCCTTCACTAGTAATCGATTCGTTCATTTTCTCTTTCAAAAAGTGATCACAATTCTTATGCATATAATTTTTGACTATTTCCTACCCCCCCAAAAAAAAAAAAAAAAAAAACGCAAACAATTTACAAGTTAGATAAATCAAACCTGATTATATACATATAATGACGAAATGATTGGAACTCGTTGCACAGATTCCGGGTTAGAGTCCCAGCGGTGCCATGTATTTTTGTTGTGGTTCAAAATTCACTTTAAACTTTGTCTCGGTCTAATATGGCTGTAGAATATAGGGTTGACATAGGGGTATATATCTGTGAAAAGAAAATATCTCATGTTCCGGAATCTGCCAGTGGGCAGACGGCCTTGGGGCTATTGCGCCATTGTAGAAGAATATATATATTCTTGACTAAATCAAAAACATTAATTAAAAAAAGAATTAATCAAATTGTTGCCTATAATTTTTCCATTGAGAAAAATATTTTTTGGATATATATTGACTTCCTTCATTGAAATATTTGATTACACAGCGAGGATTAGCGGATCGAATGAAAAATAAAAGTACCACCTCAAAAAAAAAAAAAAATGCGATTAAGGAATACATATTAGAACAATACAAAGCCACAAGGCCCTTCTCCAGCCTTACTTCATAACTGTCTGTTGCCATAAATCCAAGGATTTTTTAAAAATTTTATTTCAGTACTTATGTAATTTTTCACTTAAAATGATTTGAAAAGAAATAAAAGTTATGTAAGCATTTATCAATAATTTATTAAAACATAAGCAAATGTAGAAATACTGAGTAAGAAAAGAGAAAAACGAGCATTAAAAATGTTTAAGTATTACTAAAAACTGCATATAAGGACTTAAGGTGAGTTAAGTGCTTGCATATAAGGTTTAAGTAATACTTTAAGCTGATGCAATTGCCCAAAAGTTACATATGGCTTTAACACTTCAGGTGTAGGAAATTTTGGGGGGCTAATAACATTAAGCGTTATATGTAGAAAATCGTTAAATGTGAGAAACGTTAAATCCACATTTCGCTGTTATTTGTATAAATATTTCTCATTTCTGAAGCTCTAAATTATTTTACACACTTAACCTAAAATTTGGAATTTGAATAAAATGAAAAAATATATATATATATTATAAAAACTATTTTCTTTTCTACACATTACAATCCTTGTATTACAACAACAAATATTCGATGAAACGTTTTTTTGAAGAAAAAAAGGGTGAAATTCTTTTTCGATTTATTGATTTTCGATAGCACCGTCTTTTGTGTAAATGCTATCTTTTATAGTCTTTTGTCATCAGCTGAAATGGTGAATGGGCGTACTGTTGCCATAGCTTGTAGAAAAACAAACGAGGCATAAACATAAATATTTCGTGACTACGACAGCAGAAAAAAATGCACGGAATTTCAGTTTGTATGGTTGGCAATCAAAATAAGTGACGCGCTTATGGCAGCAATTCTCAGATGCCCTATTGTTTTCGTTTTTTTTTTAAACCTCATTTATCTGAAAAGAAATAGTATTAGCATCTATTTTAAAAGTTTTACATTGACAATAATATTTAAAGTTTAATTTATTAATGTATAAAGCAATGGATCTCAAAAGGTATTCCAGAGAAATATATACCTACAATATGTGCCTTCCAGAGAAATATCTCCTTGTAACCTTGTATCTCCTTGTAGCTTAATATCTCCTCGTCCCTAGCGGCCTGATGGCCAATTGGCTAGCTCTCTGACCTTTGGTACCACTGACTTCAGGTTCGAATCCTGGCGGTGGCATGGTTGTTTCTATATTTTTAAGTCTCTATATTTTTAATTTCTCTTGATCTATGATTTCTCCTTTCTATATGTTTAAATGTATTTTTTCGTCAATTTTTCTAAAATCTGTAAAAATTAGTGTCAAAATTTAATTTTTTTTTTCTTTCATGACCCACTGGTTAGCGTAGTGGTAATGGACTTAAACTAGTGTGCGAATGAACTTGAGTTCGCGTCTTTATAGTCTATTTTGAAGGGGCTCTTTATGTAAAAACAAATAGAATCTATGGTTAATTGACAATGCCTGTTTTGGACAACGAATCTGTGTGGACATGCTTTTGGCAGATTTTTTGTTTCAAAATAGGACACAAATATGGGGACTGTTGCCCCTTTAAGTCCCCTAAAAAAGGCATTACTCTTCATTCTTTTTCTCTTGTAACTATAACGAAGCAGGTATCAGAAGTACATATTGTATAATGCCTGATCTTCTACAAATTCCGTCTTATACAGACGCATAACAAGTATCTATATATCCGGCATTATAAAAATTTTTTATCATATCGTAAATTAATTTTCTTGTTGAAACAAATTAATTGAAATTTAAATCTTTTATAAATTTAAACACGTTAAACCGAAATAACATTAAAAAAATTTGATAAATTTAAAAGCAAATACACATTATGAAAGTCTGCCACTCTTAATGTAAATACCGTAAACCATCACTGAAGAACAGTCAATAGTATAAGAACTAAAACGTTGTTAAAAGGTGGATTAATTGCCAATTCTGGTAACCCAACTTCATTGAACGGTGGAAAAAATTATCAGGAAAGTACTACTGAAGAAAAAAAGGGGCACCATCTTGACGCTGTGTTTATAATTGTGACTAATTGTGTTAGCTTCTACTTTTTTTCAAAGGCTTTTAGGGGTCAAAAGAAGCAGATGAGATCTCGCAAAGATTAAGTATTTCAGTTCTTTTTAGGGTGAGAAAATTTGAGATGAATAGACAGGAAGATTTTCGTCGAGTTTAATTCATTGGAGATGACACTACTCCCGATTAGAGAGTTTAAAAAAAATAAATTATTAAGTAAATATATGAATACAAGTATTTAAACTGCTAGAAATGGATGTTCTTGTGTTATGTTTATCAAAACATAAACGTCTCCTTTAGAATATTCCATATTTTGTTATTGGAAAAAAAAAATGATTGAAAAACATATAAAAACAAGATGTAATTAATCTTGTTGCTTGGTAATATTTGAATTATCGAAATCACATACAAATTGTAGGCTTGCAAAAAGTAATAGAGTAAATTAAAGTTAAAGTAACAGAGTAGCAAATTTATTTTCATTCAAAGCGTTTAATTTTTTTTTGCCATCCCTTTTGTAAAAGAAATTATAAAAATTTCAATTATAAATGGAGCTTTTATAAACATGTAATAAAAATTTCAATTATAAATGGAGCTTTTATAAACATGTAATAAAAATTTTCAGTTACAAATGAAGCTATCAACATGTAATAAAAATTTCAGTTATAAACGGAGTATTTATAAACATACATTAAAAATTGTCATTTATGAAAATGGAGCTTTTATAAACTTGTAATAAAACACTGCTATAAAGTATTTATAAACATGTAATAAAAAATTCAGTTATAAACGGAACATTTATAAACTAATAAAAAATTCTGTTATAAACGGAACGTTTATAAACTAATAAAAAATTCTGTTATAAACGGAACGTTTATAAACTAATAAAAAAATTCAGTTATAAACGGAACATTTATAAACTAATAAAAAATTCAATTATAAACGGAACATTTATAAACTAATAAAAAATTCAGCTATAAACGGAACATTTATAAACTAATAAAAAAATTCAGCTATAAAAAGAACATTTCTAAACATGAAATAAAAAAATTGTTATAAATGGAGTATTTATGAAATGAAAAAAAAATTAAAATGCATATTAGTTATTACGCAAGCCAACTGTTTTGCTTTTATTTATTTTGTTAAATAACTCTGTGAAAGAAACAAAAACAACCAGGACATAAACATCATTAAGCTGGACAAAAGCCATTCACTTTTGGGGTCATTTCACGCGCTTTACTGATTTTAAATTTAAATTCAATAAACATCATTTGGGCGTTACCCTGTCGAAGAATTATCGTATTTTTATTTTTTGCCTTTTCTTTAAAAACTAAATGTTTTTCACCAGAAAGTTATCATAAAATCAAAATTTTGTGGTAAATTAATTTAAATATGCATGAGCTGTGATTCATCGACAAGTTTGGGACACAAGTAAAAAAAAAAATCTTGACTTGTTTTTACCTGTTTTGACATGCCTTTCAAAAAAAGTTAAAGGTCCACACACCGAACATTTTTCATGTTTTGAGTAGCCTAACATAATAATAACAATAAATAAATAAAAAGAAGAGTTCTGTTAAAAAAGTTTTGGAAAATCATTTACTGTGAAAACAAGACGGTGGGGTTGAGGAATAGGACAGGAAACGGCGTGGTTCCAAATGCAAATGATGCAAGTAGCTTGCGGCATTTTATGTATGGAATTTTTTTTTTCTCTTTCCTCTTCTATTCCTTTGAAGCTAAGAATAACTTAACTCCCAAAACGTGCATGCATCGGTAATCTTCTATTTCGCCTAGACACCTGGAAAAAAAATGTGATGAAATATTAAAAAATATATATAATTAATTATTAATGTCAAAGTTAAACGTATCTACAATTAAAAATGAATCAAAAAGAGGTTTTAAATACAATTTACTGAAAAAAAAAACATTTTCTTTCATTTTTTTATTTAATTATGGACAATGAAAAATTCTTTAAACTCAATGAATAATTTGTACTTATTATACATTAAAAAATAACTCTTATTTATAAATGTGAAAATGCATTTTTCTTAATTGGTGTACAAAATAATTGGTGTATTGCATATAAATCCGCGGTATAAAGACTGCGCTGCTATTGTTTATCTTGTGGAAACCTTAAAATTGGAGATAAAACTGGTAGTTCTCTCATTTTAGGGATTAACAGATGCTGCATACCTAGAATTGCATGGTTTGTCGCTCTATAGTCATTTTGTGCATACTTTAAGCTAATTAGAACGGGACTTACAGTTTAACGTATATTACGAACTACTCACAAAATCCATATCACCGCCAGGAATCGAACCTGAAACCTGTGATACCAAAGACCAGAGCGCTAGTCAGTTGACTATCAGACCGGGTGTATTGTGGGGGTTTGGTTTGATTTGGTTTGCCACTCTACGGTCATTTCGTGCACACTTTAGACTAATTAGAACGGGACATAAAGTTTAACGTGGATCCTGAATCACTAACAGACATCCATGCCACCACCAGAATTTGAACCTGAAACATGTGGTACCAAGGGCCAGAGCACTACCCAATTAGCCATTAGGCCTTTTCCCGAATTAGAGGATTCAGGTTCGAAATCCGACAAACGAAATCTAACCAAAAGTTCCTGTATCTATGTTGAGGATGGCTACAATAAAATCCTAGGCCGGAAAGTCCTTCTGTTGGTTCAAGTAGGAAAGTTTGAACCCTCGAGATATATTCTTTGTTTTGTTTGTCCAAAATTGTAGTGGTAATAAGAAGGCACAGACAGACACAAAATTGTGATGGTAATAAATAAGCGCAGTGCTTCAACCTTTACCCTTTTAGTGCACCCTGGCTAACGTTGAATCTGCTATATTGCCGAGTTTACGATAACAGGTCAAAATGCCTATCGAAAAATGACAACTTTTATATTTTCATTTAATCTCTTATTCCCGTGTTCGCAATTTTTGCCCCCCTCCCCCTCGGAAAATTATTCTTGTCTTCTAAAAACATCATTTAATTTCAAATAATAAATAAATCGAGACAAATAAAAAAAATTCTTTTTGATTCCAAACATTTCTGATGAGAAACCAACATTCTTGGGCGCTCATTTCACGGGTCCGCAGCCACATTTTCGTTTCAAACAAAAAAAAAGTAAAAAGACAAATTTGTCTGTACATATTCCGAGTGAAATGACGTGCGGCGGAAAGAGCAACCCTCACCCCATAAAATGCTTTCCTTCTGAAACCGGTCTCCTCGCCGTGAGAAAGTCGCGTCGCTTTCGGAATATCAATCGGAATCGCTCCCGAACCGTTGTTTTCAACCCCAAGAACAAAGCTCTCGACCTTCTTTGCGCTTTTTTCGTTTGTTTTTCTTCCATTGGTTAGTTCTGGATCGAAAAGTCGCACGCGATTGGCGAGAAAAGCGAGTAATTAATTGTCGCCGATAAAAATGTCGGTTAGGTTTTTATAAATAAGTGAAAGGGAACTGGGTTCATTAACATGTCTTTGTCAGCGACATCTTGGCTATTTTTAGGGTTCAAAGGGTTCTTCATTCTGTTATTTTGAAAATATCAAACACATAAGATATGAAATCAGTGAAAATAATAAAAAATAATCTTTATTTTTTTTTAAATTTTAAATTTTATAGTTCCGTCAAAACATTTTGTAAATTGATTTTTCTTTTTTTTTGTCTGGGAGGGAAAGGGGGGAATTAAAAAATTACATGCATAAAAATTGTGATCACCGATTATAGAAAGGAAAACATTCTTCTTAAAAACGGAAATGGACGAATCGATTACTTGTGAGGGGCGTTTGTCAGATATGCGCAAAAAAGCAATATTCAAGGGAGGGGGAAATAAGAGATATTTGGATATTACAGGAGAACATCATAAAATAATTGAAATTGAAGAGCAAAAATTTGAATTCAATTACAAGAATAAAATAAATTTGAGTCGTTCTCCGCTCAAGGGTCGTATACCAAAGAGTTTTTTCGCGTCCACAGGTCGTATATCAAGTTGGATTTATTTTAAAGCGGACGTATACCAAAGTATCACTGTAATACGAAAAAATTTATTTCTTTTGTACATTTTTTTTGTTTTGGGTTTCTTGAATATTTTGTGATTTATGCTTCGAAATGAAACGAGAATATTATGATGAATCTGGAATTTATTTGGATTGAACATTTCGCAACATAAATTTTAATCTTATTAATAAAAATTGCATATGATTGGAATCCTTAAAATGGCTTAAAATCAAAAGTCAAAAATAAAAAAAAAATTAACAAAACAAACGAGGATTTATTACTATTTCTGTGATAATTTAGCTAAAAAAATAATCTTTGCTTTATGCTTTTGAAAGTAAATTTTATTAGAATTATAGAAATTCAACTAAAACATTAATTATTATTCATATGGTTAATTTTCGCAGAAATATTTTCTGAATTGGCTCATTTTATTGATTGGAATCATAAAATAATCGAAATTCGAGCGCAAAAGTTTGAATAAATTAAAAGAATAAAATAAATGAGAGTTCGTTCTTCACTCAAAGGTCGTATGCCAAAGAAAAATTTATGCCAAGTCCAAACAAGTCGTATATCAAGTTGGACTTATTCCAAAGCGGATGTATAACAAGCATCACATTGCGAAAAATTTTATTTATTTTACACATAATAAAATGCTCGAGTTGATAGACTTGTTAATAAGATAAGGTTAATTTTAGTTATTAATTAAATTTAAGATGATTAGTATAGTAATTATTTTCGAAATTAAATTATAATAAAATTTCTTTTCGTTATAATCATTATAATCACTTTCATACGAAATTTAATGAAGTTTAATAATTACGTACTTTTTTACGAAAGTATATAGTTATTAAACTTCATTGCTTACATTTTTATTGAATATTCATTATTGTTATAGAAAACGAATGCGGAAGTTAATTTTAAATATTCTTATCTTTATGAAAGTTTTTTTTTTTTGTGATTTTTCGAACAACAATAGAATCTTTTCTTGTTGCTGATGAATATTCAATTTAAATGATGTTCTGTCGTTGTCGTTTCGCAATATCCAGGAAATAATTAAGCAATTGAAATATTAATCATTCTAACCAAAATAAAAAAAAGTGAAAAGTTTAATTCGTCTTCTCTGGCTTCTGGCCTTTCATATTTTTGGATGTCTCTTTTTATGGTATAAAATTTAGAAATTGTTGATTTTAAAATCTGATATGTTCATAGCATTTTTGCCATATGTTCAATACATAAAACTGCCCGATCCGTGGTATTGTTAACAGTTTCAAAAACCGAGGAGGCAGCTCGATGGCGTTTGTGCTATTTAACATCTTGCCTCTTTCATCGGACAACCTAGTAGGAGTTTTCCGAGATTTCTCCCATACGATACGTAAATGCGGGGTAGTTCCTCCCTAAAAAGTCCTCCCGGAAGACAATGCCCTCCTTCTTCAGCGACACGCATCCCAGTCAGACTTCTATCTACAGATGTTCCATCACAACAGGAGCTGCAACCTACGCCCTCCCCCCTTCCTCCTTCTATGAGAACACGTGGGTTCAAGGACTTGATCTAGATGTTGCTTTCGATCAAGTGGGATAAGAAACAAAAATATTTAAGTTTGATAAATTACAATTTTTTTTTTTTATATTTGTCTTTCAATCTTGTAGTATAAAAAAAATCACAACAGTTAATTTAATTACGTATTATTTGATATTAAAATGAATAACTATATATTTTTTTAATTTTCATTTATTTACATCACTCATAATCAATTTCATAACTTACGTAAAAAAAAAAAAATTTTTTTTTTCCTTACATACATTATGCCTAGGTTTATTTAATTTAATTTTATTTTATAGATATTTCAATTTTTTAATTAATGCTTTTTGACTCATTTATAAAAATTTCTTTTAATAAATTTTGTAAAAATTATTTTAAAAACAAAGAAAAAATACTTAAAGTTTTTAATGTAAAGAATGATTTAATTTAAAAAAATACAATATCACTTTTTTTTATTTAACTTCAAATGTAAAACAACCCGTAAATACATATATAGTAGGAATAAAATCATTCTTTATAACGAATTAAATAGATTAATTTTTGTTAAAAGTGGTAATTGCTTATATAGGAAGAATTTATCTATTTTATTATGACAATGATTACCAATACGACCTTGAACACGAATTTAAGTGCGTGACCTCAAACTTTATCCCCATTCGTAGGGATTTTTTCCCCTCGCCTTTATATTTTTAAGATGTACAAAAACAGGAAATGAAATTATAAGCATGTTGATAAAAAAAAATAAAAACTTGCATCAGTATTTCAGCAAAAAGATTTTAAGATTTTGGCGGGAAATTTATTGAGATGAGGAAAAATAGAACATAATTTTATTAGCTATTTATTTATTCATGTTTTTAAATATGAATTAGTGTGAATATTTTTTTGTGTTGTTCTATGTAACCAGATATTTTTATTTCAATTTTAGAATAAACTAAATATTGATTAATTGTTGTTAATATTGTTATTATTATGTTTTTTTTTTTCGAATATGAAAATCTTGTTTTTCATACCATTCTAACAAATCAAAATATAACTTTGCTTTGGTTATAAAAAAAGATTAACATTCTAATAATAAGCTTGTTTTACATTTAAGGCAAAATTTTTTATGAGATTATTTTAAAATTATAATTTATTTTCTTTTTGTAAATGAAATATTTAGTACTAATTCATTGAGTAATAAATAAGTAATATATAAAGATATGAAGTGAGTAATATATAAAGATTAATAATTTTTATAATTATAATTTTTGTTTGATGTTGCTCCTATTTAAAAATTCTTAAATTCGATTATGAAATATATAAAGAAATATTGCAGTACCATTAAACATCTATTCAAGTTAATACATGTAACAAAAGAAAGTTTTTGAAACAAATTGCAAAAATTAAAAAAATATTTTCAGCAGTATTTGATAATAATTATTTCATGCTATCGCAGATTTCACAAATCATTTTTTAAATGTTTTCAAAAAATTTTTTTTTAATTCCGATGTGATTGCGATGAAAGTTTTTATAATAAAACTGATGAAGGTTTTTTTAAATCTCTATGGCAACATTTTTTTACGATAAAATAATAATGAAGTAAAATTGTGCATGAGAAGTTCATATATAAAAGCATTAGACTTTTAAGCCGTGTATATATTAACAAAGTTTTTAGAGATATTGGCATTCTAAAATTTGTTAAACTGAACAGAATGAGATGGGCCGGTCATCTCATGAGAATGGAAAGCGATAGAGCAGCTTTGAAGGTTTTCAATGCAATCCCTTTTGGACAGCGACCAAGGGGAAGACCGAAAAAGAGATGGGTCGACTGTTTAGACTCTGATTTAAATGTTATTAAGATCAAAAACTGGAGGTCCACGGCCAAGAGCAGAACAGCCTGGCTGGATATTTTAAAGGAGACAAAATCCCACAACGGGCTGTCGAGCCAATTATGATGATGATACATTAAGCAGCAATTATCTTGACTATATGATGTGTAAGCACTTTTCCTTGTGGACATAAAACGTGACATCATGTTATCAAATAAAATGCACTGTTGTCCTTCCCCCTACTACTTTAAAACACGCAATCAACATGAAATGTCCTTGACTGCTCCATCTAGCAAATTAATTAAAAGGAATTACAAAGTACTTTTGTAATGAGATAGCACCCTATGAAAATATCCAACATCATGCTCTTTAATGATGGTACTCATTATTTATTTATGCTGCATGACACCACAGCCGTATTTGCAGTCAAATTTTTTTGCTATGCATCACAGCGCATGAACGACAAAATGACGACTTTAATAATTAAATACCTTCGTGTTGGAAGGAAGACATCTGGGCTCGTTTCATTTAGCGGTTTGTAGATGATAAGCCAAATGAATACTGGGCACTTGCTACAAAATGTAGGGGATTTTTTTTCCTTCTAGTTTTCATGTTTGATATCCCAGTTGTTCTTCAAAGCAAATTAGTTTTTTTAAGCATTATGTAAAATTATATATATACAAAGCGCATATAAGGTTTTTTTACTTATTGCATTTTACTGTATACATGCATGTATGTGTATACATATATATATAATGTACTTATTGCATTTTATTTTCGTTGTATTGGATTTTAAACCGTAAAATGTTTATGTACGTGTATACATGTATGTATGTATGTATATATATATATGTGTGTGTGTGTGCATAGCTACTTATATATTTAACTATACTTTATATATATTTTATATTTGGAATTATATTTTTTATAAATAAACCTGACATTCATTTATTTGCCGTATACATCTAATCTCCCCCCCTCCCTCATATTTTTCTATGGAGGAAAACAACGTATTCATTAATTCGTTGACAAACAATAACAATGAACCAAAAAAAAGGAAAAAAAAATTTTTTTTTCTATTCATTGCGAGAAACTCAAACATCGACAAATAACCCTTTTCAAAAATCAGTTCAAGAGAGAAAAAAAAAAAAAACAAAAAAATTTTTTTCCAAAGATTTTATTCGAGAGTTCGCCAAAAGGAAACACACTTCATCCTTTGGCGACATTTATTCAACAAAATACTCATTATTTTACTCGAACAGTGGAGGAAAAAAAAAAAAAATAAATAAATAAAATGCCAAACGAAAACAATCCAAACAGCGCAGTGTATAGGGAAAACGGGGAAGGATTTCTGACTTTTGGAGAGGGGAAAATAAAAACCAAACGATAATTGAGAAGTGCACACCTGTTGCTAGGATACTACGACCGCTTCATTCATTCATAGTGTGCCCTTTCCCCCCCCCCCCTCCCCTGAGACCTCGGGCAGAGTTGCTGCTCAGTCAGGCCCTTGCATGTCAGAGAGGATGAGTTGGAACTTGTGGTGTTGGAACAGTTTTTAGCAGTTTTCTGTGCATGGTGTTTTTTGTGTGTAGTGGTGATTGTTGTTGATTTTAGAATTTTTTTGTGAGAAAGAATTTGTTCTGATTGTGTTCCATTATGATCAACTGTTTTTTGGGTGAGACAAAAAGGCGTTCTAAAAAAAGTTCGATATGTTCGAGGTGAGTTTATTATTTCTTTATGGATTTTAATTTAGTTTTGGTTTCTTTGAGAAATCCACGTTTTTGAGATTGAATGACGGTGGTCATTATTTTTTTCATTATTCGCTTTTATTGGTCGACGGTAATCAGAAATAAAACAAAAGCTGAATAATTTTCGTTTTTAATGCTACATTACAGGTGAAATAATGATATTGTTTATTAATTCTATGTTGAAAGTTTTGTTTGTGTTTTAAAGTTTTCAACCTAACAGTGAAAATATTAGAAAAATGAAATTATTTGATTAGTTTTTTTTAAGTGTATTATTCATTTTGCATTTAAATTCTGTAAATTTTTATTCCAAATTCATTCGATTAGTTTTTAATGGTGTTTTTTTCGAGGGGGGGAGAATTTGTATATTCATGTAATTAATAAGTAGTAGTTGTTTTAAAAAATACTTCATTTTATTTTATGTCTGTAAATTTTTATACCAGATTAGCGTTTAAATTCATTAGATTAATTTTTAAATCAGTTTTTTCTTATGTCTCAGTTATCTCAAATATTTATTAGTTATATTTATTAGTTATTTATTTACACATAGGCAAATATTTTTAAATTTAATATAATAATTTATTTATATATATATATTCATTCAAAAATCAAATATTTTTTTGAAAAATTTATTCTTATGAAAAAAAAATAATTTTTTAAAAATTTCTCATTTTAATCATTTAATTATTAACATTTCTGTTTAAAAACAATATTTATAATTAAGATAATGAAAATTTTAATTATACACCAGTAATTATAATTTTTTCGATATAAGATGTTATTTTTCTTTAAATTTAAAATAAAAGAAATAAAATGTCATAAATATTTATTATACGAACAATTGATTACTTGAAAAATAATGAAACCAAAATATTTTTAATGTATGGTGAAGAAAAAATGTCTATTGATTGTGTAATTTATTTAAACGAACTGCATGAGTTTTCAATTCCATTATGATAATTATAGTAGTATGTCATTTATGTATTTGCAAATTATCGTTAAAATCCTTGGAGAACTTGATAAACAATCGAAAGACCTTTTAGAAAATGAAAGGTAAATAGCACTTTAATAGAGCCTCATTTTTTTTTTTTTTTTTTTTAATAAACATTTGACATGAGTTTGAATTCTTAATTAATAACTGTATGTCTATTTTTTAACCTTGAATTAATTTTTGAAGAGATATCGCACAGATTCTTGATAAGATATCGTTTTGTTTCGAAAATTTAATGTCATAATTTCAAGGTTTCATTACGCTGCATAAATAATGTAATATTTTGCATTTTTAATGATGTGTTTATTTTTTTTTTTTTTTGCATATTCTTTTTATTTTTTTTTTTTTTTTTTAGATTTAACATAAAGAATAGTATAAAATACAATTCTATAATAAAAATAACAAAATAGTTATTTATAAACATGTTTCTAAATAAATGTAAATAAATAATTAGTAATTATAATTAATTTAATTAACTGTAAATAATAAATGCAATCTAAATAAATTAAAATTAATTATTAAAAATGTGACTTAAATGATAGGCAGGTGCTATTTTACACTATTTCAAAAATTTTCAGCACAGACTAACTAAATTTTTTAAACATTTAACTCCTATTCTTAGTTTTTGTTGAAGAGGGGGAAAATTATAAAATTATTATTAATTGCTCAATTTTTAGGCAGTAGTTATAACGGAGGGGCTTGTTGGCCGAATGACTAGTGTATCTGGTTCTCGATGCCACAGGTTTCGGGTTCGAACCTCTGCAGTGCCATGGGTGTGTGTGTGTAGTGGTTCGGAATTCACTTTAAACCGTAGGACCCGATCTATTACGATTGTAAGAGCGTTGGCGTAGGGCTGACAACACTACCCCGTAAAAAAAAACCATCTCCTGTCTCGAAATTTACCAGTAGGTAGACGGCCTTGGCCCACCATGGGGCTGTTGCTCCAATGATGATGATGATCAATTATAACAGATGTATTTGAAATTATTTATATGTTAATTAAATTTACTTTTTAATTCAACATTTTATTTTTTAGCATGTTAAAGCTCTTTAAATCGGAAATTCTTAAAAGATAATTAACATAAAAAGTTGTTCGCATTTAATAATTATTTAAAGTAATTTTTTTTTTATTTTCTTAGAAAATCATAATTAAAAAATATATAATATACAATATTTAATTATTGCATCAGATAAAGTCTGTCTAAAAGTAGTGCCCGGTAACTTAAAAAAAAAATAAAGTGTTTTATTATTATTATTTATATTTTAAGAATTTTTAATAGTTGTGTAGTAAAAGAAATTGTAAATACTTTTTTAAAGTAACTAGCTCGGCACCAGAAATATTTACAATCCTCTGGCTTTCAATGGATCTACAGAAGACCTACCGCAGACGATAGTAATGCCCAACAATACCACTTTAACAAATAAACAACTTCCATTTGTAATGACCATTCTTGCCCATTGATGATATCAGCTCAATTATTCAACCCATCTGTCCATTCAACAAAGACTGTGATTATCCAATACATGACTCAATATATTTTCAATTAAGCCAATAGACCTTATTTACCATGCTTCCATTCCGCCTATTGAAGATAAAAATATCGTTTGCTGACAGCACACGACCATTAACGCGACTCGTCAGATCTTCACCCCCCAGTTCAGGGGTGGTCTTTTCTTCTTACACCTGGGAATAGAATATATAACTAAAAAATGTGGTCACCACACAATCAACCCCTGTTCGTTTGAACAAAAGAAAAAGAGGTTATCGTGTGAGGGGATGGTCCACAAAAGAGTTTTGTTAGGTGGCGGAGATATCTTAAGACCCCTTTGTCTGCAAGCGATAAGGATTGCTCCTGTGAAGTCTTATCTCCTCCCCCTATTCTTATCGTTTGGCAGTAGGACGTATAGAAAAGTGGGTTCTCATGCCCCTGACTATTTTATGTTACAACATGTCTTAAAATGGTCAGTGTAGTTAGTTGGTTTAGGTGAAGAGGTTCTTCTAGAAAGTAGTTGTTGATTTTAAAGTGATTTTCCAAGTTTAATGGCTTTGAATCCAAACTATTCAATGTTCTACAATAAAAAAAGTGTAAAAAATTTATTTTATTATTTATTCAATATATATTTTTTTAATTAAAAAGCTCTTAAGATTCATTTTAATAATTCTCATAAGATAGTTGTTCCCAGTGATATAAATTGTTGCTATGATCTACCATTGCATTTTACAATATTTTTCTTTAGCATCACGATGTTAATAATAATCATTAATTATTTTTTAATTTTTCTAATTGCTGAACTCTTTTAATATTGAATTGGCAAAGCTTTGACATTTAAAAAATTTTATTTTTAAAAGTAAAGTTAATCACTTTAAAAAAGAAATGTATGTTTAGATATTAATTAGATACCTTTAAAACATATTATTCTTTTAACAATCCATGGTACTAAAAATTATTTATTCTTATTTAAATAATAATTACTGATATTGAAAATACTTCTTATGATTATTCACAGACGAACTGATTTCATTTTAAATTTATATTTACAAAAAATTTTTTACTTCATTTTTTGTGGATATTATATATATAATTTATAGGTTAAAATACTCAAGATGAGTTAATACAATTGTTCTAAAAAAATTACATATCTGGCTTGAATTTTTAAAATCAAATTTGAATAATTATTCTGTTATATTCATAATTTATCCCTTTGTGCTTATAAACTTACAACAATAGTTTTCGTTTAAAATATTTCATCAAAAATTTGCCCTTTTTTGGTATGTTAATTAGAATTTATCTTTTTCTTATTCATGCACGCGTTTGACGATGTAAAATCGAAGAAAAATTCTGGAATATTTATTTTTTTTATTTGGAGCAATCATTGCAATTGAGTGTGTATTGATTCGAAATTATAAAATTACAATTTTAATCACTGATTATAAAGTTATATTAAGTTTATATATTCCTGTTTTTCCTTAAATTTAGTTTATATATTCCATTTTCCTGTTTTCTAAGATTTAAGTTTTAATAATCGGTTTAGAAAAGTTTAAAATCAGTTATTATAAAATAACGATTTTAATCACCTGATTATTAAACTAAATTTAGTTTATATATTCCTGTTTTTAAATCCTTTTCTAATGTTTAATTTTTAATAATCGGTTTAGAAATTTTTAAACCAATTATTATTTACTAATGTTAAGAAGTGAACATAATGATTATAAAGGGAAGATTAAAAAAAAAACCTAATTGATAAGAATTTAATTAAAAAATGAAATGTTTTGTATTTGTTACAATAATAACTTTATAAGCATTTATTTAAATTAAAAAAAATAATATAAGATGTTTCACAAAAATGTTAATTAGTGACCTTAATTAACTTTTTAAGTAGCCAGTTATCCAATAGTTTAATTACAAATGAGTTTGATTATAAATTATTTCTCTAACTTAAAATACTTTATTATTTGATTATCGAAAAGTGCCTTATAAGAGTTAAATTTATTTAAATGTTTATCATTTCTTGATAATTGATTTTTTGTTTTGTTTTTATTTTAGTGAAGGGGTGTTTACTTGTCCTGAGGATAACCTACCTCTAGACTACGCTAAGGTAAGCTATCTGTTTAATTATAATATTTATAATAAACAAGTTAACAATATGTAAGAATTTTGTAATCCTTTATATGGAATTAATTAAATCATTTTGAAATTTTTACACATTAGCCATTTGTTTTTTTAAGAAATTGATTAATAAATTAGAAAAATTGTTTATTTTTCAACTTATAAAAACGAATTTTGGTAGGAAGAGTTTGATAGAATAATTTTGCAAAATTAATTCCAAAATTTAAAAATTAGAATCTTAAACTAGATTTGAAAATTATTCTAACATGCTATAATATGTAATGCCGTAAATTAAAAATTACTGAAACTATTTGTTGTAAAATTTTTGCTTTTTTATTTCCATTAAATTCAAATTTATTTTGAAAACCTTTTTATTTTCACCTAGTTAAGCTTTTATTTTTAATGAAATTATAAATTATGGTGAATAAAACCCTTAATTGGTAGTAATGAAACAGACACATAAGCACAAAAAATAGTAATTTTTAGTAATGTTTTTTTTAAAAAATGATTATCACAAATTTCTAAATATAAAATATAATATTTATTATTTATGTGATTAAATGCATATTTAAATTATTATTGAAATGAAAACTTTAATTGATAAGAATAAAGAAAACCCATAAGAAAAAAAATAATAGGTTTTAGTAGTTTTTTTTAAATGATTATCACATCAATTTTTAAATATAAAATATAATATATTTATTATTTATGTGATAATATATATATTTAAAATATGATTGAAACGAAAACTTTTATACCACACCTATAAACACAAAAATAAATAATAATTTTAGTAGTTTTTTAAAATGATTATCACATAAATTATTAAATATAAAAAATTAATATTTTCTAATTATTTTTGTACTTCAAAATTTTCTCACATTATTTACTTTCATAAACACAGAAATTCTATCAAAAATTAAATTAAAAGAAATATTTGTATTCTATTTTAATTTACTTCCTTACGAAATATTATTCTAGAACCATAAATAAAACGATAAACACACGCTGTACAGTAATCTAATCCCATTGCAGGTTGCTCTGATAAATGACCGTTGGTTTTATCCGTTACCAAAACCTAAAACTAATTAATGGAATAGAAGCCTAATCCCATTTCGTCGTCATACATTAGGACGAATTATTAATGTCATATGTTTCCGGTCGAGACGTATTTAGGTTTCCATGCATTATGGAATTCCATATAAGTGGCTAGAGTGGGATTTTCAGGATATGGCTCTTCCTTTTTTTCGGTCTTTTTCGTTAACATTTTCAGTTATTTATTTATTTTTTTATTCTAACGTCATTTTTCTTTTTCGTTTGTGGCTAAAAATGAAAAGCTTCAAGAGAAAATCGTCTGAGACGCGTGTAAAATATCGTTTTGGAATTCGAAATTTAATTTTGTTCCGTGTCAGTAAATCCTTCCAAAAGAATATTCATCAAGTTTTAGGTGTGTGCATTTTGCCATGATAAGTGGTTGTAGATAATTATAATAATTTATGGAGTAAAATGTGTATGTTAGATTTATAGTTAGTATAATATGGCATGAAGGATATTTTATTTATTTATTAACTAAGAAATTTACATCACATTTTATTTATCAAAATACAATGCTTTTAAAATATCGTTTTAGAATTTGAAATTTAATTTTGTTCTGTGTTAGTAATGCCGGATATAATTTTAAATTCTAAGTATTTGAATAAAAGAAAACGATTTTTTTTAGATAATTTTAAAATATAAAGCATTAACAATAAAAATATTAATTTACATTTTTATTTATTTATTAACTAAGAGATTTACATCACATTTTTTTATTCATCAAAATACAATGCCGGAGATAATTTTTAATTGGAAGTGTGAATAAATGAAAATATTTTTTTTAGATAATTTTAAAATATAAAGCATTAATATTAAAAATATTAATTTACATTTTTTATTTATTTATTTTATTAACTAATTTTTGTTCTGTGTCAATAAGAGATTTAAATCATTTTTTTTTTATTTATTAACATTAAAAAAACTACATGTATTACCTAAGAGATAATTTTTAATGGCGATAATTTTTCGAAGTGTGTGAATAAAAGAAAATAATTCTTTTTTTTAAAATAATTTTAAAATATAAAGCATTAACATTAAAAATATTAATTTACATTTTTATTTATTTATTAACTAAGAGATTTAGCTCACTTTTTATTTATCAAAATACAATGCCGGAGATAATTTTTTAATAATTTAAAGATTCTTTTTAAAAATGTTGTGTGAATAAGAAAAATAAACTATTTTTTTTAAAATAATTTTTTTTTAAAATAAAAAGCAGTTATTTTAAATTCCATTGCAAAGGAAAAAGACTTATAATTTTAAAAATAATTTTTTAAGAAAGTTCTAAATTTACTAATTTTTAAGAAATTTATTTATTTATCAAAATACAAGAGATTGTGTGAATAAAAGAAAATGGCTATTTCTTTAGATAATTTTCAAATATAAGGCAGTAACATTAAAAATAATAATTTACATTTTTATTTATTTATTAACTAAGTGACTTATGTCCCTTTTTATTTATCAAGATATTTATTATTTAACAATTTTTAATAGTTCTTTTAAAATCCTATAGTTAAAATATCGAAAAATTATTACAAAGGAAAATTAATTTTCAAAATTCGTTTCAATAATAGTTTTTTAATAAGTTCTAACAAAGTTCTTCGACAAATAATTATTTTATCTAACCATTAAATGGTGCTCTATGATTATAATATTTTTTTTCGTTTATTCGGAATTTATTAATGCTTAAATAAATAATAAGTTATTTTTCTAAAGAAGCATTCAATTATCTTTTTATTCCATTTATTGCCTTATTTATTTCAAATTGCTCTTTTTAAAAATTTCTTTATTCAATATTGAAGAAATTGCTCGCTCAGTTTAGTAGTTATTCGAAATATGCACGGTTTGAGTAATTTGATTATCTACTTGGTTTGGTAAAATGTTCAGTTGTTTCCAATTACAAAACACGAATTGAAGACATCTAATTCGTTGTGAAGTGGCAAATTGCATTGAAGCTGAAGAAAATAGATTCGTTTTGGGATTTGTTTTTGTTCGATTTCTTTCCCAAACAATCGTTAATAGAGGTAAACGACTTCCTTAATTGGAATGTTAGCAGACGAGTCTGCTTGTGTTGCCAGATGTGAGCGATTGCTTCAGAAATCGTCTGCCACTTATTTGTTAGATGATCTAATGGGATTTCAAAAAAAACAAATCGAACTTAATGTGCCGTTTTATTCCTTTCTTTTTAATAAATGTTTACGAAATAATTTCTTCTAAACGAGTTATCGTTCGATATTGGAATTTTACCTTTGTCGAAAACATTAATTTGGAAGAATGTTTTTTTGCGCCTGTGACTTGCTAATGGGGATTTTTTGAAATAAAAAAAATGGCATCACACGGGAAAAGTGTGTAGCTGTTAGTGACTGTTATTTACATAATGTTTTCTTGCGTCAATTGAAATAAAAGAGGCATATTATTATTTTAATGATTTCTAAAAAAAAAAAAAAAAAAAAATTAACGAGGAAATTTTGCATCGGTGTTATTTATTATTGTCTGTTAAACGAACAACTTCTCAGAAATATGGTATAATTATGCTTATGGATTTTCAATTATTTAAAAGTGCTTACCAGTCTGATTATTAAAAAAATGGAAAAAAAATGTATTGTTCGTTGATGTGAGAATTTATATCTTTCACACGAACGTGTATAGAATAAAATTGTTTCATATACTTTATTCTCTTTGCTTCTTTAACGAAACAAAATACTGTCGATAGTTTGTCATTTATTCGTTCTAAATTTTTAAAATTTTTTTTTTTAATATTTATTTTAATCACTTTATTTTTGAATTGGCAATATGTGAATACGTCTTCGTACTAAAAATTAAAGAATAAAAATTCATTTTATTATTTGCATTTAATCAACGTATGCATTAAAATCTAATAAGAATTTAAATTGCTCTTGGGAAAACAAAATCATTTAATCATTAAAGGTCATCATAAGGAGTGTGCATGGTTTTAAAAAAATTCTTTTAATGTGACGTCACTACCAAAAGACCTATCTAAATTCTTTGAATGGTTTTTGGTTTCGAGAAAAAAAAAATGATGCCAAAGTAGGAAACATTCTATATAAGTTTGTGTCAACCGCAATTTTTGATTTTTTTTTATTAAGAATCTCTCCAAAAGATTAATTGCTAATTGCTTATTTTTTTAAGCTCACTAATTGCTTATTTTGTAAGAATCGCGAAGAAAGTTATTACCAATGATTTCGAAACTGACACCAAGAAAAACTTGTGTAATTTTTTTTTTTTTCAGCAGACTAGCGTACTGATTAGAGAGCACCATTAATAATGACAATTTTCTTTTAAATTTTGATATTTTCAATATTTATTTTGAGTTAAATAATTATATTACATCAAATGAATCCTGAGGGATTTTCTTCAAATGCTATTGGCTTTATTAACTGCTAATAATTTTTTTTAATATTAATATTTGCTAATATTGTTTAACTCAAAATAAACATTGAAAATATCAAAATTTAAAAGAAGAAAAATTTAATTATATTACATTGCATCAAATGAATCCTGAGGGATTGTCTTCAAATGCTGTTGACTTTAATAATTAATTGCTAATATTTTTCTTTTAATATTAATGTTTGCTAATATTATTTAACTCAAATAAATACTGAAAATATCAAAATTAATAAGAAAAACTTCAATTGCATTACATCAAATGAATCCAAAGAAATTTTCTTCGAATGCTGTTGACTTTTTTTAATTGCTATATTTTTCTTTTATTATTAATATTTGTTAATATTATTTAACTCGATATAAATACTGGAAATATCAAAATTAAAAAGAAAATCCAATTATATTACATCAAATGAATCCTGAGGGATTTTCTTCAATACTGTTGTTGACTTTATGAATTGCTAATATTTTTCTTTTAATATTAATATTTGCTAATATTATTTAACTCGATATAAATACTGGAAATATCAAAATTTTACAGAAAAATCTAATTATATTAGATCACATCAAATGGATCCTAAGGGATTTTCTTCAAAATACTAGTCGCTTTATGAATTGCTAATATTTTTCTTGCTAATTACTCAGCAGGTCTTTATCATTTAAGCATTCATTTTCTATGCTGCTAATCTTATTATAGTTAATGAAGCATGAAAATAGCATTACTATTTTTTAATTAGGTATGCTGTTATCTTTTGCATGGATAATTTATTCTCCCTCATTAAAGCTGTTAGTCAATTTTCTTTTGTTAATTAGGGTGTGTAAGTTTTCCTTCGGTATGCTGTAGCCGTATTTGCGAAAAGAATACTTAAGTAGCTCAATGTATTGCTTGTGGGCTTTTTTTTTTTAAATTTAAATTAGTTTTTTGAACTATTTCAATAACTATCATTTTTTTTTCCCTCTATTGTTGTGAAATTATTTATAGGAATGATATCGTGATGCATGTCACGTGACCATTCTGTTGCATCAGTTTTTTAAATAGTAGTTGTGCATTTGTAATGAGTTATCAACGACAGTTTTGCATTAAGAAATACTGATAAATTAAGTTCATGGTTGGGGAATCGACATTTAAAAAAAATTAATAAAATTTTATAAATTAAATTAAATAAATGAATAAAATTAATTAATTTTTGTAAATTGATTTTTTTAATTTTTTAAAAAAATAATATTTTAAATTTTTATATTTTTTAAAATTTAATTTTTTAATAATATTAAACTTTTCTTATTAATTTTTTTTACGTCGAAAAATTTTTCAACTCCCGACTCGACGAAAAATTTTCAACTCTTCTTACACCGACTCTCGACTCTCTTCCATAATTTTATGTGTTATGATCTTTACTGAGGCCTCATGGCCGAGTGACTAGCGTTCTGGCGCTTGGTGCCGCAGGTTTCGGGTTCAAGTCCCGGCGGTGCCATGGATGTTTGTAATGGTTCGGAATACACTATAAACCGTAGGTCCCTATCTAATATGACTGTAAGAGCGTTGGGCATCTAATATGGCTGTAAGACTGTAGGGCTTACAACCCTACCCCGTAAAAAGACTACTGTCTAGAAATCTGCCTGTTGGCAGACGGCCTTGACCCATCATGGGGCTGTTGCGCCACTGATGATGATGATGATCTTTACTGATGAATTTAGTAGAATTTGCGAAATAAATTCAATGACTTTGATTGAATTCATTTATTTATAAAAACCGCTTTTTCATAATAAAGTATTTTTTACGACTTTAAAAATGTAATATTTGCGCTACCTTAAGACGATCTTGTACTATAAATTTGATTACAAAAACGCATGGTGCAACAGACCATGCTGGGCCGAGGCCGTCTGCCTATTAGCAGATTTCGAGACAGATGTTTACTTTTTACGGGGTACGGTTGCCAGCCCTGCGGTTTACAGTTATATTAGACGGGACCTACGATTTAAAATGGATTTCAAACCACGAAAAACATCCATGGCAAATCTGAAGTCTGTGGAACCGAGCTCCAGTCACTAGGCCATCAGTCCCCAAAAAATACATATATCCTATAAAAATTAAATTCTTCATTTTTTTTACGCACATGCAGAAATAATTTTGCAATTTGATCCATCCAACTATCCTATTATGAAATGGTAATTGATAAGTCTTAATAGTTTTTAATGAATCTATTTAAAATTTAAAAGTGCTTTAATTTCAGTTAATAAGTTTCAGTTTCTGAAAAGTGATATTTGAAATGTTGTTTCTTCTTTAAAAGGGAAAGTTTTCCAATCAAACCCTCGTTGCGTTTTTCAATTAGCCCTCCTAATGATACGGGCCCATCCCTAATTTCTCATCCCCGAAGAGTGATTTATCGGCCAAGGCCGAGGCCTGAAATTGCATTATCGCCCGCCGCCGACCCTGGACAGGGCCCTTAATTGAATAATTCGTCTGCCGCAAAAGAAGAGAGATGCCGTCGCTTGCTTTTGCTTGTCTCCTTTGTCGAGCCAGCGCTTTGCTCGGGAAAGGAAGAGCTGCAGCCATTGCGCATGCCTCGTAGGAAAAATGGACGATTTCCCATTCGATAATTTCTCATTCTATTCGCCTAATTGTACCGAATTTTAACTTACTCTTTTAATCTTAGTTTTAACTTTTTAATTTTTTATTTATTTATTTAATTTTTAGAGCACCATTTTTAATTTTTAGAAACTTTTAATTTTTTTTTCTCACATACTAACTTGAAGCCATTATAATAGTAAACATATCTATGAATTAAGACGAGGATGTTAAGTGGTCTATCACCATTGGTCTAATCGGTACACCAGTTGCCAGTCATTCTATTTAACTTTCAATTAACTACGGTCATATTGTTATTTTATTTACGCAATTATAAAAAAAATATATTAATCTGTTAAACTGTTAAAAATATTTTATTTTCTAACATAAATAGCAATTCGCAAATGTATAATATTCCGTAATTTTAGTTAGTTAATTCAATATATATATATATATATATATATCGTTAGTTCATATTATTGTTTATTAGATATTTGTACATATATTTATGATTGCATTCTTTAGAAATAAATTGTAAAAACTGTGAACAATAATCGATTATTATCAGTTTTTTAATAAAAGTTAAAAACTTTTATGTTTATTTTGAAATGTTCATAAAAAAAAATTTTGTTTTTTTGATTTATTTATTTATTTTATCCTTCAAAATAGAATCGTTTATTCCACAAATTATAGTGCATTTCACAAATAATAAAGCTAACCCCCTATATTATGCGAAATAACGATTTTACTTTGTCTATCTCGTTAAAAACATATTCTATGGTAACAACTTTACTCGTTTCTGTTGTAGACGATCTGTTTGGGCAAATTCTAATGCATATTATGTTATTATCCACAAAGTAATAAATGGGTATTATTTTGGTGAGCCGAGTCCGTGGCTTCCTTGACCACTTAAAATTCTTTTTAAAGTTCTTTCACGGGCTTTTTTTTTTTTTTATTTGAATTCTTTCACGGGCATTGTTTTTTTTTTTTTTTTTTTTTTTATTTGAATTCTTTCACGAGCTTTTTTTTTAAATTTCTTTCACGAACTTTCTTTAAATTTCATTTACGAGCTTTTTTATGCATAATATTTATTAAAAAATAATTCAGTAATTATTAAATAATTTAGTAAAAAAAAAAATAATGCGAAATTGCTCTAAAAGATCCTCTGGTGAAAACAATTTCATTTCAAAGTGAAAAAAGGATTTTTCCATGAAAAAATAATCGTTTGGAATTCTATAGTTTTTATTTTTTAATATTGTTGTTATGCGTTTAGCCCTTACATTAAATTCTAAATTTTATGAGTAACTGTATATCAGCCCACCAAATTACAATTTATGATTTTTAGTTATTTATTTTTGTTTAAAGGACGTATTCGATAAAGATTCATATATTTAAATCTTAGTTTTTGTTTTTCCTGCCCACAGGATGATATTTAAATTTAAAAAATCAACCAAATTTCGTCTGGATTTATTTTATTTAGGAAATTTATTTACAAATACAATTGGGCATTCTCTCGCTTTTATAGCGGTTAACGCGCCTGCGCACTGAACCAGCTTTTACTCTCCGTACTTTCTTTACTCAATTAGCTACGAAGATGCCATCTGGGTTACGAAAATCAACCAAATGAGTCTTTTTTTTTTTTTTTTATCTCCAAGTACACGTGTAAACGTTCTCGGAACCTAAGACGATGCAAAGGGTTTACGATTACTGTCAAAGGGTAAGAGCGAAGGCAAACAAACGTTCCATCTGGCCCCATGACTCATCAATGCATAATGGACCCAAACCGCATGCATCGTTTTCATATTTCTGTGCGCGCTTTTATGATTCATTCTTTGTTGTCCGTTTGAGGAATGTGTCGTTTCGGGGATGCAAATGGCCATGTTTATGGTTGGCTTCGAACGTGTGCACTTAGAGACAATGGTTAGTGCACGTGAACCAAATTAATGAGGGGTGTTTTACGTTATCGCGCGATTGCTTCACTGTTGTGTACAGGTGTAGTTTGCTCATAAGGAGCATCGATGAACACGTGATTGAGTTTATTGGACTCGTCTATAAAACGAGCCCTTTTTCCTGGTGCAAATTCATGCAAGGTTTTGATTCACAATTTTGATTGTGTAACTATTCTTTGCATTTTTGCGCCAAAAGGCGATGGTTATTTCTGTGAAAATTTGATAAAATTTTTTATCCTAACTCTCTGGGTCATTAGACGACGAGCAGCCCAATTCAATTGTTGTTGTCGTCGTCATATCTCTCATGGAAGAAGGAGAGAGAAAGGCAGCTTCTGTTGTGATGGGGCACTCGTAGGTAGAAGCCTGACTTTGCTCCGTGTTGCTGAAAAAGGACGGCAGTGCCTTAAGGGGAACTACTCCGCATTTGCGTATCATATGAGAGAAAACCCTGAAAATTCCCACCAGGTAGTGCGACTCACGAGGCAAGATGCTGAACATCCCAAACGCCATCGGGGCTCCTCGTTTTTTGAGCGGTCTGGTGGCCAAGTGGCTAGCGCTCTGTCCTTTGGTATCCCAGGCTTCAGGTTCGAATCATGGCGGTGGCATGGATGTTTGTGAGTGGTTCGGAATCCACGTTAAAATGTAGGTCCCGGTCTGTTTAGCCTAAATTGTGCACAAGATGACCGTATAGCGACAAACAAAACAAAACAAAACAAAACCTCGTTTTTTGAAGCAGTGTCTACAACAAAGTCGCCAGCGGATTGAACCTCACTCCTAAAGGCTCGTGCTCACCAAGGCGAGAAGATGCAAGCGAAAAAATTTGACCAATCACTAGCCTCACCGCGGTCGCCTGAAACCGGTTTGCAGTCCGCCGCTTGGAGTTGCCCAACTTTCAACTCGAAGCGGTTTTTCACTAGGCGTAATGCTATTTCTGAAGTTTCGCTGTGAAGGTGTCGAAAAACTTTTGTCGCTTGCCTCTTGAATCTTCACGTCTCTCGCCTCGGTGGGAACGAGCCTTAATGCTCACCAGCGACGCTCGTTGTCATTGAGCTACGTGGCGGGCGCCCAATTCAGTAAACGATCACTAAAGGCATTAACAATAACACAAAAAGGAAAACAGGGCATATGATGAGGTACTATCCAGTCATGGGCACGCCATAGTCGCAAAAGGGGCAGATGTATGTTTCGGCCAGTTATATTCTATACAGGTGACTCTGTAAGTAGTCGTGGCTCGTGATGAGTCTAACGTAGGCCGCTTTAGGCAAGGAACTGGGAATTCTGGTTGACTTATTCAACAGGGTATTCCACTTTTTCTCAGAAGCCTTCTCTCTATACAGGTTGAAATTTTTGGATTTAATAGAGAAAAATATTTATCGCTCTATATGACGCAAAGGCAAAGGGGATTGGGTTGCATCATTTGTGACGCATTCTTGGTCAATATATCAGCCTGCTCATTTCCATATGTCCCGCAATGGCTTGAAATCCAATGTAAATCCAACAGTTTTTCTATCTTTACTATGCAGTTCCTGGAAAATCATCCAAATTGTAAAATCGTTTAAAAAAAAAATCGCAAATACCAGAGGGTATTTAATAATTGTAAATGATATATATATATATATACACGATATAAATACAGACTTCTGTTAAAGATTCATAAAGGCGCTTAATATTTTACTCCGCGAGAACATTCGAATGTTAACACTGTAATTTCCAACTGTTAGCGTGAGAGGGTTTTTGGAGGTCAAGTCAATGACTAGCTCTTTGTTCGAACAAACAGAGAGGAAAGAGGAAAAAAGTGCGCTCATTTTTAGATAAAAAAAACATTTAGATTCGTGTATGAACAAATATGTTATTCAGCTGCATTATGTTAACACTCATTTTCATTGAATAACCAAACAAAAGGGAAGTGGGAAGTAATTCCTAATAAAAGACTTACTAAATATCTACCAAATGACAGTGATAAAAAAAAAAGATTTAATTTCGGAAATTAAATCTTTTATAGGAATATAAAAGTTGGATATAAGGAATATAAATCTTTGTACTATAATAGTTGGAGAATTTTAAAATACTGAAATGTAACTTATTGAAAATAATTATAAGAATTAAAAATATGATATTATGCATTCAAAATTTTGACTTTAAAAGAGTTAAATTCATTTTCAATTTAGCTTCTGAATTGTTTATGCTACAAAATATTGAAGACATAACAATGCAGACTATAATGAATAACGCTTTAAAAATGTGTGACAATAACATCAGGATGCTTAATAACATAGACGGCGGCCTTGTATTAGTTTGGTTTTATAGTATGTGAAAGATTGTATATTAGATGAATGCTTTATATTATTTTAGAGATATGAGAAGATCGTGTCTATCGGAATGATGCCTTATACTAGTTTGTTCTTGTGTGAAGATTGTGCGTGTTATATGGATGCTGTGTACTAGCTTGAGGTTGTGTCAAAGATTGTACGTATTATATGGATGCTGTGTACTAGTTCATCGTTCTTCTTAAGTTGGCCACGTTGGCCAGTTGAAAAACAACACAGCTTAGACATGCTACAAAAAACCAAATGATCCCACACATATAAATGTTGTAACTGTGCTAATTTTTGAATGCCTCGTATTTTGTGTGTAATAAATTATTTTCAAACGCTTCTTTTCTGTCAGTACTCCCGAGTAATATTAAAATATTTCATGCCTCCAATCAAAAATTTGTAAATTAAGACTTTTTACAGTGGGAAGGGACGATTTCCAATCTCTTTTGACTACAAGCAGGAAAAAAAAATAATAATGAAAAAGACGGCATGTTTTAAAACTGGAAGATTTGTAACGGGGGATCATCTGCCGCGAAGCGAAATGATTTGGATTCGCAGCGGGAAGGGTAAGAGGGTAAGAGTGGGTTGGTGTCTTCCGTACGCACGCGCTTATCTGGCGTTTTGTGCGGAACTCTGCAGTTTTCGCCTTCTGTTTATCTGCTCCGAACTTCTGGTGCAGTAGGAGGGCTTGTTTATGGGGTGGAGGAAAATAGAGTCCTCGTATCGAAGTGACATTCTTGTCCCGCGTGTATGTTTTTATAGCACTTTTTTTACACAGTTGACATGTGGCTTCGACATTTTTTTATTCCCCGTGGAAGATTTTTGCAGTATCATTTTTTACAAGAGTGAAAAAAAAAAAAAAGTAAAGAAATATTCAGAAATAACTTTTCTAAGGCAATTATTTTCATAACACCTTATGGGATTTTTTCGATTTTTCTTTTTAAAAATATTTCTAAACCTAATGAAAAGTACTTATAATATACATTTTTAATGAATTAGATTTTATATAGGGTATGGGTGTAATTGGGACCTGATGACCGAGTGACTAGCGCTCGGTGCCACAGATTTCGGGTTCTAGTCCCGGCAGTGCCCTGGATGTTTCTAATGGTTCGGAATCCACTTTAAACCACCACCACTACTACTACACTACACTACACCACATCACTGTGCCTAGAGCTCAGTTGCCCCTTTACACTTTGGGAATGATGTGGGTGAGGAGGAGTCTGGTTGGGCTCTGTGACGCTCTACGGTCATAGGAGATCGGGACCTACCCCCTGAAGTGGATTCCGGACCACTGCGACATCCATGGCACCGCCGGGATTGGAACCCGAAACCTGTGGTACTGAGTGAAAGAGCGCTAGCAATACTGCCATCAGGCCCTAATCCAGTTTAAACCGCAGATCCCGGTCTAATATGACAGTAGAGTGTAGGGCTGACAACCTTCCGTCGTAAAAAGAACAATATCTCATGTTTCGAAATCTACCAGTAGGCAGATGGCCTTGGCTCACCAAGGGGTTGTAGTGCCGATGATGATGGGTATAATTAAGAATAGCGTAATTAAATACATCCAGCTAATTAAATTATTTAAATTGCCTTTTCTTCCTAATTTAAACCCACGCAGTGCATTTTTAATTTTAAAATTATCTTAAATATTTTTTTATCATTTTAATTTATACATAAAAGGTAAAAAAAATAATTTATTACTAAATTCAATCATAGAATTTCCTTTTTTATTTTTTTAAGTAAAAATTTAAATGATCAAAAATATTTAAACTAATTTTATGTAGTTATAAGAAATATATTATTTACTTCGTATGCTTTATGAATTAGCAAACATTTAAACACTAAGCAAATGATTTAAAAATTAACAGATGAGTTTTTCTTACCATTTTTATTATTATTATTTTATTTTTTTTTAAGTGATCTATTTGAGCTATATGATTTTTTTTTCTGTGTACTGGAACAAAATAAAAAACTATTATTTAAATGAGTCCTAAACCATTAAAAACTAGTACCATTTTTTATATTTACGGTACTTATATATATCATATCGGTATGTATACCATTATTATATTTATAGTACGGTTTTTATTATTAACTAGTACCATATTTATTCCAAAAAAACATTCCATTCCATGCCATATACATTTCACAAGTATTTTGAAGTTAACAATTCATTCGAAATTACAAATTATTAAGTCATTATTTAGTTAATAATTAATTCCGAGAATCGTGAAATTTTTTTTACTAAATAAAACATAATTGATACAACTGTGATTTTAGGAGAATTCAGTAAAAACTTGTACCATTTTTATCGCTTTAGTCTATAAATTTTAAATATGTATTTCACAAGTATTCCAATTAATGTTAATGATAAACTTCTAATTTCGAATGAAGTGTTAAATTCATGGAATCGTGATTTAAAAAGAATTTTATTTATCGAATAAAACATATTTGAGTTAACTGTGACTTTCAGGAAAATTGAAGTATCGAGATCAAAGCTAAGAATATTTGTTTGGTACCATGTATTTAAATATTGCCAGCGGTATCATCTTTGTTTACCATTCGACATTGAGTGATTTCCGCAGCAATGTATACAGAAGATTCTAGTGTTCCAACTGTGTTATCTGAGTTGTTTTTATCGGGGATTATTCGTGCTTCACTATCAGAAAAGTATTTGTCTTTCGGTATTTGATGGATGAGGTTTTCTGCCATTGATCTGAAGTATAACCGTTTGCTAAGCAGTTGCTGTTGATAAGGGTGTCAATGGAAAAGGCTGACAAAATAGTCTTCGATGTGTTTACTACTGGGCATTTTTCCCACGTGGGTCACAGTCAAGGTTCAGTGGTAATCCTCAAAGTTGCATAATCATTCAATTTTTATTTTTAATTGGACCGATAAATAAACGTGTTCTTTAACTCGTATTCGGTCACGTATGCAGTATGCATAATCAAAATTTGCTTTTTTCTAATTGATTTATTAAATTTGTATTGATTTTTTTATATGAAATAATAATGTAAATAAATAAATATAAATGTAAATATTCGTCAAATCGTTTTCAGTTTGATGTAGCGATTTTTTTTTCTGTAGTTAAATTTCAAAATCGTCATTGAAATAATATGTGGAGGAATTCGTTTTCTGTTTTTAAAATGAAAGCGAAAATTATTTTTAATACGAATTTCTATATAGCAGACGATTTTAAGCGCAATTTAGCGAGAAAAAAAAATTGATTCGAATTAAAAATATAAGGGTGGTCGAATATTTTTGAGCTTTATATTAGGATATCTTGTAAATAAAATCGATTAATTACTTGCGAATATTTTAATGCCAAAGGAAATATGCAAAATGGTTTATAGACAAAAGGATAATATTTTTTCCCATTAATTAAGAAATGATGATTACTTTTAGTATGGGTTGAAATAAATGAAATTGGTTGCTCATGATTGGTTAATTTAGTGATCAATGACAATTATCCAAATATCTTTCTCGTTATTTTAAATAGTATTTTATTTATTATTTTTATTTATAATTTTTTATTTTATTTTTATTTATAATTTGTTATTTTATTTTTATTTATAATTTTTTATTTATTTATTTATTATTTATTATTTTTACTTTTTTGTAAAAAATATATCTTCCTTATAAAGAATTAGTAAATGAATTTAAAAAAAATAATAACACTTTTCCTAAATGCAAGGGATACTCTGGTTTATGTTGTAATTTATTAATTTTGTTTTCATATTTCCGATTATAATCAGAAAGCACATTAAAATGAATACTATTCTGCTTTTATCAATCTTATATTATTATCTTTTCTTTTATAATCACATAAAGGACTTCATTTTAACAAATCGGCTTCCTGATTGTATGTTTTTGTAAGCTCTTTGTTCAAAAAGTTAAACAATATATATATTTTTTAAAATAAAATAAGAATTTCAGAAAATTTTAATATATTGAAGTAAAGACATTTAAATCTGAGAATTCTTTTTCTTTTTGTTTTTTTCGCAATTACATTTTTAAATATAAAATTATTGTAAGGATTTTTCGTGGATTTATAATAATTTAAACAAAATAAATTTTTAAATAGACCGTGTAAATACATAACAGATTTAAAAAAAAAAAAAAAAAAAAAATGTTTCTAACAAATTCTATAAATGTAAAAATAAACCACAATATTCTACGAGCAAGTAAAATTTCAATTCCCTGGAGAAAAAAAATATTTTACAAAACATGGCAGCTGTATTTATTTACCTTGTCTCCTCAGTGTTATCTAAATTCGCTGTGGAATTTTACTCTACCCTTTTCATTTGCGATAACACAGTTATCAGTGGGTAGTCACTCCGTTCAATGTTTTCCCTACTATTCATCTTTTATGCATCAGTAGAAGATCTGCGTCTTTTCACCTCAACCTATAGGTAAGTGCCTTACCGGTTTGTAAACAGGTCGAACTATGGCATCGCAGGTGTTGTTGTCATGGTAACATTTTACCTTGTTTCGCAAGCATCGGTGGTTCAGTGGTAGAATGCTCGCCTGCCACGCGGGCGGCCCGGGTTCGATTCCCGGCCGATGCAAGTCACTTTTTTTTTGTTTTTCTGTTTCTTAGCTGATTTATATTTCGAATAAAACCATAATTTATTTTTATATATATTTTTAATTTTTATTTATTTAAACTGGTCAATAATAGTAACATTCGTCTTATATTCACTATGTATAATTTAATTTTAAATAAATTAAATTTGTGTGTTGTCATACCGTTTAAAATTATTATGTAAAATTCTTTTATTTAATTTATATTGTAAAAAGTGAGAAAAAAAAAAAAAGGTTTTCCTAGCAAGTCAAAATGTATTAAAAATGTATTATTGTAATTTTTTTGTAATTGTACTTAAATGAAGTAATTAAATATTTAAAGGCGTTTGATCTGCTGAGTTATAATTATTTATGTTAATTAACTGTTTTTTCAGCCTTTAAAGATATTAGTGTCTTGAAAAATGCGTCAAATCACAAATTAAACTGAAATAAACATTTTTCATTATTATTTTTATTTATTTATTGCATACCGAAAAATATAGTTAAATAAAAAAAAAAAAGAGAAAGAATTTGTTAAAAATGTTACCACTTAACATTTTTTTTTTATCATCTGAAATGTCAATGTATTTAAAAAAAAAAAAAAATGCCATTTAATCATTTAATCATGGCTTATGACTGAATTATTAAATTGCATTTTTTTTTTATTTTTTTTTTTTTTTATATAGTGGAAAATCAGAAATTGCATTTATTCACGAATAAAAATAATAATAATTGCAATTAAATTGAATTTTTTTTATTTATTAGGGAAATAATTTTAAAAATGTTTCCAGTATACTAAAATAAAGTCTATATCCGTTTAAGAAGTATCACTTTTATGTATCGATTATCGTCTGGCTTACATATATTGCTTCCAATAAAAGTGCTTCATAACATTCTCTTAACTGTGACTACCCTCGAACAACCTCTTTCAAGGCCATCACCACCCACCCATATGCGTACAGAAATACTCTAGTGCACTGTTACTGAGTTCCCAAACGATACAGTTAATCCTCTCCTCTTCGCAATGAAACTCGTGTCACCCCCCCCTCCCCCGCGCGCGCTACCCCCTCCGTCCTCTCGCATCCCTCTCGGAGCGGAAGAGGCAGACGATTCTCTCCGTGCTCGCGGAAAGACGGGTCTGAAGTTCTCTCTGCGACGCGCCCCTCAGGAGGTGCTGCCCATGGAAGCAGAGGACTACTCCGCGTGGAGGAGGAGCACCTCCCCCTGGGGGGAGTGCGCTGGGGTGAGGCAACCCCTCCGATGCGCCTCGAAGGTGAGGAAAGCGTGTGCGGCTTACAAATTCGTTTGTTATTTTATAAATGTTTATTTATCGTTCTGTTTCTTGTTTATTGTTTTAATTCTATACGAGCTTAATTCGGTCTTTAAAATTAATTCTGCTATTAGTTTTGGCATTGTTATTCCAAGAGAAATTTATTTTTACCGTAACTGTATTCGCCTTGAACTCTGAAAAACAAGCTCTTCACATTTGAGATCAACTTGTTTAGATGTCTTTTTTCACTTTTCTGATCAGTTTTTGTTATTCTATCGTAACTTCATTAATATATTTTTCAATTCCTTCTATTAGCTCACACTCTCCCTATATATATATATATCTTGTTCGAATTTTCAATCGTTAATGAAACACTTTTTATTCATCCACTCAAGTTCAAATACATTTTTTTTTAACTTGTAGTGGAGGACACTTGATGTTAACACAGTTTTTTCAAATTTTAATTCAGTAATTAAATTTAATTAATTTATTTTAGTTTTTTTTTAGATTTAAGTTGCATATATCAACCAATAGATGGCTCCAGATAAACTTAAAAAAATGAATGTAAATTATTTATGAAGGACTTTCTGCAATAGAGTGAAAAAAAAAGTAGGAATTGACTTCAAATTTTTTTTTATACTACTTTTTTATTGTTTTAATTATATACGAGCGTTTAATTCGGTCTTTAAAATTAATTCTACTATTCGTTTTTGCATTGTTATTCCAAGAGAAATTTATTTTCACTGTAACTGTATTCGCCATGAACTCTGTTAAACAAGTTCTTCACATTTCAAAACAACTTGTTTATAGATGTATTTTTTCACTTTTTTGGTCACTTTTTGTTATTCTATCATAACTTCATTAATATATATATTTTTTTTTGTTCTAACTAAAAAAAAAAAAAAATAATATTCATGACTGTGGGGGTAGGGAAAAAATATTTGTTCAAAATATATATTGCTGAATTTTAGAAAATAAACATGAAAGTATTATAGAATATAAAATTAAAATAAATGAAATGAGAAAATATTATAAAATAAAATTATGAAATTAAAATTAAATGAAATTTAATTTCTTTTGGTGATTATGTAATATATTCGAATTGTTCTATATATTAAAAAGAAAATAGGAGTGTTTTTAAATCACGTAGTATCTCTAATAATACGTAAACAATGTGATGGATTAAAGACAGTTTAAAAGTCCAATAAGGAGTTGCACGTGCTTCGACTGGAGGTTGTGTCTTGAGGTTCAAAATGGGAAATAAGATGGTTACATTTTCGAAACATTTGCTTATGGAGGCGTTTGAAAGTAAATTTACAATTGTACTAGAGGAACAGTTCATAATTTTGTCAATTCACCAAATCTGTATATGAGTATTAAATGTAACGAATGCATTCTCATAAAAAAAATTATTTGTTATAGATTTTCTTCGTTTGTTAATTTATAAAAAATATTTTTGCAAAAAAATAAAAAATAATAATAAATAATAAAATAAAATAAATAAAAATGAAATAAAATAAGTAAATAAAATAAATAATTCGTGTAACAATTGGTAAGGTGCCAGGGAACACCAGGCTTCCGTGGAACACAGTTTTAATTCTGTATATAATGGCCCTATTGCTTAATACAGTTTTATAGTTTTCAACATTAAGCATTATGAATTCTACTCTGGTTGTAGACTAAAGTAGAATTGCCACTACATGATCAGTAGTAATAATACTGCATATTGGATAAGCAGGATAGCGGTCTGATGGCCAATTGTCCATCACTCGGTACTACAGATTTCGGGTTCGTATCCCGACGGTTCTATGGATGTTTGTAGTGGTTTGGAATCCACTTTAAACCATATGCTCGGTCTCATATGAACGCAGGTCTCATACGGAGCTCAGTTAGACTTCTCGTCCACATCATTCCCACACTGTAAAGGGGCAACTCTGCTCTAGGCACAGTGATGTGTGGTGGAGTAGTGGTGGTACCACAGGCTTCAGGTTCGAATTCTGGCTGTGGTATGGATGTTTGTGAGTGGTTCGGAATCCACAGATAACTGCAGGTTCCCATCTAATTAGCCCAAAAGTGTACAAAAAATGATCGTAGAGCGACAAACCAAACCTAAGCTGGATAAGTTATTAAGAAGCTCATAAATGAAAGGAATTAAAAATAACATATTCAAAATAATAAAATAAAATATTCAAGTTTAACTTTTAAATTTTCATTTACTTATTCTTCAGTGTAATTATACACGTTGATAACATTGTTAGATATAATTTTTGATAAAAATGTTTCACAAAAAACAGATATGAAACTTTTTTTTATGCAATACAGATTAAGATAGATAGTTTTGTAATCTTAAGTATTTTAAATGTTGCTGGGGACGTTATTATTAAGAAATCGTAAGGTATTTAATTTTAGATGTATCGCAATATTTAAAGTAAATCATTGATATTTATTTGGTTTTATTCTGTTTTAAATTTGGTTTTCAGTTGAAAAGAATAAAACCATGATATTAAAAATTCAACGTTTTTGTTAAAACAATTTTAAAAAAAAATTTTTATTTATACTTTTTTTCCCAGTGGACTGTTTTAATACCTTATTTATATGATAAACAAATAAGGTTAAATTATGCATGGATTAATTAACTAAAATGTAAATGTACTTAGAAAAATGTTAACTTTGTTATGGGTTTGATAAAATGTTATGATTCCATAAGAATTTTAGAAAAATTTTTGAAAAAATTTTTTTTTTCAGAAATTAATATGAATTTTTCAATAGCGTGTAAAAATATGAGTTTTTGTAGTTTGGAGTCCACTTTAAGCCGTAGGTGCCGATCTAACATGACAGTAGAGTGTTGGGCTAACAATCCTACTCTGTAAAAAGTCAGCGTCACGGAGCCAAGTCAGACTTCTAACTACGGGCTCTTCATCACAACAGAAAGCTTCCCCTCCCCCCTTTCCCAAAAAAGTGTCTCAATCTGACAAAATTTTTACTAATTAAACAAAAATAAAAGTCGTCATTATGATTGTATTCTAAAGTGATTATTTAGAGCAGATTGGTTAAAAATTTGCATTTTCGTTTTTTGTAGAACGTTCGTGTTTTCACAATGCTTGCTTTATTTTCTGCTTCTTACATGATAATGAAAAACATTTTAACATTTTGAAATAGACATTTTTTTTTAAATAGACCAGTCGTATTTTAATCCGCGTAGCAATTTTAAAAAAATAGAATAAAAATGAACTTTTTTGGATTTTAAAACAATCTAAATATCAATTCCGTCAGTTAAAATAAATCCTTTTCCTAATTAGAAATATTTTGGAAAAAAAAAAACACAATTAATTAATTCTTATTTGAAATCAAAGAACTCAAGTATCGTAGCAGAACTCATTTTAATTAAGTGTGCCGAGAAATTAAATTAAAAATGCAACTTCAAATAGAAATGAATTAATTATTCCATTTTTTTTTTCTCTCCAAAAGATTTCTTAAAATTCAATTGGATAAATAAACTTGATGACTTTAAACGCTATTCTTTAACAAGATATGAGGAAAAAAAAACCCACCTAGAAATTACTGATTTACAAAAATTAATTATTTTCGGTTTTTGTTCTAAATAGGGGAAAAGAGGGAGGGGAAGGGGAGATATGCTAATTAATAAATAGTATTGATTCATAAAAGTCTTGAAATGGTTAATAAAAGAATTTATCGTTTGGTTTCTAATTTTATTTGTATTTTATTAAATAGGAAGTGCTAATAGCTTTTTAACAAATTTATAATAAATGGTTATTATTTTTTTATTATAATATCTAATTTATTATTATATTGATATTATAATCTACAAATTATTAAAGCTCTTGAGACTGAAAAATAATATTAAAGGAAATACACAACCTACTAATAAATTAAGTAATGCAACGTACTAATAAAAATAGTCATTTTTTTTAAACGAGAAACAAATAAAATCGTTCGGCTTATTCTAATTATATTTTAGAACAAGTAATATAAAAAAAAAATTTTTTGAAGTCAATTCCCACTTTTTTTTCACTCTATTGCTAAAAGTCCTTTATAAATAATTTTCATTCATTTTTTTTAAGTTTATCTGGCGCCATCTATTGGTAGATATATGCAACTTAAATCTAAAAAAGAAATATAATTAATTAATTAAATTTAATTACTGAATGAATATTTGAAAAAACTGTATTAACATCCAGTGTCACCCACTACAAGTTAAAAAAAATGTATTTGAACTTGAGTGGATGAATAAAAAGTATTTTATGAACGATAGAAAATGTGAACAAGATATATATAGGGAGAGTGTGAGCTAATAGAAGGAATTGAATAAAAATGTTAGTTGCCTTTTTATTTTCTTATTATTAAAAAATGATTACAAATTTTTATAATTTCTGTAACAGCGAATTATCACTTTAATATATTTCTTAAAAATAATTTTTTGCAAAAAAAATAGTCATTTTTTTAAAAATAAAAATAAATAAAATCGTTTGGCTTATTGTGTTGTTGTTCTAATGCAACTGGCAATACAGACAGTTAATCTTTATGCCATAAGCAAAGGCTGCACTACTGCTATTCATTTAGCACTACCCGGGGACGGGGGGAAGCTTATTATTATATTTTAGAATATAAGTGTTAGTTGAATTTTTATTTTCTTATTAATAAAATTGCTTACAAATTTTTACAGTTTCTTTAACAGCTAATTGTCACTTTAATACATTTTTTTAAAATAATTTTTTGTACTTTTTTATTGTTATCAAATTGTTCAGACGTTTTTCTAGTTTTGAGACAGTAAGCAATTACTTAAGCCTATCTCTAATTGTCATCAAAAAGCCATTTTAGTTATACAAAGTCATCAAGAAAACGGTTGACACCTCTCAACCATCAATAGTCGGAACAACTCGTTTCCGAAAAGAACTCAAGAACTTAATTTCGTATCCGTCAGTAGAAATAGGGGAAGGAGAAAAAAAAGAAAAAAGGTGGCAAATCGAACGAATCGCTTTTTGCTTCTTCAACCAATCCGTCTTTTCGGGGTTGTTCTGTCTGAAGAACAACTCAAACGAGAAGTTCTGAATCGCCTTTTGTTCGAAAGAAGGATTCTTGATTACAGAGTCGCGAGGGCCGTTTAGGAAGAAGGACCGGCCCGATTCAATTAAAATCTCTTCTATCTCCCCCTTCTACTTTGTTATACTGCTGTCTGCACTTCCTCTTTCTGGCTGTTCCGTTCTTCTTTTTCTTCTTTTCTTTTTGCTCTGTTTGTTCTTTTTGCTTTTAGAAGAACCTTTCCAGGGAATTTCTTTAGCGACTTGGTTCTACAGAATAAAAAAAAAATGGACCAAATTAGTACTGTGGGCGTTTTCTTTTAATTTGATGTTATTGATGAAAAGCGTGACTTTATGTAGCAGAAAAAAAAGTAAAATAAATATTTAAAAAAAAAATACATTTTAAGTTCTATAATTAAAAAAAAATATATTTAATCAATTTTTAAATATATTTAACCGCTTTTTTTTTTATATTCTTGGTTATTTAATAAAAATGTATTTTATGATTATATACATGAGTATTATATATATGAATGAAAAAGAAATATTTAATTTTTTTTTTCAATACATTTAAAAAAAAAATTCCATATGTAAAAAAAAGAGAAATGGTTATTTAATTAGTTTTATCGTAATTATGTTTGTATTCTATTTAACATGATTTTCAAATTCGTAATACTACAATATTCTTTTCTTTTTAAACAAGCAATAATAGCAATGTTTCCATTGCATATCGACAAAGTAGTAGCTCGATGTTTTATTCTAGATTTGTCAATATAAATTAAACTAAATTATTTTCCTAATTAATTATTTCATTTAATTAATTTTTAAAATGTTGTTAACAAGTTTTGTTTTATTGTAACCGATGAATTCGATAAATGTTTTGTTAAAAATTATTTAAAGCTATTTGAAGTTTTCAATGTATACTCAATGCTATACATCTGCCTTCTCATGTGTGAATTTCATTATATCATCTGAACTAAATATGGTTTGAAAATTATGTCGTACACGCTATAATAGTTACAAACATTAGCAATAATCAATGCTAATGTTAATGCAACATTATTAATAGCAATAATAATTTTGTAATTATTTTTAATAACAATAATAATAGGTTTGTAAAAATTTAACGCGGTGATTTTATTAAATTTACTGCATTTTTTAAATGTTATGATGATATGTATTGAATTATACAGTACTAACGAAACTCATTTTTTTATTCCTTTAAAAAAACTTAATATATTTTTAGCATATATTATAGCATATATATTATATATTGTTTTAGCATATATTAGCATAAATATATTTTTAGATAATTAAAAAAAAATTTTTTTTAACTTTCTGTTACAAGTAAACTAGGGAAAAAAACTACATAAAAAATCTTCAATTTAAATTACGTGATTCCATTTTTAATCATTTAAGTGTGTTTTTTTAAATCAAATTAAAAAAAATTACTCTATTTTATTATCATTTTTTTTAAAATATCGTGTATTATATGCCCTAAAATATGTGCAGTTAAAGTTCCCAATTGAAATATTTCAAATAGAAAATCAATCGCCAAATAAAAGATGTATAAATCGCCAAATAAAAGATTTACGTACTAAAGTAGCAGTCTTTATGTTTATCCACTGTATTCTGTATCTGAATAATACTGTATTGATTGTTTAACCTTTGTTAGTCTTACTCATTTTTCTTCTGTATTCCGACAGAATTGTTGATCTAGTTTTTATCCTTAAAATAATATTAATTCCCGGGAAAAAAAATTTAGAACATAATTGTCTATTTATCATTCATTGAGACACAATGAAGTTTTTATTTTACACAGTTGCAAGAATTTCTAATTAATTGGATTATGAAATAGTACGTTTTGAAAGCTTCTTAATTAATTGCAATTTTTCCGTTATCAAGTCATTCATTACTGTTGTCTAATCTCTCTGTCGTCGATACACTAATTAATTTTTTTCACTTTGGGTTATTAACTGTGAGACAAACGCGAAAAAAGGAAGTATTTTTCAAAATAAAAGACTAATAAAAATGAGCCTTTTTGTATTTAATGTTGATTGATCTATTTTTTTTTTCGATGTTGGTATTATCTATGTGCTATACAGAAATTAATGAGCCTGAAAAATAATGATTGAAAAAAAGGGGATATAATTAATTGATCTATTTTTTCGAAAACAATGCAGCAAGTTTCAAATAGTTATATGTATATAATACATTTTCTATTTTGAAGAATTAAGTTTTTTTAAGGGATTAATAGTTTCTTAAGAAATTTGTTATATGCTTATCTATTTATTATTTTCGTTTTTAGTTTTTCAACGCTTTCGGTTTTTAAAAATATATCGAAAAAAATATGGCAAAATATGTATGATATGTTAATAATTAATGTTTCAATGAAATTTATGAATTTTTATTTATGTTATGAATTGTATGTTTTCTAATAGTTTTTATTTGTTTTATTAATTAACATTACTGACAATTTTTTATCGTTTAATTTTTTTTTCAAAGGATAAATTCATTAGAAAATTAAAAGTTTATATCTCTATTTTTATACATGTATTTTAAGGATTGAATTGTATTTCTTAATCTATAATTGAGAGACAGAGAAAAAAACTGTATAAAATGACAGAAGAAAAGAGAAAAAAAAAAGATATTTTAAAGAGAATTTTCGTTTAGCCCGTATATTTTCGTAACTCATCTATTTTTAATAAATAATAATTTTATAACAAATGGATTGATTGTAACAGTTGTTTGACGTATCTTGGCCAAATATTTTTTTTTTTTTTTTTTTGGCATAAAACAGCACTTGCCAATCTCCAAAGTATGAAACTGGATCTATAGCAATTTTTTAAAAATCTCATTTCTGAGTTTAGAAATGTTTTAATGCTTTAACTGACTGAATTTTTCCAATTCCTAAGTATCATTATAAGGATATATATAATACTAGCAGACCCGGCCACGCGTTGCTGTGGCTTTCTTGTATTTCGTTCAATTATTAAATACTATAATTGATATTGTTAAGGAAGTGATTGGTAAAGAATGATGAAAAGTTCAAATTAAGCTTCAACGAATAGAAAACGTTTAATTTTTATTAATTTAATGAATGAGGTAGATAATGTTGATTTTTAACACTGTTTTATAATTATTTTACCAAATTTAATTTTTAATAATCATTACTTTCATTTATCTAAGAACTAAGCCATGAACAATACTTCTTGTTAGTCTGTCTTTCGTCAAAATAAATAAATTAGTTAAATAATTTAATAAGTTGGTTATGATTTTCTAAAAGATTTTCCAACAATTCTACAATAGCTCTTTGTACTTGCTTGTTCGATAAAATTATACTGACATCGAGTTGTCACGTGTTCTTCAGAACTGCCCATAAAATAAATGTGAAGAAATTTTGTCTCTTCGTTAGGTATTGGCATCAACGACCCGATCTTATGGTACAACAACTGACCTTGTATTTTGAATGTACTTTCAAAATTACGTCCATCGGATGAGAATTCGCAAATTTTAGTTGCGCCAAATGACGAAATATGAAAATCGTCGATTTTGCATTTAAATATAAAAAAAAAAAAAAATCTGAATAAAAACTATCCTATCTCTCAAGTTGGAACAAAACACACATTTAAGAAAAAAAAAAGTTAAAATCGGATTGTTAGTTTTAGAGTTCATCCCGAACAAACATCGTGACACGGGAATTAGATATAATAGATTGATATGCCTAGCTAAAATAATTAATAAAATCATTTCTTTGAAATATTTCTTTTTCTTCTGAAAACTAATACAATTTATTTGAAATGAAATGTGCAATTTTTTTTCCAGATCTATCCGGATCCAGATGCCGAGGTCGCCATCATGGGTTCGGTGGTGTATTGCATACATTACAAGGAAGGATGCAAGTGGTCCGACGAATTGCGGAAACTTCAGGTACCATTTCTGTTTTATTTTTATTTATTTATTCCATTGAAATAAATTTAAAAAAATTCCCTTTGTTTTTCGAAATGAAAACTTATGAATATGCCACATACACGCAAAATAAACATCTTATACCAGCTATTATTAAAATTTCATTTAATTGCAGCGAAATTCAAACTCGTGGCAGACAACGCTCCTACCAGTGAATAACTTTTTTCAACTGAACCGATAGTTCTGGCAACTCTCGCCAAGAGCGCCGATGCTAAAATTTACTCGCCAAAGTTGGCAGATATTACATTTTCCATCTTTTAAAATTTTTTTCTATTTTGGAAAAAAAAAAAAAAAAATTAATGGTGGCTAGTGAGGCATGGAGGCCTTCTTTTCATAATTGTAATTGGTATCAACTTAATAATTTCGGTTTTAGAACAATTTTGTTTGTTTATTCCAACGTAAAAGACATATTTCTCAATGAATGAACACTTGGAGTTGTATACATTTTGAAATAAAATGTTCTATGTATTAATTAAAGTATTTGTTTTAAAGGGGCCATAAAACAAATATTTCATTTTAATCAAAAGCAGTGCATTTTTTTTTTTTAATGAAATTAATGCTATACTTGTTTTATGAATAATATGCCAACGTTTTCAAAGAATTTATTCTATGTGGTATTCTTTTCGTTTTAAATACATTAATCTTATTTTAATAGTTATTATTTTTTCTTTAATAAATGATTATTTATATTAATTACGATTTACTGATAGTATATTTGATATATAGTAATGAATACTGAACTGATCTTTGATTCACTTAAATAAATGTTTACAAAGAAAAGCTTTATTCGTTTTCGATTAAAAGCTTTTACTGCGCAGTTAATAAGATAATTTATGTATATTATGCTTTCTGAAGTATAAAAGGAAAAAAAATAAATAAATAAGAGGAGAATTTAAATCCCCTAGAAAGGATTGTGTGAGAAGCTCAGATCCGTCTCATACAACAAGCAAGATAGCGAATTGATTTGGGACACGCCATTTAAGTGCTTGCTCGAATGAAAAGGGAAAAACTCGGCTGCTTCTTTTTCCCTCCATTAAGATAGCATCCCCAGATAGGGGAGAGTGTTTGTGTATATTTATTGCACTGCTCTTTCTCTTGGCTTGCGAAATTTTCAGTTTTCATCTGTTGCGGAGAGGGGTATTAAGTAAATGATCCGCTTTGGAAGGAATGGAATTTTCTTTTTCTTTTTGTCTGAAAATGGCGAGCGTGTTTGTATACGGATGCTAGAGAAATCTAATGATAATTGAGAAAGTGGAGAGCTTTTATTCGTTTGATGAAAATAAAAAAGATAAAAATTGTAAATGGATTGTTGGGGTATGTTGCGGAAAATATTAAGATATTATCTTTTTCAGAAAAGCACATAGTTTCCTCTTTTCCTCCTCCCCTCTTTCCATTTACTACTTGGGGAGAAAAAAATGTGATAATGGAGATTTGTGGTTATGGTTTTGCATCCCAATAGAGCTACTTCTAACATTCTTTTACATAAAAACCTCAGAAATCTTTATGTTCGTTTAAGCTATTATTTTATTTCACTTAATTATCCAATCTTATATATAATATTCAAATAATAATCTTATTCGGACAAATAAGAATATAATAAGAATCTTATTTGTACGATTTAAATAATCGAGTTCGTATCAAATTTTCAATGACAAATACATATAGAACTTCAGAAAAAATGTGTGCCTTTAATTAATTTATTTATTGCTTTCAATTAATTTTTCTGTTGTTGTGTCGTTGATCTAATTCTAAATGCACGGCATTGTACACCCCATGAGTAATCTACTCATGGATGGAGGGAAAAGTGGCAGCTTCTGTTGTGATGGAGCCCCCGTACGTAAAAGTCTTACGTGACTCCGTGTTGGTGAAGAAGGAGGGAAGTGCCTCCCGGAAGGATTTTTAGGGGGAACTATCCCCATTTGAGTATTGTATGGGAGAAAACCCGGAAAATTCCCACCAGGTAGTCCGACTCACGAGACAAGATGCTGAACATCACAAATGCCACCGAATCTCTTCGTTTTTTAAGACAGTGTCTAATTGAGACAGTAGCGAATTGAACCTCCTCCCTGATACTCACCAGTGGTGCACGTTGCCAATAAGCCCCATGTCGGGCGTTCTATATTGTGAAAATCTATATTAAAAAATAAAATAAAACAAATTATTTATTTTGAAACTAGTATTTCTAAGATGAATTATTAAAATTAGTATTACCTACCTATCACAGCATTTTTTGTGACCTATGAACCAGATTTTCATTCAATAAATAATTTAAATAAATAATTAAAAATATTATCTACAATGGCTAATTGTCCCCTATGTTTTTCTGATTGAAAGTCGTTCAATAAACTAGCGTAATTAAAGGTTACCAAAATTGTTGAATACAAACAAGCACTGAAAAGTTATAGATTGAACTTATTCCTAAACGTAATCTGCAACCTGGTGGCCAAATGGCTAGTGCTCTGGCCTTTGGTACTACAGGCTTCAGGTTCAAATCCTGGCAATGGAATGGATATTTGTAATGATTTGGACGTTAAACTGGACCTAATTAGCCCAAAATGTGCAAAACAAATGACCGTAAAGAGACAAACCAAACCAAACACCTCAAAGTGTGCAAAATATGTCCGTGGAGCGACAACCAAACCAAACCAAATGTAATCCTTAAGATGGGACGTTTTCGTTGACAATGAAATACATTCAGATTTTACTCCTGACTTGTAATTTTATTACAATAGTAAATGTATTTTTAGCATGACTATTATATGAATGATCTAAAGCACTACAATTTCAATACAAGTAGTTACAAATCGGATTTTAATGAATTCGAGTTCAAGTTTGATTGTGTTAGAAAACACATTTTAAGAAAATTAAAAGATCTTATTTGTGAACTTGTCTTCCGTGAACTGTTTGGCTTAAAATTCAATTATAGGATTATCTTATTGGATTATATTAACAACTGGGCGTGTCCCAAACAATTGAAAGAGGAAGCCCGATAAAGTTTCACAACTTCTTAGTTCAAAAACCTTTGTGGTTTCATCGATTTTAAAATTTGAAAAAATGGACCGTTCTTTGGAAAAAAGGAGATAAAATGTGACGTCCGTTAAATTTGCCCGTAGAATGTTTAATTTAAAGCAGTGGTGGGAAATGGGCCAAAAAATTTCCCACTCATGAATCTGATTTTTTTCATACACTTCTGACTCTTTTTCGTAATTTTATGTACGGATTTAGAATTTGTAAAATAAATTCAATGACTTTTATTGAACTATATAAAAGCAGTTTTTGCGTTAACAAATTTTTTTTACAACTTTAAAGATGTTGTATTTGCATCAGTTTAAAAGTGATTTGATTCCAATTATTATTATATTAACATTTACTTACAAAAAATACATATATCTATAAAAATAACTGTACCAATTTAGCAGGTATCATAGTATAGGTTAAGAAAAACGAAAGAAAATTGGATGTTTTAATCGAATCGAGATGATATATCGCATTGGTGATGCATTAAATCATATTAATAATAGAATTCCTATAAGAAGTTTCATTGCTTCTAAGCCTCTGTGCTGAGAAAAGTCTCTCAACACTCTCTTACGTGGTTTGCTAATTTTTTCTTTTTCTTATCTTTTAATCTTTATTTATACAACTTTAAAGGTGTGGTATTTGTATCTGCTTAAAAGTGATTTTATTTATCTACATTTGCTAATATATATATATATATCATATATAAATAACAGTACCAAAATATCAGGTACCATAGTATCACAATATAGCTAAGAAAAACGAAAGAAAATTGGATGTTTTAATCGAAAAGATGATATATCCCATTGGTGATACATTAAATCATATTTGTTCTTAATAATAGAACAATTTCTGTACGATCTTTCATGGTTTCTACAAGCCAACTTTTTATAAGCCTCAGTGCTGAGAAAAGTCTCTCAACAATCTCTTACGTGGTGGTAAAGCAGTCACTATGTTTGCTACTGGTTGTATTATTGGAGGATATAGTTAAATTACCTCTGTAACATATAAATCTAACAGTAATTCCAAGAATTTCGGAAAAGTAAAAATTAGTTTTTAGAAAAGAATCGGTTTCTTAAACCGATTTCGAAAATCCTCGACTCCCAACTGCGACTTAAAAGTCAAATGTTTTGGGAAACTTGAAATAACCAATGTCTTTTTATAGCAGCAAAACAACAAATAAAAATGCAGGCGCTAAATTAGCTTTTATTTTCGAAACCTTTGTATTGTTGTGCAAACAACGATTGCATGTTTGCTCAAATTTTGCTCTGTTCCATAATAACAGTGTGTGTCAACGATATGTTGTATTTCCTACTTCTGGGAGGGAAAGGGGGAAGAACACACACACGAACAGCAGACGATTTTAATTACACTTGATACGATACACCACAGCGAGAAATCTCATTATTTTTCTTTTAAAATGCAAATTCGTTTCGGTTCATACACATATAAAGGGGGGAAAAAAGGAAAGATTTTTAAAACAAAAGGGAAAAGAGGAGGAAAAAAACAACATGTCATTATTCAAAGGCTATTGTTCTTAAAAGGGGAAAAAGGAAAAGTTAAAAATAAAATTAAAAAAAAAAAAAAAAAAGTTTTTCTTTACTGTCTTGACAAATAATAAGTCGTTAGGCAAGTAATATAGTTATTTTTTTATATTTTTGTTTTTGTTTAATATCAGGGGGGAAAAACTTTTTTTTTTCTTTTTGAAGTGAAGTAAAACAAATAAGTCGCATTTATTTAGCTATTTTAATATTATACGAAACTTGACGTGATTGTTATTATTTGAAGTTTGATATTAAATTTTGCTGAAAAATTTGGGTTATTTTAAAAGATTTTTTTTCATTTATGTTCGTAAGCAAAGGATAATAAACAGTATAATTTTTGCTGTGAAATTAAAATTCGTCATTATTTAATATATTTATTGGAATATATTCAATATCGATTTATTTTTAATCAAAGAAAAACTTGAAGAATTTCAATGACAGGGTATTAAAAACATATCACTAGATTTAAAACATCTTTTATTGACACATTTATTTTTTCATAAATATGCGTTGTTCTTTTAAATGAGAGAGGAAAAAAGATAGCATTTTTGTCATTATTTTATATTGTGAGACTTATCTTGACACTGTTATTTTTGTTTATTTTTGCATTGTGAATAAACACTTAACGTTCATTAAATAAAAATAGTTATTGAACAAGAATTTTTGATGTTCAAAACATTCATTTCTTATGGAAAAAAATACTACTGAATTAAAAATCCATGTGTTTTTGACATTTTAATGTTTTATCAGTGTTTGCAATTTACAACAAATACGTGGAAAAATTACGTTAAATATATATATATTAGCTTAGTTTTAGCTACTTAGTTTTTTACTTACTTTTTAAATTTGCTCTCTCATATCTCTGATTTTCTACATAATAATAAATAAGAATTGTAAATGGGATAAAGTGAAAGCAGTTTTTCAAAATTAATGTTGACGGTTATGAATGACAGGACATTAAACGTAGCCGCGCTAATTAACCATCTCTGAGTTTGTTTGTTAAGCCACGTCCACATTTGAATGCTTAAGCGTACAGCGTCACTCACAAATACTCTTTTTGAGCATTTTAATGTGACTTTGAACCCCTTTCGTAAATACTTGATCAGAACTCGTGGGAGCTGACTTTTCAGACAACACTTTCGCATGCTTTACGCTCTCCCTCCGTACTGAAACAAACCATTTTGGGAGAGTGTACGAAAGCGACGCTCACGGCTGAAACATTCGAATGTGGACGGAACAACTATGAAACGTGATGTGCGTGAAGTAAAAATGTGTTGATTTCTTCCCTCAGGGTCATCTGAACATGTGCAAGTTCGACGCCATCCCGTGCACCAACCACTGTGGCGCCATGATCCCCAGGCTGGTCATGGACGACCACCGGCTGTACACGTGCCCCAAGAGACTGACGAGGTGCGAGTACTGCGCCAGGGAGTTCACCGGAGAGGCCCTGGAGGTGAGGACTCTTTTATCTTTGTAGAAAGAGGGTTGGATTAGATTGGTTGGTTTGAATCTATTACTTGTTATTTTAGCTTGCAGAAGGTGGGGCAATCTTCACCATGGTGACTTCAGCTGCCGTCACTAATTTGTACCAATATTCGTACTGTTTGGTTGGAGTTTGGCAGGTTTCCGCCAATGCAATTGATGGCATTTACTTTCAAATGCAACACCCAAATGATGGCATTTACTTTCAAATGCGACACCCAAATGATGGCATTTACTCTCAAATGCAACACCCAAATGACGGCATTTACTCTCAAATGCAACACCCAAATGACGCCATTTACTTTAAAATGCAGGATTTTGGGAGCCGACCAAAATTAAAAATGTCCTATTTCTGATTCTTATGTGCCATGGTTTATAAATGGACTTAGAACAATTTGTGAAATCCATTTAATGATTTTTATTGAACTCATATCCATGAATAGTTTTTTTATAAAAAATATTCTTACCACTTAATAGATGAAGTATTTGCACTCACTTAAAAGATATCTCTGTACTCTAAATTTGTTTATGAAATATATACATATATATATCCCTAGAAGATTTCCAGATGTGCCCTGTGGTATTCAAGAGAAATATATGCCCATATATAAAAATAAATATATTCTTTTTTTCTTCTCAATTTTCCAGTATAAGGGCAGCTTTCATTATAAACGACTAATCTTTCTAATCGCTTCCCCTCCTTCTTTTATTTATGTAAAAAGTGCCAAACAGCGATAATGCGCCAAAGAAAGTTTTCGAGAAACTTTGTTAGCTACTAAAAGTGCTGCGCCTGAGTAAAAAAAAAAAATCAATTGCAGCCTATGAGATTCCACCGTCTGTAAATAGTATTGTATGAGGTTGATCATTTAATATTGACTGCAGAAACAAATCTGGTAATTATATCCACAGAACGTAAATTAAGGATTAAATCTTGAAATCTTCCTTAAAAGAAGAATGCGTGTCAATATTTTAAAAAAGATTCTTGAAAAATTTACTGCAATTTTCAGCATCATATTTATGTGAATTAGGATTTTCTACTCTCACCACAATTAAATGTAAAAATAAAAAGAGTGGAAATATTAATGTATTACCGATAAAATGAAAGTTTACCTTTCAAATATATGCCTAAACATTGTAGAAATAACTACGATACTTCAGTCTCATGTTTCTCATAAACCTAAGATTAAATAAAATTAACGGTGCGTTTCATTTAATTTTTTTACCACAATATTTTTTTTGTAACATTTCACTTAATTATTACAACATATTTCTCAGAAATTTATACATAGTGTGCCTACAATAATGTGCAGAATTTTAAATGCGCCCCGACTTCAAAAAGTGTGAGAACCACTGGTCTAGACAATTGATTTTATCTGTTGGCAATTGAAATTCCTTTGGGGCGATGCTATTTAAAAATAATTGTTATAAAAAAAAACAATCATTGTCGATACGATTCCGTGTGAGATAGTATTCGTTACTGTTGATCATTGGCGGAAAGGATCAAATGTAAGTTGCAGATAGAAGTATTCAGATTAGGTCTATTTATACACTGCGTAAAAAAAGTAGAAGGACAGTGTTTTTTTGCCAATTAATATCTCTTATTTTCTCCTAACTACCAGATATTTATGCAGATTTAGTTTAATGACCCTTTTTTTTCATTTTAGGCAAAAATTAAAACATCTACTACTAATATTAATAATAAAATTAGTAGATATAATTTCCGGTGCGTAAAAAGTAGAAGGACACTTGCTAATATATTTAATTTAGTGAGTTGTTCTTTAGTTAAATAGTGATTTTGTACTTTGTTTTATCCTTTTCGGTCAAAAAAATCTAATTTGTTTAAAAGTTACGCTGTTTCTCCGTTCTCAGAAAGGCCTAAAGGAATACCTTTGAACGATTTTCAAAAAGGCCAAATTTCCGCATGTCAAAATGATGGTAAAGGTGTCAGAGAGTTTGCTCGATTGTTGCAGGTGAGCCCCAATACAGTTTCAAACTTTATCAGAAATCCTTATAAAAATGGAAAGAAAAAGAAGACTGGTAGACCGAAAAGTTAACACCACCTGATGAACGAAAACTTGTTCGTGTGCTTAAGAAGAACAAAGGAAGTGTTTCAAAGGCAAGAAATCAAGCAGGACGTAATCATGTGACGAAACAAAGAAGTTTACAACTATATTAAAAGATCTAAAAATTCATTTTCAAAAAACGGAAACATCATCCTAAGTGGACACAAGCTCACATTGATAACCGTTTAGTGTGGGCTAAGGAGCACATGTCCTGGACTACAGAATGGACTTCTGTGATATTTTCCGATGAAAAGAAATTTAACTTAGACGGTCCAGACGAATATCAGCACTACTGTCATTGTCTGGGGAATGAAGACGAATACTATTCAACACGACAAATGGGAGGAGGGAGTTTAATGGTTTGGTTGGCTGTTGGATACGGAGGAAGGACAAGTCTGGCTTTCTTAAATGGTAGGCAAAAACATACAGACTACATTCAAGTGCTGAATTCCGAGCTTCTTTCTTATGGCTCTGACTTGGGGGGTGAAGAGTGGAAGTTTCAGCAAGACGAAGCTTCCATTCACACCGTGACTGGAGTCAAAAATTGGTTCCTAACAAATAATGTGGATGTTTTACCATGGCCAGCCAAAAGTCCTGACCTTAATATAGTGGAAAACATCTGGGCAATGCTAGTTCGTCGAGTTTATGCTGATGGAAGGCAATTTGATTCACTAACTCAGCTTCGAGAAGCATTGAATGACTCGTGGGACAATTTTTGTCAAACAGAAGTTCAATCTCTATAAAATTCACTTCCAAACAGAATATTTGAAGTTATAAAGGCCAATGGGAAGATCATTCCGTATTAAAATCACTATTTTTTCATTCATTATAATGCTGTCCTTCTACTTTTTTTACAAAGTTTCAAAAAAGAGAAACTATTTTTGTTGCCACTAATATTTTATGTGTGAATATCATAATTCTGATGTTAAAATTGTATTTTTAAAATATTTGTAAAATGTTTCTAATAAAATATTTTAGTAAAAATAAAATATTTTTCGGTTATTGTTACAAAATCAAGTGTCCTTCTACTTTTTTTACGCAGTGTATCTAAAAGATATATTCACGTAATTAAAATGTATTATTATTCTTTTAAAGAACAATATAGATAAGTATAAATCTCGTGTCGAACAATTCATTAATGAATCACGATTTTTACTATCTTTTTATACTTTCTAAATTATTCAGAGGGGAAACAGAGCACTTTCTGACTGGAAATTAAATAGATCATTAGCCAACTCTAATATAGGATGGGTTAATTCTGAATCAGTGCTTTTTTTTATCCTACTTGGTAGACAGCAACATCGAGACGAAGTCCACGAACCTATGTGGTCTCATGGAAGGAGGAAAAGGGGAGGGGGTTCTGCTCTGATGGAGCACCCATAGGTAGAAGTCTGGGGCTTGATGGCCGAGTGGTTAGCGCTCTGGCACTCCGTTCCACTAGTTTCGGGTTCGAATCCCGGCGGTGCCATGTATGTTCTGTAGTGGTTCGGAATCCACTTTAAGCCGTAGGTCCCGGTCTCATATGACTGTAGAGCTCACAGAGCCCAATCAGACTTCTCATCCGCATCATTCCAAAACCGTAAAGGGTCGCCTCTAAGCACTAAGAGTTCGCCCTAAGCACAGTGATGTGGTGTGGTTTAGTAGGTAGGAGTCTGACTTGTCTGCGTGACGCTGAAGAAGGAGGGCAGTTCCTTCCGGGAGCACTTTCAGGGGGAATTATCCCGCATTTGCGTGTCGTATGGGAAATCTCGGAAAACTCCCACCAGATAGTCTCATTAACGAGGCAAGATGCTGAACATCGCTAACGCCATTCGAGTCTCTTCTGTTTTTGAAATATCTCCAACAAAGCCGCCAGCCGATTGAACCTCCGCACTAATGCTCACTAGCGGCGAGTCGGGCAATATATTTCGGTAAAATTGTAAACCAATAGATTTTTTAATGTTGTAATTCTACTGTAGAAACGCCACTTCAACGTGTTTATGCTGATTTCTACAAGAGAAAAAGCCTCTCCGAAAGCCTTTTTAAACGAATTGACCCACAATTGTGTTAATGTGTAGAAAACTCTCATTCAACCAGCTCAGCTATGGCAAAACTTGTTTCGAATCGATAGGCCATTAAATGGCGTGTTAAGAGCGAGTCTAACCCTCAATCCGTTTTTAAGATGGAACAAGTTATATAGTCCGACCACCAATTGTACGGATTGGTAAACATCTGGTTTTAAAGTGGAAGCGAATGAATCGGTTATTGGGTAGGGATGCTAGGCAGACATACGTGATACTAATAATTTTTTTAAAGAAAAAAGTTGAATACTTAGTGTAGAATTTTTTTTTTTTTTTTGATGTTTTGTTATTTAATACTGAAATTGAAAATTATTGTATTGAATCCGACCGACTTGGTCGCTTCTTAAATTTTCCCGCAATTGCTGATCGAAATGTATTATAAATACTTATTAAAAAAATAAATAATTCAGACAGAAAGCAAACTACAGCATTGAATTATTAGTCTTTTTTCAATTTAATCTTTTTTTAATAGTATTTGTAATTGAAATGGATTGATATTATGGATAGATAAAAAAAATTTAGAATAGTCAGTATTGGATCATTCCGCGAAATAGATCGAATTGGAATTTAGAGACAGAATTACGACTGTGCCTGCTTTAATTACCTTATAGTGCTTCGATTTTCAATGGAACTCCATCTATCTATCGATTTATAGTAATACAATAGTTTTCACTGGATTATCACGCAAATACCAAATTACCGGAAATTTCCACGTCTATTCACCTTTAAAATCGCTGAGATCTTTGGTTAAGAGGGTTCAATAATATAATAGATAATTCAATAATATAATTAGTGTAATTGAATCGAAAACGAATTTAATTTAGATCTGTACAAAAATTAATTTTCTAAATTATAGAACCGTTTCGCCTTCTGTCTTATTATTATTTTTATTCTTGCACATTTTAAAAAAGAAATTTAAGAAAATGAAATTAAATTAAACTAAAAAATTAATTGGAAATTAATTAAAAAACTGAACCGGATTCCAGAAATCCGAAGAGGAAGGGTGGAGAAAGCAAACATCCCACATGCCATCCTTGTAAGTGTTTAAATTTTTGGTGGAGATTTGCAGCCGAAAAGTTAGCAGTTCCACAATAGTGTTAGTGTGTCCTGTGTAATGCTGGATTTGCTACATTTTTTTTGTCCTCATTCGGCAAAAGACTCAGTGGCAAAAGATTCGGCTTAAAGGGCATTTGAGGGGGGGGAACACAACTCTGATTGGATTGATAGTAGAGTGCTTTTTCTTCAAATGGGTGATTTTAACTTCTTCATTGGCGCAACAGCCCCATGATGGTCTAAAGCAGTGTGTCTACTGGCAGACCTCGAAACATTAGAAGTATTCTTTTTACGGGGTAAGATATTTAGCACTACGTCCAATGCTCTACAGTCATATTAGACCGGGATCTACGATTTAAAGTGGGTTCGGAACCACTTCAAACATCCATGTCCCCGCAGGGGCTCGAACTCGAAACCTGTGGCCCCAGCACCAGAATGGTGGTTTTACCTCATTAACAATAATCATGATTGTTTATTAATTATAAATAGAAATATGCTAGCGAAATCATCATAAAAGGCATTAAAAATAATTTACTGAAAATTTTGAGAAAAAAAAAATCTGGAATCTTACTTAATTGTTTTCTGCTTAATGAAATATGTCTCTTGGATCATTTTTAAAATAAAGAAAATTAAAACTCAAAATAAAGATTAGAATGATATTTGTAAAAAAAAAAAATCCGTGTTTTTTATATTTATTAATGATGTAAGTGTTGAAGAAACTTCGAGGGTTATTAATTTTCTGTTTACCAAAGGCTCGAGGGATAAATAAAAAAAATTTTTTTTTCGTCATTTTGTTTATTCTTGTTTCCTTTTAAAAAAAGTAATTAAAAATTTAATGACTTTGTTTTGAAAACTAATTATTGTACAAAAGACAGGCGATAAAAAAAACTGTAATCAAGTATTTGCTGAAAACGTAAATACATTAATAAAAGGCAGAAAAAAAGAACATGAATAAATAATATTAAAACCAAATAAAATTCATATCTGAACTATCGAAAAACCCTTTAAAAAAATCAAATTAATGTCCGTAAAAATCATTTGCTCAGAAAAGAAATCAGTCTTCTTAAATATTTAAACGAGTTGTTCTTTTTACAATTCATAGAACAATATATCTATCGTTTGCACAACAAATAATATTTAACCTCTTGTGGACCTTCAAGTTATTTTGATTCGTATTCTGCTAAAATCAATTCTATTTGCTCTATAGCTGCTTTCTCATTCTATTTTCATCCATAAATACATACATATGTAGAGGAAAGTGGCTTATTGGTTTGCAAACAGGTCGAATAAAAGCGTGGCTGGTGCTGTTGTCATGGTAACATTTTACCTTGTTTAACAAGCATCGGTGGTTCAGTGGTAGAATGCTCGCCTGCCACGCGGGCGGCCCGGGTTCGATTCCCGGCCGATGCAAGATAATTTTTTTCTCCTTTTCATTAATTAATATTTATTTAATGCATTTTATTAGTATCTAAAGAAGCAGAATATGGTACAGTACTTTTTTTATATTTGTCCGAATATTTTAAAAATAAAAAATGATTTTTTTTTAAATTTTGAGAATAGAAATGTGTGTGTATGTACGTACGTACGTATGTGTGTATGTATGTATGTATGTATGTATGTATGTATGAGTATTAGTATGTATGTATGTAGTATTAGTATGTATGTAGTATTAGTATGTATGTATGTATGTATGTATGTATGTAGTATTAGTATGTATGTATGTAGTATTAGTATGTATGTATGTAGTATTAGTATGTATATGCGTGTGTGCATATGTATATATGTTCGTATATATATATATGTACATAATATGTAATATATATTTTCGGTGAAACATTTTCACCATCATGCAGTGTAAAAAAAAAAAAAAAAAGTCTCGTTTTTCGATATTGTTTTAATTTTTTCTCCGATAACGTGTCTTTATATTCAATAAGATTTTGTCTCATAAGAAAGTTCAGAACGGATGTGGAATTGAAGCTTTAAGTTTCACTAATAAAGAAATGCCAGCATGGAGACAGTTCGAAACATAAGATAAGGTTTAGAACCACAACCGAAATAGTGCATGTCCCACGAAATGGTATGCTGCATGCTACTCTGAATGAAATTTTTGCGTTGATAGAATCTTCCTCTATTCCCCCTTTTAGTCCACCCTTTCTAAATCTAAAAATATTCTTTTGCTGCCTTCTGAAGTTTGAGGAATTCCACAAACTCAACTCTAGAAGCTCGGATGAAATTTCAGATCAAATGGAAGAAGCTGCGTGAAGTAATTAGTATCGTTTGCCACTTTGAAGTGTTGTTTCTGAGAACTGACTTGCGATCTTTCGCTCATTACTTCAAAGAATTCAATTAGAATTCGGAGAAGTTAAGAAAGATTATCTTTTGATGAACTTAAGGTGACAGACAGCCCAAGGATCCGAAGTATAAAAATACTGAAATTGTTTTAGAAGCATAATTATTTTTTTTTAAATCAGATAATTGAGAAACGCTTTTTTTTTCTACTCAAACTCTTGGGTTTGTTTGATGCATAAGTAAACAAATTTAAAAAAAGTTTTATTAATTAATTAAATTTAGAAATATGTTATTAGTTCCACTTTTTATTTACAATATTGAAAGATAGAATTTCGATTAATTTACTACAACTATTGGTTTTATGAATTTAGTGTTCACTTTTACTGAATGAAACTATATGTAAGCAACGCAATTTTTTAGTTTTTAGAAATTCGCGTGTAGTTATAAACGCGAAGAATTTTTAAAACGTCTGTCACTGTAATTCTAAAATTGATTAGCTCACTAAGTCAGTTGGACTGATTCATAAGTAATTAAGTCAGTTGGATTGATTACTAATGCTAATCAAGCCAGTTTGATTGATTAAATTGAAAGATAATCAGTCAATTGCTACTTAAGCATATAAAACTTGCTAATAACAATTGCTAATTAAGTCAGTTGGATTGATTAACAAGTAATTAAGTCAGTTGAATTAATAACTAACGCTAATCAAGCCAGTTGGATTGATTAAATTGAAAGATAATCAATCAATTGCTAGTTAAGCATATAAAACTTGATAATATCAGTTGCTAATTAAGTCAGTTGGATAGATTAAGTTGAAAAAAATAAAGTTTACTGTGCATGTAGTATTTTTTTTTTTTTTTTTTTTAATGTTAGCTATTGCATAAGATTTATCTGATTTATGAAATGAACCTAAAACACAGGGCAATTTAGTTCTACGGAAATCAGAAACTCCCCTTGTACCGAAATAAAGTATTAATGCTATAAATATAACAATAAATATTTCATTGATTAAATGAAGAGGGAAAGAACATGTTTATTATACGACAAACACAACAAACCCACCCTCCTGTGAATAATTGAACAACAACTTCGCTCAAAATCAATACCGGAAAATTAATGGCACATTTTTCTCCATCACAGAGGACGTTGGGGAAAAAAAACATCTTACTTACAACCCAGCCGGACGCCCGGATAATAAATAGCATTAAGGAAATGTCCGGGGAAAAAAAATGTTGGCGGAAGGCGTCATTTTTCCTCCTGGAAATGACGATTTCAGGATTGGAATAAAAATTCCCGGAATAGATTTTCCTGAACTCGGGAATCAAAGACAAAGATAAAAGAGCCGGATTTCCAGAGATGGCGATGCCCGGACAATTGATATATTTCCAATCATTTTCTTTTGCAGCGGAAAGTAGCTTTTTTACATGATAGTTTTTTTTTTTTGCTTCGACGGGGTAGGGTGGAGGTTTGTTTAACATTACGGAAACCCGTGTAGCACAGCCGAGATAGGGTTGTAATAAACTGGAGCTATATTTCTCCCGGAATTACTGTTTTATTTTTGGTGGGGATGCGTTTTTTGTTTCTCCCGTCTCCAGGATTTCGGATGTTTGGGGATTGAAAATGTCTTTTACTGATGGAGGTATTTCGGACTTCCTTTTTCTTTTCTTTCTCCTCTTTCCCCTCCTGTCTTCCTCTCGCTTTGCACCACGGGAGAGAAAACAGAAAAAAATATATTCAGATGGAGAAATCCTGTTTTATTTTTGTTTTCATATTTTGCTGCAGTCTGAATGATCCTCTGCAAGTTTGTAAATGTGCCTTTAAAATATATTTATTTTGTAATAGCTTGTGCTTTTTTTTGTTTCGTTTTGAATCCTGATTCGTTGTTGTTGTTATTATTTGCTTTTTGTCACTTTCTTGTTGACTGAATAAATTTAAAATTGTTATATAATTATAGTAATTTACGACAGCAGAAGTTATTTTTTTATTTAAAGTACAATGATTGCCAGACTAAACTACAAATTTATTTTGAATTTTTTTTTAATAAATTATCATCATCAATGAATTTGATCAGGACATTACTCCAATTTATTAACTAAAGTATTAATTATTATAAAATTCAATGATCACTGTGAATGTAATGATTCAATGCTTATTGAATTATCACATTCACAATGATCGCATACTATGTTGTTGTTTACCAAGTCAGAACTCCATGACGCTTTACAACTAGTTTATAGACTCATAGGTTTCAGGAGAAAGACTTATTTGACATTCAAAATATTGATGTTTGTATTTTTGTGCTCACTATGAATTCCAATTAGTTCATATCCTGCATATATGTAATGGTAAAAAGGAACTAATTAGTGTCAAAATTAGTGTATCTAGTTAGTGTTAAAAGTGTTTTATGATGGATTGTATATCATAGTAGAGGGAAGGATAGATAAACCTATTTATTTTTTACATCTTTAAGTAAATAAAATGCCATTTCCAATCTTCATTTCTTGAAAGTATGCTTCTTCCCCGTGCAGGGCCACGTGGGCAGCTGCCAGCTGGAGCCGATCTACTGCGAGAACAAGTGCGGCTCCAAGATCCAACGGAGGCACCAGAACCAGCACCGACAGCAAGAGTGCACCAAGAGGCTGGTGCCCTGCAGGTACTGCCAGAAGGAGTTCGTCTACGACACCTTGCAGGTACTTTCTTTTTTATGAATGACTCTTATGAGAGCATACCACACCATTATTTCGAGTTCGGTTATGCCAGAGCTGTTGTTTTCATGCTATATAGAATGTACACCCAAGAGCCAAAACATTATGACCACCCCTACATTTTGCAATGAACTCGCCTGGATGACGTGGAAGGCACGTGATCAGGTGGAAGTGGTATTTAACTGGTATTAAGTGGTGGTATTAATCCATGCCAAGGCGGGTTGAAGATGGGTTGCGCGCCAACTCGTTACTGACAGGTGGTCATAATGTTTTGGCTCTTGGGTGAATATTGAATAGCATGTTCATGTTTCCATGTATATAGAATAGCAAACATTGCTAAAACAATCTGAACTATTAAGAGGATCTACCTGTTATTCTATTAATAGAATTGCAGGGAAAAAAAAATTATTTTTGAACTTTTGTTCAATTACTGACATTTTTTGAAACTCAAGAAATTATTCTTGATGGTGTCATACGAGGGCTTAAAATTTTCCTGATTCGGAAATCTATAAATTTTGTGTTTTAAATGTGCATTATCATAGCTCATGTAATTGATATTTGGTTGAATTTCAATTGAAATCTTTGTCCTGCAGATCCACACTGCCAAGTGTCCTCGCTTGCCCGTGTCCTGCCCCAATCGATGTGATGTCCTGAAGATTGCCAAGGAGGATCTGGAGACTCATCTCAGCGACCACTGTACGGCCCTCACGTTGTCCTGCACGTTCAAGGATATGGGGTGCAAATTCAAGGTACGTTTGCCCCAATATGTTGCTTTTAAATGCTGTATATGGGCCTGAATGGTCGAGTGGCTAGCGCTCTAGCTCTCGGTACCACAGGTTTTGGGTTCGAGTCCCGGGGGTGCCATGGATGTTTGCAGTGGTTTGGAATCCACTTTAAGCCGTAGGTCCCGGTCTCCTATGACTGTAAGAGCGACACGGAGCAAAAGTCAGGCTTCTACCTACGGGTGCTCCATCACAACAGGAGCTGCTTCCTTCCCCTTCAACCATGAGTCCAAACGGGTTCGTGGGCTTGGTCTAGATTAGATATCTACCAAGTAGGATAAGTAACAACAACAAATCCTATATGTTTAATTCTGCGAAATATATTCATACCTAAGCAACTTAAATAATTAGGATTATTTAAGTATTTAATTTTTATTCACATGTTGTTTCTTTTCTGTGGAATGCTTTTAACGATATTAATCTATGCGCTATAATAATGATAGGATATAACTATATTATTTATTATTAGCAATTAATTTTATTTCCTTACTTTACATTACCGGCCACTAGATGGCGCCAGTAATGTATTTTAAAATAAATAGTTTTAGTATCATGCCATATCATTCATTACTTTATATTACATTAACAGATGGTGCCAGTGGTAATGTATTTTAAAATAAAATAAAGTTTTATAATTAAAAAATTAAGACTTTAATAGAATTAAAAATAACAGATCAGAATATTTTTTTTTTTTTCCCTTCTAAACAACAAAATATAATCAATCCAGAAACAAAAAAAGGATAGCATAAAAATTACAGGAAAAAAAAATGGAATTAAAATTATTAGTAGGAAATTATGGAGAAAAAAAAAATTAGTTTTTTAGAAATACAGGCAAACAAATCTGTTGGTTTGTATAAAGAAAGAGCTATCCGCAATAGAAAATAGAGTTTAACTGTAATTAAATGCAGTTTAATTCATGTGCATTGCAAAAAGCAAAATATTAGCATGAAGAATTTTGGAAAAAATAAGCATGAAATTTAGAATGCATTGTTTATTTTCCATACATCTTAAATGCATAGAAATATTCATTGGGAATAGTATTATCTTTCCACAGTGTATTTCCTGGTTAAATGTATATAATTTATTTATTATTCATTTTTTGATTATGCTAATTGTTGGGAGTTAAATAACTTTTAACATAATTAGAACTTCACTTGTACTCCAAAATGTAAAATTTGCTTGCTCAATAGAGTTCATTGTTTTCAAGAAATGACATATCAGCCATTTTATCTGCTGATCACCAGATCCATTTAAAACTTGGACACTTCTGAAAGACGAGATTAAAAAGCGAAATGTTCCAGAACGATTTTCATTCTTTCAAAAGTCCCTCATCTAAATTAAAGTTGGTAATTTTTTTTTTAGAAGCTTGTCAAGACACAAACTGAGCTGTGAACGAGCAAATTAAAAAGCCATATCAAGCGAGCGAAAGGTTGAGATAACAAAATTAATTAATTTTGAATGGCAGAACAAATTGGCGCCTGTTTCCTGTCTGCCTCGAATTTATTTTATTTTCTTTTTTTTTCTTTTTCCCACGTCTAGAGTGAATTCCAGGTGTTCTTTGTTTGAAGTTTTCGCGCGCTTCGCTTCCCAGAATGTTTGTTCTACTGTATTCTCGCGATATTCTTAATCAAACATAAAGGGAAAACTTTAAAATTCTAAAACTTTCTTTTTTTTTTCTTTTTATAGATTAGTTTCTGAATCATTAGAAATTAAATTAATTAGACAACTTAAAAATGCTGTTTATTTAAAAGTTTTGGATTGAATATCTATTGTTTTTTTTATGAGCACATTAAAACTCGCATATATTAATTAACAGTATGAGTTATTTTTAGAAAATTAATCCAAAATCGTTAATTTTTTTTTTCTCATAGAATCCTATAATCACAAGAAGCTAACACGAAAAGACTGATAATGTCTTATAAATGAAAGTTTTGCGTAACTTCGCTTATAAAATTTATTTATAGATTATGCCCGACTTGTGGCTCAGTGGTAACGCCCGCCGCTGGTGAGCATTAGGGCAGAGTTTTAATCCACTGGCGGCTTTATTGTAGACACTGTTTCAAAAAACGAAGAGACTCGATAGCGTTTGGGATGTTCATCATCTTGCCTCGTGAATCAGACTACCACCAGGTATGGTGGCAGTTTTTCCGGTTTTCTCCCATACGATACGCAGGGTAGTTCACCCTAAAAAGTCCTCCCGAAATGCACTGCTCTCCTTCTTCAGCGACGCGGAGCCAAGTCAGACTTCTACCTACTGGTGATTCATCTCAACAGAAGCTGCTCCTTCCCCTTCCATCCTTCCATGAGACCACACGGCTTCATGGATGTGGTCTAGATATTCCTGTCGACCAAGTGGCGTTAGAAATGGGGCCTGACGGCCGCGTAACTTGCGCTCTGGAGCTCGGTACCACAGTTTTCGAGTTCGAGTCTCGGCGCTGCCATGCATGTTTGCAGTGGTTCGGTTTGTTCGGTTCCATTTAAAACCGGTCTAATAACTGTAGAGCGTTGGGCTGATATCCTACCATGTAAAGAAGAAACAAAACAAATCTCGTTTTTCGAAATCTGCCAATAGGCAGAAGGTCTTGACCCACTATGAGTCTTTAGGGCCATTGAAGAAAAAAAAAGTATGTTTATTAAATAAATTACAATGAGTCTAGTTATAAACTGTGGTGTTGTAGCTCAGTGGTAGAGCATTAGCTTCGTATGAGAAATGCTCAGTGTCCCATACACTGAGTGTTCCATGCACCTCCAAGAATAACTAATATTTTAGACCTGATGTCCTAGTGACTAGCTGTCTGGCGCTCGGTACCACAGGTTTCAGATTCGAGTTCCGGCGGGGCCATGGATGTTTGTTTGTAATGATTTTTTAATCCACTAAACCGTAGTTCCCGATCTAATATGACTGAAGAACGTTTGGAGTAGGGCTGACCTCCCTATCCTATAAAAAGAAAAATTTTCATGTTTCGGAATCCCAGTAGGTAGACTGCCTTGGCACACCATGGGGCTGTTACGCCAGTGATGAAGTTGCAAAGTATCTTGCCACATTATCACTGTATGATTCTTAATGGGAATAATGGGTCAATCATTAAACTTTCTTGATGTAGTACAATAATAGACTTAATAATAATTTATAACATAAGTTTTAATCATTTATCTTATTTTTTATTAATTAGGGCACCCGTTCAGCGCTGGACCAACACCTCGAGGACGGCACGAAGCCCCACCTCCTGCTGGTGTGCGGCGTCGTCTCCCGCCAGCAGCACCACATCAACGCCCTGAGGACCGCCATGCAGGGGCTGAACCCTCAACACCTCCGGCACCCTGCTGTGGAGGATCACCGACTACAGCCGCCGCCTCCTGGAGGCCAGGGAGGGCTACGAACTGTGCAGCACCCCCTTCTACACCAGCCAGTACGGCTACAAGCTGATGGCCACCCTCTTCATGTACGGGAACGGCGCGGGGGAGGGCACCCACCTCTCCATCTACATCAAGATCCTGCCCGGCGAGTACGACGCCCTGCTCCAGTGGCCCTTCAGCCACACCGTCACCTTCATCCTCTACGACCAGACCACCCACGGTGGAACAGGCCTGCAACGTGGTGGAGAGCTTCGTGCCCGACCCCACCTGGAAGAACTTTCAGAGACCGAGCAAGGAGCCCGATGCCCTGGGGTTCGGATTCCCCAGATTTGTGTCTCACGAGATCCTGAAGAAAAGGAGTTACGTAAAGGATGATGTGATGTACATCAAGGTCAAAGTGGATGGCAACAAGACCATTGCTGTTTGATGCAAAAATTTTCATTACATGCCTGTTTTTGAATGGTCCAATTGACGTTGATGGTAAAGTCTTGGTGTACTGTTGTCACTAAGAGTTCGGTGATTGATTCAGTTTTGATTCAATTTTCAATCATTTTTTTTTAAAGAACTGGAATCGCTGTTGTATGTTTACGGAATAACACAAACCATTGCTATCTTGAATCGAACCACAGTGGTCATAATACTGTTTTTATTTTATTTTGACCAGGCACCTTTGGTAATTGAATGGTAAAGATATCAATGTTTTAGCAACAAAACATTTGTATTTGATCAAACAGTAGAGTTATGTCTATTTAAGGACACAATATAAAAATAATCTGTTTTATAACATTTTAATATAATATATTTGGAAATTATAATTAAATGGAAATTGAGTAAATTATTGAAGATATATAACAAAAGGCTGTGCTACAAAATTTTAAAATCGATAACTATATGCTAATCAGTTATACTAATTTGTTGTACATAACAATTCATCAATGTCCATCTGAAGATAAAATAAAAAAACAGTGTTTTTTTTATATTTTAATATAATACATTTAACAATATTAAAGGAAAATTACGTAAACTATTGCAGATCTATAGCAAAAAGCTGTCCTAAACAATTTTTTTAAAATACTAAATTTGTTAATTAAATGATAATCAGTTATATAATTTTTTGTACATAATAATTAGCCAATTGATGATAAACAAAAATTAAATGTCTAATATTGCTTTTTTATTTAGAAAAAGTGTTTGTATGCTTAACCACATCATAGTATGGTATAATGTTTATTGTATGGCAAAATGTTGAATCACTAAAGCTTTTTATATGTGTGTTTGAATCTGAAAAGTTGAATCGATTTATATGAATGTAAGTTAGTTTTTTTACTGGCATCATACAATCATATTTCTTCTACAGTGATGTGAATTCTTATGATCTCTCTTTTTTAAGTTGCTCTCTGTTTTATTCATAAGAATAGTAATGTTCTCAATTTGCAATTAAAGGCAGGATTGAATTTTCACTGAGCAACTTCTGATTGGAAGCTTTTAAGTCCAATCATGAATCAAAATAAGTTGCTTCTATTGATTGATTGAGTGATTGTTTATAAAAAGAGACCAACTTTTTTAGTCACTTTAACTTTGATGTGTGTACATATGTAATGGTGTTTTGTAAATCAAAATATTATTGTTGTGTTTGAAGCTAAAGGAAAAAATGACACTTTTTTTAGTCTAAAATTTGTGATTTATTAGAATAAATAAAAATAAATAAATATTTTGCAATGTAAAGATAAATTCTAATTTAATTGATTTAACTCTTGTATAATTTTGCAAATTACTTAAAAACATATATTTTAAAATTCAAAAGGAAAAAAAAATATTTATAAATAAAAGTTATATAAAATATACAATCATTTCAAAATATTAGTTTGTAGCATACTTTTATTATGATATTAATATTGCATCATAACATTTTAAATATTGGTTTGCATCTTGCAAAATAATTTGGCATTGCTCATTTGGTAAAGTTAAAACTAGTCATTCAGCAAAACCGAATAAAAATTCTGAACAAACACAAAAATGTATTATATTGCAATTTGTTTATTGTTACATACTAAACTACTTAAATAAGTTCTATATATTGCACTAATTTCATTAAAAATACATTATGAAACTCAATCTACTTACAGCTGTATATATAATGCCATTGAAATAACTAATTGTTATTATATATATATATATATAATCACTCGATAACTTCATATGTGTGTATTTGTTACAGTTATTTTAATTTTCATTATCCAAAGTGTATTTCAAACATATTGTATGTTTACTGTTACATTTATTTAGCTATGATATTTAATATTTTTACAATAATCTTTTTTAAAATTTTATTATCATTTTTTTTTTTTACTATATCAAAGTAGTGATTAATGAAAAAAAGTTTTTGAAAAAAATATTATATTTGTTTTAATTTCAATATTTGTTCAACCTTCTGCATCGTTTTGTTCACATATATGAATAATATTTTCCATTAACTTTCCATTCAATATTATTCTCATCTCTTTGTACATTTCTACGTAACTGATGTTTTAGTCATTTGTTTTTTTTTCCTTTCTTTCTCTGCTGTTCCATTTGCACTGATGTACAAAAGTCTGCTTTTATCAGAATACCAGTGTAAACTAGTCATTGACTCATCTGTAGTGGATAGAATTTTGTTTGAAAATAAAAATAAAAATGTGTATAGAAATAAACAATTGTCTTTTTTCATTTTTTTCTCCTTTTCTTAAATGAAGATAAAAACATTCTTTAAACATAATTCTTAAGCACTCAGGACAAATAATTATTAATTCTTACTAGGTGTCTCATGAAAGCTGTGGGTCTTTTTAATTTATGGATAATCAAATGTCAACCCCTATTTTTTTTTTTTTTTTTTTTTTTTTTTTTTCTTAAATGAAGATAAAACATTAATAAACATAATTCTTAAGTACTCAGAACAAATAATTATGAAATATTACTAGGTGTCTCATGAAAGCTGTAGGCCTGAGTAAATTTTTGGATAATCAGATGTCATTTTCCCCTTTTTTTTTTTTTTCTTAAATGAAGATAAAACATTCTTAAACATAATTCTTAAGCACCCAGGACAAATAATTATGAGATCTTACTAGGTGTCTCATGAAAGCTATGGGTCTTGTAAATTTTTGGATAACCAGATGTCATCCCCTAGTTGTTTTTTTTTTTCCTTAAATGAAGATAAAACATTCTTAAACATGATTCTTGAGCACTCAGAACAATAATTATGAAGTATTACTAGGTGTCTCATGAAAGCTGTGGGTCTTGTAAATTTTTTGGATAACCAGATGTCAACCCCTAGTTGTTGTTTTTTATTCTTAAATGAAGATAAAACATTCTTAAAACATAATTCTCAAGTACTCAGGATAAATAATTATGAATCTTACTTTGAAAATCTCTTAACTTTAGCTGTAATTTAGGTAAATTTTTGGATAACCTTATGATCCTTCCCTAGTTGTTTTTTTTTTTTTTTTCCTTCTTCTTCTTAAATGAAGACTAAACATTCTTAAACTAATTCTTAAGTACTCAGGACAAATAATTATGAATCTTACTTGGTATCTCATGAAAGCTGTGGGTCTTGTAAATTTTTCAATATCCAGATCTCATCCCCTAGATTTTTTTCAATTCCTACTATTAGTTCACACTTTCCCTATATATATCTTGTTCAAATTTTCAATCGTTCATAAAACACTTTTTATTCCTCCACTCAAGTTCAAATACAGTTTTTTGAACTTGTAGTGGATGACACTGGATGTTAATACTAGTTTTTCAAATACTAATTCAGTAATTAATTTTAGTTTTTGTTAGATTTAAGTTGCATGTATCTAACAATAGATGGCACCAGATGTAAGAGGAAAATTTCAACTTTATTTAAAAAGGACTATCTGCAATATAGTGAAAAAAAAGTAGGAATTGACTTAAATTTTTTTTTTTTATTACTTGTTTTTACTTTTCATTTCAGAAAGTATATTGGTTCGAGCTTAGACTCTTGTCTTTCACTGTCAGAGATATGGCTAAAGATTAAAAACATATTGAGTAGGTCAAATAAAAGGTTCAAAATAGGGCCACGTACTATACGGTATTGAAGCAGAATAAAGATATAGAAAGTGAGGAAGTATATATTATGGATCAACCTGAAGTAAAAATTTCAATTAATAGAAATGAAAGATTAAAAATGCTTACACAAGATGTGAATGCAATAGGCGGTTTCGATTTGTTTTCTTTTCTTGAAATTTTATATTAAAAAAGATATATTATTTTTGGAAAAGATTTGCTGTTAGAAATTTTTTAATCTCATTGAATTTGTTGATTAATTAAATAAAATATTTATTTATATTTATTAAATGATTACAGAAATTTTTTTAAACAATAAAACAAATGTGATTTTAAATACATGAATTTTTTTTATACTTAAATATTAATAAATTAAATACATTTGGTAAAAGATGGTAATTGCAAATTTATGCATAAAAATTAATCTATTGATCCATCTATAAAATATATTCTTGATTACAGATAACTCTTTCGGAAGAATTTTTTTTTTGTCCAATAATTCTTAACATATTGCAAACAATGACGATTCATCATTGCAATTCTTTATGTTGGCATGTTTTGATGATAATTCTAATTCATCAATTTTATTAAATTTTTTAAAGAAAAAAATATGTGCATTTAAATGATATTGCAACCTAAAGTATCTTTAAACGTGTAGAGCATTCTCATTTGCACAGTATTCACTAATTTGTATCTATAATTTCATCATGCAAAAACTATTAAAAAATTATAATAAACAAATAAAAGCAAATAATTAAATAGTATCTATCAAGCGATAGAAATGTTCAATAAGATTGCTTTAAGTTTAAAATATGCTAAACTTATGTAGATTTAAAAAAAAGTAAGCAACCGTGAGTGTAATAATTGAATTTAAAAATGCAACTTGTGTGAAACGTTAATCAACCTGTACCGGTCGAAAGAAATGAATTTTTTAACAAGAGTTAAAATCAACTGCTAACAGTTGAATCGACTAGCATTAAAACTCACATTATTCATAACTCCATCTAGCGCCGAGGCTGTGAAGCACTGTTGAATAACTGCTAAAATCAACTGCTAAAAAACTTTCCCTATTTAATTAATATGCAACTATGTGCTTATTCCTAAGTGTAGAGGCCGCGTACTACTGCTAAAAGTGACTGCCAATTCTTCGTTTGGTCAGTCAAAGTTGACTGCTAGTTCTTGTCAATGTAGTTAAATTAACAGTTACGTTAGTATTTGTACAAGTCTAGCCTGCAGTCCATGTAAATTATCGATTTCTTTTCAAGAAAGGGGCCGAATTTCTGTTAGTGAAAGAATAAATCATGCGAATGTAGATACATGGATGATGGTCTAAGAGTGTTGGGTTTTTTTATATAAAATAACTTCAAAATATTTAGCTTCAGATGACCATTGAATAGCTTGATTCAAGATCTGAGGGGATAACACATATCCATAGGTCCAATTCTAAAGTGCTGCCATTCCATGTTCCCAATATCAAGCATACAGCTGCACTATCCGCAGTTGAAAGCATAATTTTATTGTAGAACACAAGGTAATTTCAATGCATATTCACCAGATCCAATGCTGCTGAGAAAATATGCATATGCTGGAATGGTCCGTTAAGAGGCAGCAATATCCTTAAAGTTCGACTCTGTCGGAGAATTTGCTCTTGGGTTCAGTCAAACTGTATATATTGACACAATCACCCGCACTTATAGCATACCAAAGAAAATATTGAGGCTGTGAATCGAGTTAGTGTGAATAACATTGTGCTAACAATAAAGAAAAATTACTTTACTTTAGGGTGCTTATATATTGCAATATATAATTTTTCACATTATTTATTATTAGGGAACAACTAGTCGGATTTCCCAATACTTTTAAAATGACGAAAAACAATAACAAGTAATATAATTAATATTATTTTTTTTTTTAAGTCAATTCCTACTTTTTTTTCGCTATATTTCAGAAAATCCTTTATAAATAAATTTCATTCATTTTTTAAAGTTTATCTGGTGCCATCTATTGGTAGATATATGCAACTTAAATCTAAAAAAAAAAAACTAAAATTAATTAATTAAAGTTAATTACTGAATTGATATTTAAAAAAACTGTATTAACATCCAGTGTCATCCACTACAAGTTCAAAAAAAGGAATAAAAAGTATTTTATGAACGATTGAAAATTTGAACACGATATATATAGGGAGAGTGTGAGCTAATAGAAGGAATTGAAAAAAAAAAGGATAGGATTTAATTTTTTTTTCTAATAAATAAATTTTTAAAATTATTTTATCACTCTTATTTTTAGAGAAAATTCGATGTTAAATTTGTCTTATTTTAATTATTTTGGTACTTACGTATTAACAATACCTTGGCGACAGTTGCGCCAATAAAGAGCACACGCGCCAACCGCAGCTACAGATTTGGCCCCAATCTACACTTAAAATTTTTGTTCCAAATACATAAAATATAATAAAAGATTTAAAATCAAAACGCTTTCAAAATATTTTTATTCCAAATAATAAAGATTGGCGACACTTAAAAACCGCCAAGTCTGTCGCCAAGGTACCGTTAATTTTAAGTGAAACACCATAAAATCAAAACGCTTTCAAAATATTTTTATTCCAAATAATAAAGATTGGCGACACTTAAAACCGCCAAGTCCTACCGTTAATACATTTTTTTTTTTTTTTTTTTTTTTTTTTAATTTCTTTTTCTATATCAGTTAGAAAATGTATATATAAAATTAGAAAGCTGATCACTCACACTCCCCTGTTTAATTATCAGGCTCGTGGCGCCATCTATTATTTAACATGCGTATTATATGTTTGACCCACAATAATTTTGCTTTTTGTAAAAATATTGTACTCTCCTTTATTGTAGAAGTTCTTTATTGCTAGAACTTCAAAATCAAGTGGTTTAATTCTATTATTGGAATTTTTCTAGAAGAATTAGAAACCGTTAATTTTAATAACGATTCTTTCCATTCGTTATCAATTCATGCTGCTGCAGTTGTTTTTTTTCTTTCCTTGTGTACTGACCAAAGTATTTCTATTAGCGATGTCTAGAATTGAAGTATTTTATTTCGGTAACAAAGATTCAAGGCATTTCTTAAAATTGAATGAAAAGCACTACAGCAGAGATTTGGAATGTCAAGGTAAGGTGAAAATTGTTGAATAGTGTATGTTTGAAAGTTTGATTGCTAAGAATATCAAGTGAATATCATCAACTTATGGAAATTTATATATTATTTTAATCCTATATCATCTTACTTATGGAGATTTATTCGACAATTAGAACTTTAAGAACGTTCTAATCGGATTAATCTGATGGGCATATGTGGAAATGCAGAGCGAAATTTAATGGTGTAGCAAAAAAATGTGAGGAGATTTATTCGTCAAAATTCGTGGTTCTCTCAATCAAAAATGAATTTGTACGATATTATGAGAATTACGTGTGACTGAATCCGTAGGCATTCGACTGCGAATATAACTGATAAGATTGAATGTGCGCTGAATACCATGACTGATTGGAAGAACTTCTGTTGAGAAATCTGCACGGATGTCATTATGAAAGGGAACATTTTTCTGGGTGGTATACTATCCAATGTGATCTACACAGTTTAATCCTATTCCAGCATCCTGGGGTAAGTAAAATTTCCTCAGATTTTTAGGAATTTATGTTAATTTTTACATTTAACTTCTTATACATTTCAGCTATTTTTAAATTCAAATTCTGCTTCGCGAATTTGAGCTATCATGGTAAGGTTGCAATTCTCTTCTCATAGAATCGTATCCATTATTTGGCGAAAAACATTTTTGACGCCAAATTCCAACTGCCTCTATTCTGCAATTTTGGCAGTCTTTGAAAGCGTTATCTGATTTTCAACCTATGCCACCTGTTGGCTGCTTGCTAGCGACTAGTTGTGTCAGGTTGATTTAGTGTTGTAGACGTCTGGTATGTATTCATTTATTTACAGTACTTTACACGTACAATAATTTGATACACTTGGCACCCTGTGCCTCTTCTACAACATAAATTCTATCTTATACTTAATAACCGCAAACACATAGCATACGGTCCCTGACCTGAGCGTCCGAGCTAGGAATAGCTCGGACGCTCCTAGCATTCTCCCTTCGTCTCCAAATCTAACCGCTTCTCGTACTTACTAGTTCATAGAGTTATGGTCACTGTTACTGGTCACAGTCGTGACCTCTCGCGGCTATCTAACAATAGTTAAACCGTGTGCACCCAGCGTTCCTCTATTAGCTCAAATTTCTTTTTTACACCAGGAGAAGATTAAAATTACAGAAGATTTAATTTGCTACATTAAGACACAGTACTTGTAAGAAGAAGTTTGGTTTGGTTTATCCTCTACGATCATTTTGTGCACACTCTGGGATAATTAGACCGGGACCTACAGTTTAACGTGGATTCCAAACCACTAATAAACATCCATACCATCGCCAGGATTCGAACCTAAAGTACCAAAGACCACAGCGCTAGCCAATTGGAGATCAGGCCGCTGTAAGAAGAAGACTGAAGTTCAACTACATAATATTATTTATTTTATACAACTCAAAGCAATAACTATAAAGTAATGGCTACAACACAAAGCCTAAACAACAACTGACAAACATTTTAAATATTTTAAAAAACGATGGTTCACTTCATGGTTGCCACACATCGAGTCAAGATATATTGGACTGAAACTAAAATGATTCTCATAGGAAAATGCTTGTTACAAGCCTTATTCGTTAACAGTAGACTATATTAAATAAATTAGTGAATAAAGTTCCTTTTACCTGTATAATGTGTTGAAATTACAATATTTTTTCCTTTTTTTGATGCATAATCATTGCATTACCATACAAAGAATTTGTTGGAAACAAAGAAGTCTTGTGCTACCTACATTAATTGCTATTTAAAACACTGAATATATTATTCTAATTTGGTTTTTACTGTTAAAAATTATGGAAAAAAAATTAATGAAATCACTTGTGATTCGAATTTACAGTATTAACAAATCAGAAATCGCAGTAATTGTTTGTAAAAAATTATTCAAAATAAATATATACATTTAAAAAATGTTACAAGTTATTTAATAAAAATTGTCTATTCCAAATAATATTCATTTGTAGTTGAATTCTAATATAATGTAATGTTCAATACAAGGTTTAGAATCTTGTATTGATCAATGTTTTTATAAACAATGGTCAATACAAGGTTCTGTTCTTTAATAATGTAGTCTTCTAATATAAATTTTTATGTTAATTCATATACTAATAATATATTTTATAATGTTGATGAGTACTTTGTCAGATACGTGGCTGTTTGCCAAATATGCGATTGGATGCATATTCGGCAAACATGCATATCAGCCTAATATAAAGTAGAACAGTAAAATTTCTTTCCGTATAATTTACTGTTATATTTATGCTTCTAATTAGAAAGCTTGATTAAAAATTGGAATAACATTTTGGAAGAAAAATACATATAACAATATATATATAAAGCAGCCTGTTTCAAACTGAAAGTGAAATAAATATAGAGAAAACATTATATAATATTAATGAGGACTTTGGTATTTTATATATATAAGCCGAATATGCTATTGAATACATAATATTTGCTTAGAATAAAATATGACACTAAAATTTCCTTCCTTATAATTTATTGTCATATTTATGTTTATAATTAGATAGCTTGATTAAGAATTGGAATAGCATTTTGGAAGAAAAATACACACACACATACATATATATATATATGAATTTACATTAACACATATATTCGCTTTAAGTTATTTATTAATTTATATTTATTAAACTATATTCTTTGATTAAAATATTACATTCATATCTCTTTCCATAAATCCATAACATCTGAATGAGCCGTTTTTTCTTTTATACGATCATTTAATTTCTGTAATTGCTCTTTGGTAAGATTCTCTTTACCGTCTCCAACTATCCCTTTCCTTACAATCGACCCGATGGATCTTTCCCCGCTTTTCAAAGATTCTTCCATCAACTCTGCAAGGTTCTTCAAAACGGGATTGACCATCTGCAGTTCCACGGGCGGAATGCTGTTGAAATGCATCTTAAAAAAGCCTTCCACTGTGAACTTCATATACTCCATGCTGCTGTATTCCATGACCTTCTTCAGTACTGCTTCGTCCTCTTTCAGCAAATTTTTGTAATACTCTTCTCCCAGAAAGCGAGCGATTTTCAAGCAAGCGTCTCTGCGATCTGCCAGTATGGACTCATAAGTGAGGAATAAGACGTTGGGTTCGTTTCTGCGTTCGTATCCGCTCAGCAGATGATCGAAGTAGTCATCATAATCCACTTTTCCCTTGATGAAAAGGTCAAAAATGTCATCAAGACTTCCATTGGAGAAGAAATAGATGGGATAGTACTTAACATGGTGGTAGTAGGATACGAGACAATCAGCTGGGTTTCTAGCAATGTAAATATACTTTGCTTCTCTGGAGAAATTAAAGAGATTAAATGGTAAATGTGACTTAAGGCATCTTGGCTTAGGAATTTTTGAGATTTCCTCCAAGGTTGTGAATTCTATGTATGGTATGAAAGAGAAGTATTCTAGAGGCGTCGTGAAGGTTTCCCCATTCCTCAGAATTAGAGCCACGATTTGCGTCAGCAAGGTTGTGCCGCATTTGGGATAAGAGATAACAAAAATGTCATCTTTGTCTGGTTTGAAATTCATGGCGTCCCTCATGACACGCGGACAGCTTGGTGGTGGTCTGATCTTCCCATCAATGACTACAGATCCAGGAATTCTTGGCATTTTGATGCAAACTTTATTCTAAAATTGAAGAGATGACATTGTAAGAACATTTTGTAAGCAATAAGGACAATACACTAATAGCAACGGATAATTTCCTCTACTTTTGGTCCATTAGTGGCAACTCTAGCAAACGAACAAGACAGCATGATTTCAATTCCCCTGAGGGCTTTATGCTACAATAGCCTTTTTGATACACGATTAGTCTAGGTGGAGAAAGTGTCTCTTACCTACAAATTACGTTTTTCTTTTGCAAATATGAATACTGGGACAGTTAGCCCCGAAAGTTTTTAACCCACCGGAAAGCATTACTTTACATGTTTTTCTAAAAAGCAAATACTGACCAATTGAAATGATGCTACGATTATAAACTAATCAACAACCTTGAATAAGTTCATTGATAAATTGAAGAATCAAAATTAAAGCATTTGGGAACAAATTTATTCAGTAAAGTATCAAAAGCAAGATTGCTAAGGAAATTTTTCGTATGATCAGAAAAGATGAGTCAAGATAAACAATGAGCAAAGAGCCTTTTCTTCTTCTTCATTGGCGCCACAGCCGTTGGTGGGCCAAGGCCGTTTGCCTTGGATTTCGAGACGGGAGATGTTTTCTTTTTACGGGGAAGGGTTTTCAATTCTACAGCCATATTAGACAAGGACCTACAATTTAAGGTGGATTTCGAACCACTACAAACATTCATGGCACCGCCGGGATTCGAACCCGAAACCTGTGACATCGAGCGCCAGAGAAAGAGCCTGTTAGATTCTTATTTTCCTTTAAACACGAAATAATTATTATCATTTATTTTTTTATTGCAATACTACAAGTCTTAATGCCCTCTATTGTTGAAAGCAGAGCTGGGGTGTCGAGCATTTTTGAAGGTGGTGTTAAAAGTGTGACTTTAGACTTAGTTTTAAAAAATAATTTTAAATTTCCAAAAATTCTAGGAATTGAGGTTAAAATTAAATATCAAGGAGGCAATTCAATTGTACCCTTCAGAAATACAATTTGTAGAAAAGACCGTGACTACTATAGCGTTGGGAGACTTTTTTCAACACTGAAACTTTTAAAAAGCTGTCTTGTAAATGAAACTCAATGAAAGGAGATCCTATAGAAGCTATTGTATTACTAAGAAAAAACAAAGATTTATTGCATTACATCTAAAACCTCTTTATGATTAAAATATACAATGTCCTTCCACTTTCTATTCGATAATACTTTACTATCTATTAATTTAATACTGGTATTTTTATATAATATATATGCCATTAAAAGATTAAACTCATTTAAAAGATATATATTTGCTATATATATTATATATATATATTTGTTTAATATATATATATATATATATATACTATGCAAATACTATACCTTTAAAGTTATCAAGGAAAAAACAACACTTTGTTGATGTAAAAACTGTTTTTATAGCTATATGAGTTCAAAAGATCATTCAATTTATTTCACAAACTTTTCAAAATTTATTACTAAAGATCATAAAATTACGGAAAAGAGTCAGGAGTTGGTATAAAAAATATGACACGGGAGTCAGACTCAGGTCATTTTATGCTTTTTTAAATTTTATTTATTTTCTTATTTTTATTTTATGCTTTTTCTAAATTTTATTTATTTTCTTATTTTTATTTTATGCTTTTTGTAAATTTTATTTATTTTCTTATTTTTATTTTATGCTTTTTGTAAATTTTATTTATTTTCTTATTTTTATTTTTTAAATTTTATTTATTTTCTTATTTTTATTTTAAGCTTTTCTAAATTTTATTTATTTTCTTATTTTTATTTTATGCTTTTTGTAAATTTTATTTATTTTCTTATTTTTATTTTATGCTTTTTGTAAATTTTATTTATTTTCTTATTTTTATTTTATGCTTTCTCTAAATTTTATTTATTTTCTTACTTTTATTTTATGCTTCTTCTAAATTTTATTTATTTTATGCTTTTTTTTAATTTAATTTATTTTATTTTTAATTTATGCTCTTTTTTTTTCTACTTCTTACTCATCGTTAAAAGAATATTGTCCAGTTCAACATAAGAAATCTAAAAGGTACATTTATTTAAATTTTTGATTCATTTGAATGAAATATTATGAATAAATAAGTATAACATAAAAAATAAATAAATAATTTATCATATTTTGAATAAATAACAAGAAAGAAAATACTTGTATTTTTTAAAAAATATATAAGAGTGGTTCATGACAAATTAAATACAAAACAAATACACATAACTTTTTAGTAATAGGAGAGTTTTACCTACTATACAGCTAGTAAAAAAATTACTTAATTTTGATTAGCTATGAGAGATTTAAATAAATAAGAGATAAAAATAAAAATTTTCCTTCAAGATCTAATTACTTAAAAGGATTATCAAATAAAAAGACTAGACATTTGGAGATTTTATAAAACTAACACAATAGTCCTTTTTTATACAAAAATGTTCAAGAAATATTTCAAATATTATATTATAAGATCAAATTACCTATATCAAATTCAAATTAGATATTTGAGTTCAAAAAATCAAATCGAATTTATTTCACAAACTTTTCAAAAACTATTAAAAAACTATTAGTAAAGATTATAGTTCATAAAATTATGGAAAAAGTCGGTATAAAATAATCTGACACTGGAGTCAGGGTCAGGAATCAGTGCAGTGAATTTTCATTTTATGGTTTTTTTAAATTTTATTTATTTTATCATTTTTATTTTATGTTTTTTAATTATATTTATTTTATTATTTTATTTTATGTTTTTTTAATTTTATTTATTTTATTATTTTTATTTATTTTTAATTATAATACATACAAATTATGGAAAAAAATCAGGAGTCGTTACAAAAAAATCTGACTCGTATGTCAGGAGTCAGGTGCTGGAAATTTTAATTTTATGCTTTTTTAAATTTAATTAATTTTATTATTTATATTTTATTTTTAATTATAATTCATAAAATTATGGAAATTTTTCGAATGTAAGAATTTTATTAATTAATATTTAATTTTATTATTTTGAATATATTTATTTTATTAATACAAGAATTTCATTTATATTATTATTAATTATTATTTCTATTTACAAAAAAGTTCAAAAAATATTTAAAATATTATATTATAAAATCAAATTACCTTTGTGTTTTTTCCCGGTTAGATGAGCTTCAAATGCTTGGACATCAAATCGAAATGTTATGTTTGTTTACATTCAACTCAAATATTATTTTGATATTTATAGCTTTTTCAAAAATTGTTCCTTACTTGTCACTGCAACAAATTGTTTTTCAATAAGATATTATCCAATTCACTTTATAGCATTTCACAAACACTTTATATATATTTGTATATAAATTTAAATAAAACAGTTTTTCTTTCACCAATTTTTTTTTTCCCCACGTCATGGTTTTTAATAATAAAAATGCTACAACAAATACAAATACAATACACAATAAATTCTGATTTCGATAAGATTTGTTTCTTGATTAAAATATTCCTGCCCTTTTAATTATAAAGAATAATTTGTTAAGAAAAATCATTGTTTTTTTTTCTATAGCGTATAGTCATTGACTTTAATAAAGACACCATTTTGTATATAATTACTATTTTTTGAAAATAGTTCAGTTTCTAGCTTGACTAATAGGATGACTGTCAAAAAAAAAAAAAGCAGGTAAAAGACATTGTAAGTTTGTACAAAGACATACGATTTTGCATAACTTGATTTTAGTTTTAATAATTTGGCTGCAATTAAATAAATGATTTATTTGACTACAATTCCAGTTTTGTTTAATCATTTCTTTTCTAAAAAAATTAACTCATTACAGAACAAAATTTATCTCCAAACACACTTCTTTTAGAGTGGCAATGGGCAATGAGGGAAAGACAATGTTTTCCTTTAGGAATTTTTGGTCTAACTGTCTCTTATTTTTGTATCACATGAGAGAGAATATAAAAAAACTCTCGACATACAGCCTGACTACTACTACTACACCACACCACATCACTGTGCCTAGAGCTGAGTTGCCCCTTTACAGTTTGGGAGTGATGTGGGTGAGAAGCTTGATTGGACATACAGCCTGACTGAGAATGAGAGATGTTTTCTACATATACAATCGCAATCGAAACTCTCCTCTGTAGTGTACTGTCTGGCCATTATGAGAATTCTTCTTGCCACAATGTCTGGAGGACGGCGGTTGCTATGGGAACAAGCAGTTTAGTTTAACGTTAGTTGACGTTTAGTTTAACGTTAGAACAGTTTAACGTCGTAAAGTAGTAATATAATAGAGAGCGCATTGGGATTCCCAGTTTGGAACATAATCTTCACGTAACTTTTACTTTGTAGTTTAACATATGCGATAATAGTTTGGCGATTTTTGGCAATACTTTTTACCGTTGGGCCGAAGCGAGGCAATATCTATCATCATACAACGATTTTCAAAAGATTGAGACTGATTACTGGTGTCAGTAAAAACGGCTTCAATTCAAGCTATGTTATTGCTTACCGATAACAGACCAGTAGAAGAAGTTGTTGAAGAAAAGGCTTTGTGTCTTTTTGAAACTTTAATATGGCTACCAGGCAACACTTACGGGAGAAATTATGACTCAAAAATAGAAAATTGAAAACTCTGGCAGGTCTTAAAGAATTCAGACCATAATTCGATTTTCCCACCACTGCTGAAGTTTTTTCCAACCAATTATACCCTAGGTTTAGAGGGCGGGGTTCACATGATTCAATCTGTGCATACAAGTGAAATTGAGTTGAAAGCTATTGCGGAGGAAACTATACACACAAAATATCAAAATCAGAAATGGTTGCATATTTATGCGGATGGATCCCGCCTTTCACAAGAGGGAAATGTGGGATCTGGTGTCTTCTCTGACTTGTTTGCATTTTATTCGTTTCTTGATCCCTTTGCCACACCATTTGATGGAGAGGTGGAGGTCATTAGGTTGGCATCTCAGCAACTGTTTTCTAGGAGCGAGAGATTTTATAATGCCGTTATGTCATATTCTTATGTCTGCAATTCAAGCTATCATCTCCATGAGGCCTGCTGGCTCACAACGAACTAAAGACTGTATTAATTTAAGTATTTTTCAAAACCTGCATAAAAAAGTTATTTTGCAATGTGTTCCGGTTCACGGAATATATGGCAATGAATTTTGATGAATGACCGATTTTTTGGATAAAAAGAGAATCAGATTCCATGGGATCCCATCCCTGATTCCTTTTTTTTACATCACGTAAATGATGTAAAAAAACAATAATAACGACCCGGTTTGAGTCTTTGGAGGCTGTTAATTGGAAAACGCCACAGCTACCAGAAAATCAGTGATCTCTTGATCAGTGGAAAATAAGATTCTAATGCCAATGGAGAACTCATCGAAGGAGCCAAACCATAGATTTGTCATGAATTTATTCTTCGACAGTCTCATTACTTTACAGGAAGATCTTGCATATGAAATTATTAAAAAAAATATTATAAAAATTTATTACTGATTTACCATATTTGTTTCTCTTTCTGAAATTAATTTTTCAAATTCAATAATATCTTCTTTCTACATGTTATATTTTTTTAACTGCATCGGAATATCTGTAATAAATGGTTGGTTTAAAATATCAATTATTGTATTTAAAGCAGTAACAAAATTACTTTACAACATGCTTTTGATATTTCATTGTATAATTAACTCCCTGGAACTACAGCCCATGGTGTGCCAAGGACATCTGCTACTGGCAGATTTCGAGATAGGAGATGGTTTCTTTTTACAGGGTAGGGTTGTCACCCCTACACACAACGCTCTGCAGTCATATTAGGCCGGGACCTACTGTTTAAAGTGGATTTCGAACTCCTACAGCCATCCATGGTACCGCCAGGACTTAAACCTGAAATTTGTGTCACCAAGCGCCAGACATTTGGCCGCAAGGCTCTTGTTTCATTGAATAGCATGTAATATTATGGGATTGACAGAAATTTTAATTGAATTTTTTTCAATAAACATATAAAATCAGAGTAGATTAAAAAATGGTTTTTCATTGAATGCTTATAACTTTAAAACTATATAATTTTGTTTTTTCGGGGTATTTGAATTTTTTACAGCATTGTGAGTTTTACATTTTTCTTCATTTTTTTTTAATATATATTTCTCTTCAGAATGAAAATATAATAAACATCAATCGCATATGAATATTTTATTATTGAATAATTGGTTTTTAATAGTTTAGACACATTCGTTATCTAACAATAGGGATCTTTTACGTATAACAAGTTTATAAGTTTATTCAATTTAATTTTTGTAATATCAAGGCTTACGCCTGAAACGTGTGGTCTAAATTATAATTCAACTTCTTCTTCTTCATTTGCGCAACACTCCTATGAAGGGCCAGGGCCTACTGGCAGATTTCGAGACAGGAGATGTTTTCTTTTTTATGGGGTAGGATTGTCAGTCCTACACCCAACAATCTACATTCATATTAGACCGGGAACTAAAGGAGATTCCGAACCACTACAAACATACATATTACCGGCGGGATTCGAACTCGAAATCTATGGCGTAGAACGCGAGAGAAAGTTATAATTATAATTCTGCATTTTCAAAAATGTTTATGCTTTATTTTTAAGGTGAAATGATTTGGAAAAGTTCTTTTACTGTAAAATAAAAAGTTACAAAAAGCAAAAAGAGATCAGAAAATTATCCATAAATAAAACTTGTTTTTCTTCTTTTTTTTTTTTTCTTTTTTTGTAAACGAGCCAACGATGTTATTAGGGAGTTTCAGTTCATGTAGAGCATAACAAAGATATTTATTAAATTACAGCAGAACAAACAGTTTTGTTACGCTATGCAATTATTATTTTTATTCTGCAAAATATGTAATGCAATTTTCAAATAACGATGTAATAATTCTTTAGAACAATAAATCAACAACGCAATAAAACAGCAAATAATCAGGTCTTTAAATCTAAATATAAAAGTCATTTGAAATAATACAAAAATTCTTTAAAATTATTTTTAGGGCAAACTTATTCCGATACCATGATATTCAATAATGTAATACATTTTTTTTATCCTTTTCTTTATGTTTCTTATTTGCGTAAATAATCAACAAAAATTCTTTTTTTAACATAAATTGCTTTTTTTCCCCTTTAAAAGATGATGAAGCAGATGTATTGTTTTTGCTTCAAAACTATTGAATAATGAATAACTATGAAATCTCATTATAAAGAAATATTTTGCAATCTTATATATATATATATATACTGTTTATCCTTAAACCGTGCTTAAATATTTGGTCAGATGAAATTAGCATTATTTGATCATTTTATTTAATGAATGACATTGACATACCTTGTTGTGTTTTCGCTTTTATAAAAATATAAAACGGCCTGAAATTTAAAAAAAAAAAAAGGTAAAAATACCATTTTCATTGCGTAAAATATTTTTGAAAATATTTGAAGAAACAAAATATTTTACAAGATTTCAAGACCTAAAATTACAAGTTTAAATGTAATGATGTAACCGTTCTATACACTGGCAAGAGAGCCCCCTGTGGCATTCAGGACAAATGGCCAGTAGGCCTCGAGACTCTCGCTCTAGAGGAAGTATAGTGCAACCTCTCTTCCGCTGAGAAACGTTTAGTTGTTCTACAGTCACTCACCCGAGAGAAAATATATTTATCGCAACCCTGCGTATTAGTGGACCTAGAGACTGCAACCAATTGTAAACCTGATCTCATATCCGCTAAGGCTTCCTATTGGCTAGAATACTGCGACGAGAGATTTTAGTATCTGGTGTAAGCCCACCTTGGCTGCCATATACTCAGAAAAAAGTCCATATTCAGAGAAAACGCCAGTGTTGGGAAGACATGTTTAATAGAAACCGAAACACCGATAACGAGAAAATAGTTCCAAAGAAAAATAACATTTTTTATTTGAGTATTTTTGTTAATATATGCAAAATTTAAGCATTTTCAAATGTTCATAGTTTTTTCTTTCACTATTATAAATATATAGATCTCAATGGATTTATTTATTTATTTATTCTTAAAGCGATTAAATACGCCCGATTCGTGACTCAGAGGCAACGCGCGCTGGTGAGCATTAGAGCTGAGGTTCAATCCGCTGGCGGCTATGCTGTAGACACTATTTCAAAAAACGAGGAGTGCGTTTGTAATGTCCAGCATGACTAATGTCCTCGTGAGTTGGACTACCGTGTATATATATATATAATATACAAATAATAAGCTGAATGATTATATTTCCAAAAATGATGTAAATAAATTAATAGCATTCAGTTACAGACTTTTTATAATTTTTTCTTAACTGAGTTTCCATTATCAAGGAAGTGTAAAGTACTTTCTTGGATCTTGGAAAGCGAAGTCAATTAATTCAGACAATAAACATTTAAAAAAAAAAAAAATTTCCCAATTTTTTTTTATTTCAAATCATTTGGTTCTGGATTAAAACCTTTTTTCGTCTACGTAAGAAATAATAATTTTTTTTAAGCTATAAACCTTGTATCTAGAAAAAAAATAATGATGATTTTATTCAACACCATCTGTCCAGATTATTCACTTTTCGAGAAATTAATTTTTTTTTTTTTTTTTTACATGAAGTCCTCATTCAGAGTCATGCCTTCACAAGAAGCTGGTCAATTGGCCTTCACAATTTTATCGTTGACAATAAATCGATCAAGTGAAACAACAAAATATTGATAACTTGCACTGATGAATAACCCACAAGAACGAATTTTTATATGATGAATGTTTTCTAAGTCGACCTGTTTTCTGATTATGCCCCTGACGGCCGTTTTGCATCTGCTTACGACGGTGAAGTCGAAGCTTTACGTATTGCCCTAATTCAATTGCAGTGCCGAACAGAACAATTTACTAGAGCAGTCATCCTATCTGATTCTAACGCAGAACTTTTAGCAATCAATTCCTCCCTAGCACCTCAGTCTCTACTTTCATCGAAAAATGCATCTCTTGTCTTGAAGACCTTGCCTCAAAGGGCAAGGATATCATTTTGCAGTGGATCCCAGACAATTGTGGGATCCTGGGTAATGAGAAGTACCAAAAAAGGAACAGCCATCACCCAAACTTTTAGTAAAAACATCTCTTTTTAATACGCTTTTATTAGCTTCACTTGTATGTTTGTATGTATGTATGTATGTTTGTATGTATGTATGTATGTTTGTATGTTTGTATGTAACTCACTTTTTGGGCTCGATTTTGGGACTGATGGCGCCATCTACTGGCGAGTCAGTCAACTGATCCGCGATCGAATTGCGCTCTTCCTATTGGCCGAAAATTTCGGTGGCTAAAAAGAGGCGGATCTCAAAGGCATAGGAGTGCGATCATGTCGAATTGCGCTCTTCCTATTGGCCGAAAATCGCGGTGGGTAAAAGTATGCAAACTTAGCGGATAATCGGCCAAGTGGAAAACAAAGTAAAAACAATTATAGTTTAAAAAAACTAAAAAAATATGCTTTTAGAGTTAATCAGACTAAAAAGTAAAATAAATTAATAGTTTAAAAAAACTAAAAAAAATACGCTTTTAGAGTTAATCAATCTAAAAAAATAATTGTTAACATAAGAATAAAATGACCGACGAGAAAATGAATGTCACTGTTCTAAAAGCGTGGGGTGCTTTGTATGACATTTTTAAACTAACTCTGCATTTCGGAATGAAACTAGTGAAAAATTATAACGATTGATATCGAGCACCCCACGCTTTTAGAACAGTGACATTCATTTTCTTGTCAGTCATTTTATTCTTATGTTAACAATTATTTTTTACTTTTTAGATTGATTAACTCTAAAAGCGTATTTTTTAGTTTTTTTTAAACTATTAATTTATTTTTTACTCGATGAAACTGATGATCCGAGACTTTTTCCGGAACATTCTATCTATCTGATAATCTATCATTCTATCTATCTGATAACTGACATGAAGGCAACTCATCTAAGCTAAGAAGAGAGCTTTAAACCAGGGGCCCGCCTTGAATATTTTTCCGACCCTCATGAGATTTATCACACTTTTACAAAATATATTTATTTTATAACGGCCAAAGTAGTGAAAACCAATGTATTAAAAAATACATTATGTGTGGATCCATTTATTCAAAAATTAACTGTCGAAATTATGAGAAAAAATTAACTTTGATTTTAAAATAATATTCTTGCAAATATAGGACAGATATTACCCGTTTTATTTATGAGTTCGGAGAATAATTAAATTATATTCTGCGAACTCATGATGTGCGCGCATCTTGGAACATCTAATATAACAGGTTGCAAACCAGATTCTTAGTTCAAGTTGTTAGAGCTTTTGGTTCAACTCACACCTTCGAATCGTTTTTTTTCGAAAAAGAAATTGATCAAACACAAAACATGCTCAAACATAACGGACGCTCACCTGCAACACCTATTACGATGTGAAAAATACCCAAATTGAGATTGATTTGCAAAAGTTAAGTGAAAGAGTGGAGAAACAAATATCGCACTAGTAAAATAAATATTTTTTAATGATTTCATTTTTTTTATTTCGTTTATATTTATATATTTCCTTTTTAGTGTTATATATTTCTGTACGATGTACATTTATCATCATTATTATTATATTATCTATGTTTACATGTAAGAATAATTGTAAACACAAAAGTTGAAACATAATAATTCATTATGTTTCAATTTTTCACTCCAAAAAATGTCAATAGTTGGTCTAAATCTAATATGGGTACATATAATTTTATGTGCGACCCGCAAAATCATTTGGGTTGGCCACCCCTGCTTTAAACAACCATCAGATTTAACAATTTGTGATTAAAGTAAATGAAAGGTTCCATCAGATGCAAGAGACCACATCATTGATGTCTGATTACAGACAAAAACTCTGTTCGAACTTGCCACTAAATTTAAAAATAAGTGCTAAAAAATAAAAATCTATTCAATTGTTGCCGATATATGATTTAAAATAAGGATGGATAAATTTTCGAGATTAAACAGGTAAATGTGAGCTTCACAATAATGTAATAATTAACGATTTTTTTTTTGGCAGCACTTACCTATATTTGTGAAAATTATCACTTTCCAGTTTGTTTTTGTGTGTGTGTGTATGGGAAAATATATGAATAGAAATAAAGTGCAATCAAAGTAATTAAGAAGTTTTGTAAAACATTTTCTTTATTATCAAAAATGTGTAATAGATACAAATAAATTATTTTTCATATTTCTTTTGACTAACAAAGGACTCATTATCAAGATTTTTTCATAAGTAGATTTTTCATCTATAAGGGAAAAAAAAGTAATTAGAAATAATTCAGTACAAATAACTTAAATGAATAGAACTGAATGATAATAGTTATGTACCTGACGAAAATAAATATGTCATAGAATTTAATAATTCTGTTACAATAAATTATTGCTTAATTTCATACGGCAAAAATTATTTAAAATGCTGAAAATAAGTTTATCACTGAGAAGAGCTATTTTATTAAAAGTTTTAAAAAATAAATTTAATAAATATTTGTCAAAAATGAATTACAGTTAATTTAATGAGCTGTAAAAAAATATTATGTAACAAACATCATATTATTATTTAACAGATATAATTTTTGTCCAATAATTATTTTAAAAATTTAAACATCAATAAGGCGGTTTTTAATTTTAAACAAAATACATTTTTTAAAGGTAAAGGCTGTATTTTTAATTAATTGAAAACTCTCTAATCATCCAAACAAAAATGAATAATATTTGATTGAGTAAAAAGAAATGAACTTACAGCTTTTTGGAAGCAAGCTTTCAATTTTTGAAATTCAGAATTGCAGTCATTTTTTTTAATGTCCGCTTTACATGCAACACAAGAAGCATAAGCAGTGGCCTGGAATATTAATCTCAGATAAGTAATTGGAGAACTTACTCTGAATAAATTAAGAATAGAACTTTTTAAATGGAAATTTGGTACTTCCTTATAATTACAATTTCTGATAAATCACTAAAGTGTGTTGCTATCTGGCCAGAAATCCTAACTACAGTTAAATATAGTCTGCTAGTTATCAGGAGTTTAGCAAACTATCTTGGCAATTTAAATAATGGGGGATAATAAGGAAGTACCTAAAGTTTTTATTTATTTCCTGTTTTTCCCCTGAAATTATCCAATCCATTGGGGGAAGAAACATCTGTACACAAATTTAACAAAATTCTCTTTTTCAATCTCATATACCTCATAAATTTATATCCATTTATACAGGATGGCCATAATTAAATTATAGGCATTTATAAGTTCAGTTATAAAGAATCGACACAGAAAATGCAATACAATTTCTTATGCACAGATCATGGGTAACCAATATATAAAGAGAGAGAGGGAAAATAACTGTTATATTTTCAATACCGGAGACAAAATTGCTGCTGCAAGTTAATTTTGTGTGGTAAAATATGCATGAAAAATAAAAAAAAAAAGTTGTATGTGATTGACTAACATGACATTTGAACATAGAAATGTTGACATGTATTTGTTGTGTCGATATGAGTGTCAATATGCATTTTAAAATAATTTTTGTATTAAAGTAAAATTTTATGTAATTATTATATAGTTCTTTGTTGTAGTGTTAATCAATTAACATAAATTTTTTTCATAACATCTTAGATTATGTGATAGTTGCCTTTAATTTAAGATCAAGTTTAAAAACTGTTAGTCTGAATTTTGATGATAATGTTAAAGCTCTGTAAATAAAATTCATACTTTTTCTTTTATTTTTATAATTTTTTCTTGATATCTCATGAGCTTAAGAATTATAATCTATTTTAAAATTAGAAATGAAGTTATTTTAGTTTTTAATTTATAAATCATGTACTAAGATTCATAAACAAATGAAATAACTTTATTTTTTAGTTTAAATACTTTAAGAAAAAGAGCTATTTTAAAAAGTTTTCTTGCTATATATACAGCATGAAAATATAAATATATACAGAATATATACAGGGACTTATAAAGGCACAATCTTATGCCTCTTATAAAGCAATGTACATTTCACAAAAATCTTCAAGCTTCTCTTAATCAGTCCCCCCAAAAAAAAAAAAAAACCCCAGAAAGATTTATTTTAGATTTAAGTTATATAATGACCAAATATTATGAAAGCTAAACAAATATTAATAGTTATAGTTCAAACACAGTTTAGAAAAAAGAAATAAAATGCATAAATAAAAAATGAAAAATGTATCATCCAATCATTAAACCAGAATCCATAAGAAATGATTTTAGAATATTCTGAATATAACCTAATCAATAAACATTATAACAAAAATAAAACTTGGGAAAAAGGCCACATGCAATATAATGAGAAGGGGTCCTTTACACAATTTAAAATTTAGATTATTAGTTTATTCAAGTTACTATAAAATATATTGTGATATCAAGAAAGAAAGATTTAAAAAATTTAGTTAAAAAAATAAATTATTAGTCAACTTTTAAAACTGAAACTTCTTTAGATTTCAAAATTGAATGAATTAAAAAAAAAAAAAAAACCTAATAGATTATGCTTGCTTAATAAGTGTCTAAAATGAAATATATCCTATGATCGAAATGTAAAACTATAAATAAGCCAACCTGTTTAATTTAATTTAAATCTATCTATCTATCTATATATATATATATAGATCAATATACATAGAATTAATTTCGAATGAGACTCTAAATTCAAGGGGAATCTCATATATACATTAAGAAAAAGGTGGTCTTCATAAGTGATAACTTAAATCGAATTTATTCAATGAATATTATAGCTAATCTGTATTAACGATGCTAGATAAATAGTTATTAAAAATAAATTGGTTAAAAAATAAAAATACTCCAATTTTTCTAACACATATTTGATTTGTAACTTTGAAATTTTTGCTCGCTGATACTGCTCAATTAATCCAAATATTAATATTTGATTTTTATTGTCATACTATGGAAAATACAATTTAGCATTTACCTCGATCGAACATGAAGTTAATGCTTCAGGATATAAACGTAATCGAATATTTTTTCTACACGACATTTAAATATTTCCAAAATATATATTGTTAAATTCACAAGAGTTTTGTCACTTTCAGTCACTAGAGCAACATTGTTTACATTTTTACAATGTCAACACGAATAGAACATGCAGTTAAATCTTGCACTGTCTGATGTGCATGTTTAGTTGTAGTAAAAAAAATATATTATAATAGCTGAAAATTTTTAAAAATGGATTATTTATTTTTTAACATAAAAATATTTCAAAGTCAGCAAATGACAACTAAAATCATACAGATGAAAAATTTTCATTTAAAATCACATTTGAAATATACATAAAGTAGCATTAGCGAACATAAACCTCACAGCACCAAGATAAACACGCTATATCCAGTTTTTACTGCTCGCAAGAGTAATTGTACGAATTGCTATTGGTTGTCTTCGTTACAGATCACCGCCCATATTTGATATTTACAAAGCGGGAAGATATATATTAACATATTATTTTATTCCATAGATACATTTAAATGTATGTATTTCATAATTAAATTAATAAAAAATTTTCATCTGATGTGAAAAGGAAGTGAACTTAAAATTTGCGCCTTAAATTAAAAAAAATAATGATAATCGATTGCCCTTAAAGAACATCTTGCAATTTATAACCTTTATCTTCATTTTGCGCGCTGATTGCGCGATTTTTCCATATTTCGCCGTTTATCCTATTGTATCTAAATGGTGTCATATCTAAAAATTATTTCATGCCTCAGATTTAAAAAAAAAAAATATCAAATTTTTATTAACAAATTTTCTTAATCGTGTAATAATCTGTCAATATTTTATTTTGATACATACAAAAAAATTTCTATAGAAATGTCTTAAAAGTGTCTTTCAATTGAGTTATTGTAAGTGAATTTCTTCTTACATTGCTTTGAATTTTTTTGAGAGATGCTTAAAAATTTTAGAAATTAAATATTTTTAAATATTATCCATTAAAATGTTTTTGCTTCATCATATTAAAGGTTTACTAAAGAAAATGTATTTATTTATAATTTTTGTAGCATTTTAGTTTTTAATAAATATTAATTTTATCCATTTATTTTGCTCATTATTATGAATTCTTATTTTTAATATGAATTTATTTATAAATTCTATTAAAAAAACGTATTTAATGTAAAAATTAAAAGTCATATTTTAATGTAAAAATATTATTTTGTATTATATTAATTAAAATATTTTTCTAAATATGTTTTTTTAAAAATAGGTTTTAGTGCTTTAAAGATGATGGAAATCAATGGATTGAGACAGTTCCTCATTCTGCTATACAAAGGATTTCTTCTAAGAAAGCGACACTATATTTTTACTTTTTTTGAGATAATTATTCCAATTTTTGTAGCTTCTTTACCACGCTTAATGAAATCAGAAATACATGAACCAGAAAGTGTTAAAAAAGAAAAACTATGGCTTAATTATTCTACCTTTAAACCATTTGATCCTTTCGATAAAAAAGAATTCTTTTCAAGTAGGACAATACAATTGTTGTATACGCCTTCATGTAACCTTACAGATCAATTTATGAATGATGCAAAAGAAAAGTTTGAAAAAAGTATTAATAATCGGGGCAAAATAAGTAAGAACTTTTGTTTTTATAAAATAGAATTTGAATTAAGGATTTATTTGCAATTACATCATTAAATTACTGCAATAGAATTTATTGTATTGCATTATTTTGTTGTCTATACAATTTTGTAGTAAAGAAAACTAGGATTATAGTTAATTAGTCTTGATGAAGTTATAATAAAAAAACCCCACATATTATGTATAATATATTCTAATATTTATATTGTCTTTGCATAATTACCCAAAATTTCATAATGTTAAAAAAACCAAAATTATTTTAAAATAGTTAAACTTTTTATTTTCAATTCTTTAATCATGTCTATACAATTGTAATCACTCACTCAAAAAAAAGTTACACAACTAAAAAAAAATTCCAATTTGCATTTCATTTTTTAAATTAAGAAATTTTCTCTTATTATCAGGTAAAAATTTATAAAAATTATTATTTAATTAGCCATTAAATTGTCTTACATGACATTTGCTTTTAATGTATAATGGAACTATACTTTCCTGTAAGGTTGAAAATTTTATATTTGTGTCTGTTGTAACAAGAGAATAACATCAAAAAAGGCATAAATCTAGCATAAATGTTTTGTTAAAAATTCAAAAATTGAACTAAAAACATAAAAAAATGTATTAATATTTTATGTAAAGGTGCATTCTTTTCTGTATTTTTTTTTTATTATTATTTATCATAGTCGGGCATGAATTTTTGAATTCAAATTAAAGTTTGATTGATTGCAAATATTAGCTCATTAACTTTTTACCTGCTTAATATTTTAAACAATATAATTAAAATTATTTTATTTATTATCATTCATTTTAATAATTCATATAAATGAGTTTATTATTAATTCAATAAATAAACAATATTTCCTGATTATGTCATTATGCTAGATTTTACAATAAAATAACTTTAATTTATTGGAGTATTTAGTATATTCTATTTTTTAAAACAATATTGATTTCTGGATTTATTATTTCAGATTTAGAAGGTTTAGATTCTGAAAAGAAGTTTGAAACATATGGTTTTGACCAATTAAAAGATGTTAGAGATCAACTTATTATTGGGACAGTTTTTAATAATTTTAAAAGATTAAATGAATTGCCTGCATCATTAGATTATACAATTCGTTATGATGGGTCTTTTAGTTTTGATTTCAACACAAGATATAAATATAGAGCAAATGGTCCAAATGAAGAAACAGGTATGTATATTTTTAATTTTAATTTAATTATTATTTATTTATTTATTTTTGCTTATTTTATGTATTATTTATTTTTTGTTCTCCAATATAAATTTTTATATTTTTCTAATAGCTTCTTATTTTTCTATAATTTCTTAATATCTATTAAAAAGATCTATTTTAGATATTTTGTGCAAGGAATAAATAATTTTTAAAGATTTATCAGAACTAGTACTAAATAGTTATAAACTTAGACACTATTTACTGGATCTATCCAAAAGGAATGTTAAGTTTTGAAATGTGCTCAGTTAAAGTCAGTTTTTGCACAGTTTTTGTTGCTCTTAATATATTTTTTTTATTTTTATTTATTAATTTATTTGATAATCTGTTTTCTGCTTTGAGAGTTTAAATTGATCTCCTTGCATATATTTTTTTAATGATGAATCAATATTTATAACTTTAAACAACTATAAAACACTAATTAAATTACTATGAAAATCATATGCAAAATTGAATTATAATTCTTAAGAAATGTATTATTTGTGTAGATTCATAATAATAAGATTTACATGATAAATTAGTATAATACAAATAAATAATGGTAAATATAGTATAATTTACTTTGTTAATTGGTTATGTAATCAAACACTTTTTGAATAAAGTTAAAAAAAAATGAATACAGTTAAAACTTTTGCATCTAATATTAAAGTTTTAATCAAGACTACAATAATTCTTTTTTTTTTTTTTTTTTTTTTTTTTTTTTTAGTTAGCATCTTAATTAAAAATTCAGAGAAAAATTACAAGTAAATGACTAATAGTGATGATCTTCATATCATTTAAAGTTTATTTTTATTTTAAATGTTTAGATGTTTTTATTACAAAAGTTTAAGAAATTAATACAAATTTTAATGAGGAAAATTTTTTAAAAATCTTTTTTATTCGTCAAATTTACTTTCACGCGTTGGAATATGTGGATGCATATTATTATCATTTTCAATGTTTTTGTACTTGAATTTAGGACTTCTTCATACACAAAATCGTTTTTTTTTTTATTTCAACTTATAACTTCAGTTAAATTTTTTTTGAAGAAAAAACGCACTTTTGGCTTATACAGGGATCGATGTATATGCAGAAATATATGTTATATAAATATGGGATTTCTCCATTCATTTAAATTTAATTGCAGATTGATTTATTTATTTAATATTGTATAATACTTTTTAATTTTGTATTATTGTCTATAGTGTTTGCACAATGCTATTTTAAATGATTAATTTTTTCTAGGTTATTCTCGAACTTTTTTTCTTCCCTGGCAAGCATCAATACAAGAAACATTTATTCAGAAAAAAATGGCAGAGCATGGCAAATATCTAAAATACAAAGTTAGTGTTTCTTGTCAAATAAATTTTATTCATTTAGTATTAATATTTAACTGTTTTTTATTTAAAGTACTTTAAATAATAAAAATCAAATTTTCATATTTTAGTTTATTTAAAATGTAAAAAACATTTATTTAACATATTTGTTTTTATAATTCATAATTGTTTGTTTTTTTTGCTTAATTCCATCAATTTTTATATGTACAGGTATGGATGCAAAAATTCCCTTATCCAAAACATAGGAATATTCGATCAACACTGATACTTATTGATAATAGTGTCATTACTTGGGCTATATGCTATGGATATCTAGTTTTTATATTAAATCTTGTTAGAAGAATTATTGAAGAAAAGGTTAATGGTTCTAAAGTAAGTTTGTATCAAAATTTATATTTTGTTAAAAATTATTTGAAAAAGTTATCTTTATAAAATTCTTTCTTATTGATGGAAAAAAAAAAAAAGAACAGTGCAAAAATTGAGCTCATTTTTTTGGTTTGCTTCATAGAGACTGTTCAATATAGAACTTTTATATTAAAAAATTGATTCAAATAAAAAAAAATCGGTACCTTACTCATATAAAATACTAAACCTGTCTGTTATATAAATTACTAGAAATATTTTATTAATTACTGTTTCATAGTAAGATTCAATGCCTGTAAGTTTCGAAAATGTTTTTAATGTCATTATAATGATACGTGTTTTCTAAGTATATCATAGAACATTACCTTACTAAATAATATTTTGAGCAAATAACCAATTTCTTTGATAAAGGATGTACTAATGATTACAATATTTGTAGTAATAATCTAAATTTGATATGTTACATGTACACTAAATGTAAATTTTTTTTTCTTCTTCTTATTTAAAAAAAAAAAAGAGATTTTCTTGTATAATGATTAGTTTTTATAAAATTCTATGTATTCCCTTTTCGTGGTAAATTATCAATATATTTATTGATTATTTTTTTCTTTTTGTAGGAACTTCTGAAAATGATGGGCATGAATAACTATACATACTGGATAAGCACATTTTTGAATTATTTCATAATTGGTTTGATCTGCATGCTTGTTATTACAATTGTTTATAAATCTGCTGTGAAGTATGAATTAGTTTTTCTGAAGCATATGGATTTTATACTGCTGTTTATCATTCTAACTTTGTTCATCACTGCTCTTATATTATTTTGTTTGGCATTCAGTATATTTTTCAACAGGAGTAAGTTTCTTTTGTGTTAATCAATTTTTTTAGAGTAGCATTGCAATTACTTAAAATTAGCAAAGTGAGAATTTTCTGTTTTTTACACAAAATATTTTCCACAAATTTTTATAACTTAATTTTACGACAGAACTAATTTGTTTAAATGTGTCTCAACAATAACTTTATTATATTTAATATACTGTTAGACAAATTATTTACTGTAGGAATATTGATTTGTGCTCATTATTGAAGCAAAAATATTTTTACAGATTCTTGATGTTATTTTTTTCAGTTAATAGTTATTTCAATTAATTGACAATTTTTTAATTAAAAAGAATCTTATTAATTTACTTTATACAACTGTGCCATGTATTTCTTAGTAATCAATTATTCTAATGTAAGTAGGGCCTTCAAATCAATACTGTTCTCAAACCTCAGTATTTTTCATTCATAATTACACTAAAAGAGACCACTATAATGTTTTACCTTTGTCTTTTAAGAGTGAATTCTTAATGATTTGATGTATTAATGGAAAATTTTTATTATGCGTTTATTTTTTCAGTTTTGCTAATTTTGACTTTTCACTATGCTGACTGGTCATTAAATTTCTTTGTTTAGCAAAATAGTCGATTTGTACAAGAAATAATTTTGTTATACAATACACTTTATTTAAGTGTATTTGCCACTGATTATACCAGAATTATAATAGACTAATCAGTGCATCATGGAAGATCTTTCATGTTAAAGTGTGGAAGAAAGATTAGCAAAAAGGAAGGGCTTTATAGAAATATCTTCAGAAATTCCTCACATATAATCGAAATGTATTTATCTAAAGGGAAAAAATAATGACCACAAAGCCATTTTAATACATGTTGGAAAAATACATGTCAGTCTATTGTTTTAAAAGGCCTCACTTTTCTGTCTTAATGAGTCTACATTTAACAAATTTAAAACATTTATTATTAATTAACAAAACAAAAATTATTTAACAGATAGCATGTTTTTATATTAGTTGAATATGATTGAATATTTGTAGAAAAAGGAATTCTAAATACCTTAAATATATGAAACTTAATTTAAATAACATATTAAATTAAATAAGAATTTTATTATTTATAATGAAACTAAAATAATTGAACTGATAAAACATTATGATATGAATAATTTATAAGATATTTTATAGAAAAGTTAGTTTATTTAGTTTTTTTCTTTTTTACTTTCAGCTGTTTTTGCTGTTATTGTTTTGCTTGTTCTCTATATTCTGTCCCTTACTCTTCTGACAACAGAGTTTTTCACCCTTGACTTTAAAGCAGCTTATTATTCATTGTCATTAACTAAGAAATTAGGTATTTGTTTAATACCACAAGGAGGTTTGCTTACAGCCTTTTATATTGCAGGCTTCTATGAAACTACCGGTAAGTATAGTAAAATCTAATTTTTGAATTTTGTAAAATGTTACATTCTTGTCCAATGCATGTTTCCTACATGAATTTGTAGTGAGATTGAGTACTGAAATATAGAGAAAAATAATAACTAAATCTATTCTTGTTTTTTTTATACATTTATTGTGCAAAATTCTTACAATTGCCTATATTTTTTGGCATTTAGAAAATTTATATACACTTTAAAAGTACTTTTGAAGTGATAATTTTAAAATTCTAACAATTAATGCATTACAAAATGATATTTAAGCATTGACTGAATATTTGGGAATATTGCATAAATGTCTTCATTATATTACTATTATACTTTTATGTTATTTGTTTGAAAGCTGGGTTTTATTGGGTTTGAAGTTTTATTGGGTAATTTGAATATTTTTAGCCTAGAAACTGCAAAAGATTAGCACCAGTTCATGTGTGTTTCATGAAATACCTTGTATCAATTGAGTTCTATTTTTATACCTATAGAAGAAAACTAGCTATGCATTTTTCAGTTTAAAAATGTTTTTGATTTAAAAAAAAAAAAATTATGTTATAAATTTAAGATAGTGGAAATCAAAAAGTATTTATATGCATGTAAGAACTATAATTAAAACAAAACAGGTGATATTTTCCCTATGATTTGTAATATTCATATTTCTTAGAAAGATTATCATTTGAAACCAACAGTTAATGTAGTCTTTTTCGAAGTGTTTTTAATTTTTATCTGTGATTTCTTCATCCACAAATTTTTAATCTATTAGTGTACAACAATATATGGTGGACTTCTCAGTTTGTTTGTTTCTGGAAAAGTGAAACTTCCTTCCATCATCCACAATTGTATGTTTAACCCATTAAGTCAAAAATATTTTTATTTTTCTCTTACATATAAGCTCTATATATTGTATGTATTTTTAGGTAGCTGTTTCATAGAATTATTTTTTTACGAAACTTCTGAAAAAGAAAAAAATTACTTACACGCATAAAAGCCTATAGTCTGTTCTAAACACATAAAAGCCTATAGTCTGTTCTAAAAAGTTCTAAGACTTTTTTTTGCATATAATCAGGGTCAATCAGGAGGAATATACAAAAGAAATTTTAGGTGTTTATTAAAACATATCTATATATTTACGATTCCAGTCATGCTTACAAGTCCAGTCCAACAATACTTACAATTATTTTCCAGTCATGATCTCCACTGTGTACATTTAAAATTTTAAGTGTAATAGAGAGAAATATCTGATGATTCTCTAGCTGATGTCTATTTATTTATTATCAATATTTTGATAAAAATTATAACTTATTCAAATGGATAAAATAATTTCTTTGTTACTTTTTTTTAATTTTTGTGAATAAATTTTGCTATTTCTATAAAACATATTAAAAATTGAAATATACTTTAAGAATTTGTAAATTAAAGATTTTTAATATATTTATTTTAATATGATATAAGTATGAAGTATTAAATCGATGTATAATAATTTTTTAAGAGCCAGGCATTTGCTAAAACATAATATTCTTTTCAGGTGAAGGAGCTCAGTGGACCAATATAAGTGAATACTCTATTGTTCCTGATTTGAACATATTGATGGTCATAGAAACGATGTTGTTCTCTTGTCTGTTATATATTATTGCTATCTGGTACTTTGATGCTGTTTGGCCATGGCAACCAGGTGTACCTAGACCATTTTATTTCTTCTTTACAGTAAGTTGATTTCTTTCTTTTTTAAAAATATTCATGCTACCTTTATGGCTCTGATTGAAAATTTTTATTACTGCAGAGAAATTATTGGTGTGGTTCTAAGTATGATAGCATGGAAGAAATTGAATTGGTCAAAACAGAAAATAATTCTGATTTTTTTGAGGAGGAACCAAGGGGTACTTCACCAGGAGTGATTATAAAGAATTTGTCTAAGGTATTATTTTAATTGGAAAATAATAATTGTCTTTATATATTAAGAAAATAACTTTCATTTTTTTATAATTTGACTGATATGTTTTTATATTTAAAAAAATTAAACACTTTACATCTAAGCATTAATATACCCTTTTTGAATTTTATCTTGAAATTTATGCATTATTATTTTTATAAAACACTATTTATTAATATTACAACAGATTTTCTATTTTAATTCTTAGATTATTACAATCTGCTTATAAAATGCCTATTGAAAAATGCCTTTCTCCTCAAATCTATTCCATTATGCATTTAGTTGTAAGAAAATAATATAAAAATTAGGAAACTTTATCAAAATAATTGTATATCAATGAATTTGAAACAAATAAAACATTACCAATAACAAAGGATAAAAAAGATTTTTTTTTAAATTATTATGAAGTTATATAAAGAATCTAGATATATTTAGCACAAAATTTTATCATTTTGTGGCACTCATTTAAAAGTTTTTTCACAGAAATTCCAATGATATATTCAAAGAAAAGTATAAAATGAATTTTCCTCCATTAAATTGAGTGTTGTAACATCATGCTCGATGCATTGCTATTCTATTGCAGTAAAATGCAGACATAATTCTTTTTGAATATATATAAAGACATATAGAGAGACATATAAAGACTCTATATAAATATATATAAAGTTTATTTTGCTTTTTTTTGTTGCCTACATTCTTATTAGTTTCAAATTTTTCACCATCTTGACTTAAATTAAAAATTACTTTTTAAATAAAATCAATCTGAGAACTTTTAATTTTATTTACAATATATTTGTACATTATAAACTATGTATATGAGAAAATAAAAGCATCCCTAAATAAATATAAATTACATAAATACTACAAAATTTAAGTACCTAGAATATGAAACTGTTAAATAAAACAATTTCAAAATGATATGAGATAATAAAAAAAAAGAAAGAAAAAAAAGGGAAACTTAAAATAAAATTTTTATTGTGCTATAAAAACCCCTGAATAATGGACCAAGTTGAATTAATTATCACATTTTAGCGATGACCATTCTGGCGCCAAAACGATGATTTAGTGATCGATGTACACTCTAGTAGAATATCGTAAACTAAGATAGTTAAACATTATTCAAGTATCTAAATTAATTTTTCTACAGTAGAATTTATGAAAAATTTAAAAAAATTGAAATCGAATGAGTTTAAAGTGAAAATTTAACTTTTAGACATTTAAGCCATATTAAGGTAATGTTACAATTACAACAATAAATTCTTAAGGAATTCTGCAAATTTATTTTGTGGAATTCCTTAAGAATTTATTGTTGTAATTGTAACATTACCTTATTCTTTAATGGCATATTTAAAAGCATTTTCTTTTATGTGAAATTTCTTACTTTATTTTAATTATTATTATTATTGTGAAGCAATATCGCTAATATTGGATGTGTGATTTTAGACTTATGTCAATTTATCACCCAAATCTGGAATGTGTCTTTTATAATCAAAAGTTCATTGTATTTTGAACACAATTATTCTGTTCAGAACAATATAGATATTTTTTAACAACCTTCAGAACTAATTTTTTTAGCTTATCCTGTATACAGATTAAATTTTCTTCTGATGTTTCCAATGAAAAATATTATTATTATGCCTATGAATAATATTATTATTACTTTTTTAGTTTTAATATTATTATTACTTCTTTACTTTAAGTATAGTTTTGTTCAGTGAAATTAGAAAAAAACATTTAAATTAATTACAATATAATTGTTTCTTTATTTAAAAAAAAACCAATGTTTTTTCACAAATAAATCGAATATTAATAATAATTTTTAAGTTTTGTGGTTGTTACACTTGGTTCAAATTTATTGTCTTCTAACTTGTACTCAGCAGTAAGCCTGTTAATGCAATTTTATTATTTTTATAATAATTACTTTATTATAATTTAGCAATCAGTAATGTGCAATACTTAAACATTTATTAAAAGAAAATCAATTATATATATATATATATATATATTTATATATATTTCTTATTCTTCTGTCCATGTTTAATTGATTATTAACCAATTGATTGTGTTTTCAAAATATTTATAAAATTATTTCCTTCCTTTTTTTCTGAATAAATATTAATCTATGTAGGAATTTCATGCAGGGATCAGCACTAAACTGGCTGTGAATAATGTATCCTTAAATATTTATCAAGGACAAATTACTGCAATCCTTGGTCACAATGGTGCTGGAAAAACAACTCTTATTAATATTCTTACTGGTATGCTTTAAAACCTTTTGATCTTTTATAATTCTATTCTTATTTGTATTCAATGCTTTCAAATAACAGATTTGATGAACACTACTACTTATTTGACAAGCCAAATTCACCTTTTCTGCATTTCAAATTCGATTTTTTGCAAATCAAATTCACCCTTTCAAAGTTGTGGTTTATTTATAGTTTAGTTGTTGTACATATTCATGTTTATAAAGACATACTTGCATTTGTACATCTAAATATTTTTGAGTAGTGATGCATTGGTATGAGTAAAGATGCATGCTTAAATATGAATGAGGGTATACATATGTGAATTTCTCTCTATTTTTTTTCAATAAGCATTATTATGTGTGTATCATCAGCTACAAGTGCCTATTTATTTCTGCATCTATAAAAATGCAGTTGCATGCATGTATGTATGTGCTCATTTATCCATGTGTGGATATATGCTAATGAGTATTTTTATGTGCAAATATGCATGCTTATGTATCTATGTCAATGTGTATGTGTGTGTGTGTGTATATATATATATATATGTAAATGTAAATGTATGGTATGTTTTTGTATGTGAATGCATATATGTTTGTTGTATATGTATGCATGTAAGTTTGTGCATGTGCATATGTATATTTGTGCATTTGTATGTATGTTCGTGCATATGCAAGTATGTCTGTGTTCCTGTATTTGTGTGTGTACATATGTATGTGTTCATGTATGGGTATGTATGTTTGTATGTAAATATCTGAACAAGTATATGCATGCATATTTATGTATAAATGTTCAATTTTATATATATTTCTTCATGTGCATGTATCTATGTCTGTGTGTGTGTGTGCATATATACATTTGGGCTCATACTTATGCCTTATATATATGTTTGTGTGTGTTAAGATATTGTATATACAGGGTGATCATAAAAAAACTATCTATCTAACTAGCTATCATGCCATTCACAACTGAATGAAATTTTGGTTTAAGGTATTTTGAGGTATGCTCTCAAGAATGGGCAAATTTAGAGGCATACATACACACAAACATAAATACGCACATATATATAGATATTCACACATAAAACATATAAGCATACATTTATATTCACACATATATAGACACACATACTATACATATATGCTGGCTTATATATGTATACACATACATGTATATAGTCATTCTCATATATCCACACATGGATAAATGCTCAATAACATGCACACATACGACTGCACTTGTTTGCATACCTTAGTAAATAAGCACTTGTAGTTGAAGATACACACATAATCATGTTTACTGAAAAAAATTTAAAAATCCAGATTTACACATGCATATTTAAGAATCCATCAAGCATACTAATACATATATGCATATGTATGTCTAAATATATATTTAAGTTTTCATAAACACATACATGTAGTATCATATAAATAAAACCTTAATTTTGAGAGGGTGAATTTGATTTACAAAAGAATGGGCACAAGAGAATTTGAATTGCCAGAATAGCATGGATTGAGAATTATATTTATTTGCATATTGCATGGGTGATTCTTCGACTATAGAACACAATCTTAATTAAGTCTTGGAATATCTCCTACAAATACAAATTATCTATTTAAAATTTTAAAATGTACAAAATAAATTTTGATGAGAAAGGTTTTAAATTACTATTAATTCTTTTACCTCCTCTTAAAGCCCTCTTTTAACCATAACTCGTAGTGTTTCTTCCTAAAAGGTGGCATTTTTTAACTGCTATCTTTTGCAATGATGCATGAGAGACGCGACTTAATAAAATATTTTAACTTACAAAATTATTAACAATTATTCCTTTCATTGATTGTAAAATTGCAAGGCTAAACAGTATTGGATATTTCGTAGTACTGTACTACTACTACTATGTGCGAAAGGATAATGTATAATGCAATATAATGTAATAATTTCTAAATATTAGTATCAAGTAGTATAAATTATGCAACACTTCTGCAAATTATATAATGTTTAATTTTAGGATTGTATACTCCAACAAATGGAAGTGCTTCTATAAATGGTATGGATATTCTGAAGCAAACAACTAAGGCACGTCAAAGTCTTGGTTTATGCCCTCAACATAATGTTCTGTATGATACTCTCACAGTTGAAGAACATTTAAAAATTTATGCTGCGGTGTGTATTGTAAATAAATTTGTAATTTCTCATCTTATTGCACACATTTTAATCAGCATGCATTATTTCAGAATTCCAATAAACGAGTTGTGTACTGAGGAATTTATTTTGCTGATGCAATGTCTTAAAATTCTGATTTTGCAATTCATTAGTCAATAAAGGTAATGAATATTTTTAAAAAATATCTAAAAACCGAAATAAAAGAAATTTTTTAAATAGCTGGAAAATTTAGAACCAAAGATTGAAACTTTTAAATTTAAAAAAAAAAAAAAAAAAAATTGATGATATATATAAATAATAATAATAATAATAATAATAGTAATAAAAAAAAAAAAAAATAAATAAATAAATAAAAATATTCTTTTGTGTAATACAATAATTAATTTTTCTATTATATTTATTACACCCTTATTATTAGATTCGTCATTTGTATAAAAATAATTTTCTGAATAATAAATATGACATAATTTAATAAAAATTTATTTTCTTAGTGTGATTTATTAAGAAAAATAATATCATTGTTTTGTTAACTACAATTAAAACTGTTTATGAATTTGATTTCCATTATTAGTAATTTTTGTTTTCTTTAAATGCCCTATTAATGAAATCCATTAATAAATCTATAATATATTATAATAATAAGGGACTTATTACTCATTTTGGTAATACATTTATTTAATTGTAGCTTTATATTTTTTATATGAAATATGTATTGTTTTTCTACATTGGTATTACTTGATTAATTTTCATTTTTGACAGCCTTACTGGAATCCAGTGATATTCATTTATATGTATAATTTGATGAATTAGAATTAATTTCAGAAATTGCTAATAAATTTCAGCAGTTTTTAAGATCAATATAATTTTTCATAGCATTTTCACTTAATTTCTCTCTCATCATTGTTAAAAATCCTGAATTTAAAAAGTTTAACAAAACCTTAATGGATTGATTGATTGAAACTTTTGAAATTCCATTTAAGAATCCTTTTGCAACATTTATTTTGTTGGTATTAACAGAATTATTTGTTATAACCATAAATTATAATAAATTATAGACTGATTTATTTAATGTCCATTAGTATATTATAAATATAAGTACAGCACAAAGTATATATGATTTTCACTGTGGTAAGAATAACAACTATATGAAAACAATTGTTTTCATGTAAAGAACAATTGTCTAGCTATCTTTTATTAACATAATAGATCTTTGTAGAACATAAAATTGTCCATAATCATTATCATTACCATCCACAAAACAAGACATCAATTAATTTTAGATATTAGTATGTAGTAATTTATTATTTTTCAGAATTTTTATTTATTAACGAAAAGAACAGAACATGAAAATAAACAATTTAAATGGTCTTATATTTTCCTAAGGAGCAAATTTGTTTAAGTATCTTTGTTGATTTTGAATAACAATGAAATTCTTTTCAGGGTTTCTTAAAATTTATTTAGGTACTTAACATTAATTTAAGAATTGCGAACTTCATCTTTTTCTCTGAGAGCATTACTGTCAAGCAGACATAAAATATATTCATTTATTGTACAAAAGTTCATAAGTTTCAAATTTTTGATGTGAAAGTGTTTTAAACAATTTCATTCATCGACTTTCTGTTGAAATGTTCCCAGAAACATCCACTCAATCGCTTTCTATGATGCAATATGATTTAAAAATGAGTAATATGCATGAAATACTTTGTTATATTCACCCATTGAAATATTTTTAAATCTTTAAATTTCACTGCTCTGTATCTTTTTTGTATTTAATACAGCTTAGTGTATTTAATTTACACATATTTGTAAACATATATTCACATATTTATAAGCACCACTGCAGCCACTTTCTTGCAATTTTAAGCAAGATTAAAATGAGGAGCAAGTGATCTTGCAGGTTTCTGAGATGCTTACATATGTATGAGATGTATTGGATGGTTAATGCTCAAAATCGGATGTATGATCACATTAATTATCATTCTTGTTGAAAGGGAATAAAAGAATATCATTTTTAATGTATTTTCTATCTTAGTTTTGCCACAAGTTATTAAAATTATCTCCAATTAATTGTTTTATTTCATGTATCTAATTTCTCAATTTATAGATGAAAGGAATTTCATGGTACCAACTCTCGTCTGAAGCTACTCAGATTTTGAATATGCTCAAGTTGTCTGACAAGAGAAATGAGTTAACGAAAAATTTATCTGGGGGTATGAAAAGAAAACTTAGCCTTGGAATTGCTATAATAGGAGACTCAAAAGTATGCCTTCTGTTTTGGTTTCATAATAGTAATGTGTGTTGTAGAATCAATATAGAAAAGCATGCTAGATGAGAAATTCCTAAAAAAAAAAATATATAATTTAGATATTTTGTGCATTTGTAAATCACCAATTGGGCAATTATGCTATGAAATTTGTTAATATAACATGAAATATTAAATAATTACATATAAATGAATTTTTATGAGTGAGTTATTTGATATAAAATTGATTAGGTACGATTTTTTTTCTTCAAAAATTGTTGTTAAGTACAGAATTAAAATTTCTTTATGATTTCAGAATATAACTAATATTGTCTTTGTATTATTATTTCATTGTTAGTAAAATCAAAAAAATGTGTTAAATGAAAAAAAGTTGAAGCTGTTTATATTCTTAGAAAACTTTTCTGAAAAGTTTATTATTTTAAATATTTTTCAGTTACACTTTCTGAGAAATTAATATATTATGGAAACAACAATATTAACAAAATTTTTTTGTTAAAAAAAAAAAATGATTCCACGTTATAATTTTGTTTAGGCATGTTCATTCATTTAGAGTGATTATTCTATATTTTCTGTTTAGTAATAACTTTTATTTTTTCTGTTGTCCTTTAAAAAATAATTCTTTCCATGCATTGAGAAAAAAAAAAAAATCTGATTTTGTACTATATCATAAAGGAAAAATGATGAGAGAAAAATTCATAATAATTCATAGAGAAAATTTCATAATTTATTATTTTCAAGTTTTATGGAGAGACAAAACCAGATTCATATCAAAGAAATGACAATGTGCATATATACTCACATTCATTATTTTTTAATAACTTTTTAAGCACAATGCTGATCTTGACAATTACATCCATCATAAAATGAAGATATCATTCTTCATGCTGTTTAACTAGTTTAATTTTTCTCTTGTATTCCTCAATGGTTTCTTTCTTGATGCACATGGAAATTTTCTCCTATATATTCAATATATAATATATATGCCTTAATCAGTGCTCCAAGAATAAATTGCTGATCTAAGAAATAATAGTGTTTTGCATTATTCAAAAATTAACAAGAAGTTGTAATGTTATGCTTTCTGTTACTTTCTGCCTATAATCTGTCAGTTATTAAAAAAAAAAAAAAAAAAAAGCTAGAATTTTCAGAATAAATACCACTTCATATAGCCTGCAAGCCTTAGAAGTTTGATAAAAATTCTTGAAAGAAAAAAAAAGCACTGTATCAAAAAGTATTTTTTACACAAAGAACTTTAATGAAAAAAATGAATTTTTTTCTAAAATAAAGAGTTGCAACCATTTATAAGAACTGCAATCGATTTTTTATGAAAGGAATTACCACATATTTTCACAATGCACAAGTGGATAAAAAAATAAAATCACCAATAAGTTTCCCTGGAGGGCAAAATCAATAATGAACTGTGATCATGATTCTAGTCTCTTAAGCAAATATAATGTACTAACAAATTGTCAAAAAAAAATTTTTTTTTGTTCATTCTTTTCATAATTGTTTAAAGTCAAAAAATTTTCTAATTTTTTTTTTTTTTTTTACATTATTAAAATTTATTGTTACATTTCTGGAATGAAACTTTATTTATTTGCATTAACTTTATTTCCATATAATATATCTGTTGAATATTTTCTGTTTTTTTTTTTTATCATTTTCATCATTATTTTTTTAATCTTAAACTCATATACTTCTTAACAGCTACTTACTATATACTATTATTAACCTATTATTTTTATTATATACTAGATTACCACTATCTTAAATCTATATTATGTTATACAGCATACATACATATCTATATATTATTTCTCAGATTTGTTTTGTGAATCAAAATATAAAATAAGAGCCAGTATCTTAAGTGATTAATAAATAAAAATGTGGCTGTAAATATTTATTTAGGTTTATACATACTCTTTGCAAGGTAATTTTGTCAATGCAATGAGTATTAAATGAGATTTGATTTTTTTTTATAAATATCTTTGTGCTAATGTAAGAAATGTAATTCAGAACAAGAAAATTTTTAGGTCTTGTTTTTGGATGAGCCCACTTCTGGTATGGATGCTGAAGCAAGACGAAATACATGGGATGCACTGCTAGAAATGAGGCATGATCGCACTATCATTCTGACCACCCACTACATGGAGGAAGCAGACATTTTGGGTGATCGAATTGCAATCATGGCAGAAGGAGAAGTGCAATGTTGTGGATCTCCAATGTTCCTCAAACAAAAATTTGGTACAATTTTCACTAATGTGTGGTGAATAGTTTTTCTGTGTTTCAATGTGTAAAAATTATTATTGAAAGTAGAATGTAATTGAGAAGAAATGAAATGAAATAATAAATGGTGTTAAATATTTCTTGTTTTGGGAAGAAAGTCTTATGAGATTTATAATTATTCTTGAAATTTATATAATTAAAATGGTGGCAATCATTATAAATTTCAGAAATAATATTACATTGAACAATAAATCTCCTTCAAATCAAATGACATTCACTGAACAATAGATACATGAAATTATATCCATTGCATTAGGAAATGAGCTTGTTATTTTCATTTTTTGTTAGCTACTATTAATTTCTTTTATACTTTTTCTTGACAAACCCAAAAATTTTGTTTTAAAGTTATTTTTTAATAAAATTCCTCATATTACTCCTCATCACTATTGTACCTGCATTTGCTTATACTTGTTTCCTTTATACGAATGAGGTTTACTTTAAGAAGAAAAAAAAAGCCCACATTTATGTCACATATAAAGATAATAAGAAATCTTCTTTATAGGATAGTGAAAGCTATCAGCCTAACTACAATGGTACATATTGCCAAAGTGTGCATCAATTTACAATTTTGTTTTAATTAAGCTATGGCAAATATCATAGCCTTTCCACTTCTTCCAACACAGTTCTATCTCATTTATTGTTATTATCAAAGTTGTTGCTGGGTAATTTTGTGGAGACTTTTTATAATTGTTAAATTAATAATCAAATGTCTAGAAAATAATTACACTGGTGGAAAATGTAATCCCAACACCAAGAAGAAAGATAAATGAAATTTAGGCAAAACATTTTTTTAGGTAACATATTATTTGATTTAAATTTCAAGGTCACAGATTAAGGTATGCACAAGAGCCATTTCAAATATGACCTGGTAGTACATTAATAACCACCGTAGCCTCCACGATTTTGAATGCCAGCATGAAAAGGCACATGTATTATACTACAGGTGTGGTGCCATATGCCATTTTGCAAGAGGTAGCTCCACGTTTGTTGCAGTTGATCAGTCAAATCGGCAACATGGTCAGCTCTTCTTAATGTTTTTTCAGGGATTTATTCCTTTTTTTTTATTTTCTGTGTACAAGTAATAACTTTTAAAGAAATGAGAATTACTTTAAAATAAAAATAAAACTTCTGTGATTCAAATTACAAAAGACTAGTGAGTCATACTGTTAGACTATATTGTTTTTTCTAAATCATTGTTAATTTAGAACAGTTGATTGTATGTGTTTATTTCGGAAAAGTTCACACCATTGAATTTCTCGTGAGATAGTACCAAATATGTACTAAAAACAATTACAGATATACACATTTAGACTGTCTTAAGATAGTATTTAATATTGCAATTATATTCTGTTTATAAACCATACTTATTTTTTAAAATTTGAAAGTATTTTAAAGAACTTGTTTCAGTTAGAAAGACTAGTAAAAAATATTAATTTCTTTCACTAATCAATTGAATTTATTTAAGAAATATTTCTACAGTTGTGTTCATATTTGCTATATATTTCAATGCTTTCTAAGTACTTATTATGAGTGATTTAAAATAACTCAGAAAATGTTTATTCTAAAATATCTTATATTGGTATTTTCAGTACATTTTCAATATTTCACTTACCATTTTCAGGTACTGGCTATCATCTACATGTTGTGAAAGATCAAAATTTTGATTTGCAATGTCTGACCACTCTGCTGCAGAAATATATCCCAGAAGTTAAACTGAGAAATCAAGTGGAGAGAGAAATTTCTTTCAATCTTCTGTCGGATGCTGGTGGCGGCTTCGGAGACATGTTTGAAGAGTTGGAAAATCACAAGGCAGCTCTTGGTGTCACATCCTTTGGAGTGACTATAACGACAATGGAAGATGTTTTCTTGAAGTAAGTATTAACCTTTTCAGGGACAATTTTTTTATAGTGAGAAAAAAATGATTTTTTTTGTTTTGTTTTATTACATTTATTCATTTTATATTGATAGGAATTAAAAAAAACCCTTTAATTTTTAACATAACTATTAGAAATAAAAAGTTTTCGAATTATATACAGTGACTCATTGTTTTTTAAAAAAAAATTGATATTAGTCTTACAAAAATTTCATAAAATTCTCAAGATGAGAATAAAAAAAGAAATTCTTCAAGGTGAGAATATTAAAAAATGTCCACAAATTCAGAAAAAAAAATTATAAATGCATTCTTAATTAAATAGTAAGTGAAATTGTTATTTAATTATTATGTTAATTTTAGAAAAATTTAACTTATTGTTCTTAAAATTTGAAAAATATTTATAATTACCTGCTGATATTTCATGGATTATAAAAAAAAATTATGTAATTATAATATTTTTCATCTTTTTAAAGTTGTAAAAATATGTGAATAAAGTTTCATCACTGATTCAATAAAATTATTTAATCCAGCTTTTTAAAGATATTTCCAGAAGTTTAATGAAGCTGGAAATTTAGAATTCCATACTTAGACAAATGAAACTTCATATTACTTTTTATGCCTTTCATAACTCTGTTTATATGTAAATCCTATTAATGTAATTACCTATCCTATTAATCTATTGCTATTATTATCATCCTATTATTAATTATGTAAATCCTATTAATGGCAAATGAAACATCATATTATTTTTTATGCCTTTCATAACTCTCTTTGTATGTAAATCCTATTAATGCAATTACTTGATCCAATATTGTATTATTATTTGCAAATTGTTTGGTAATCTCTTTTGGTTTAACTGCATTGTTCTTTTAAATTTGTAAATAGACATGTGTAATATTAAGTGCTATGACTTAATAAAGTTTTAATTGACAGATTTTAATAGAATATATTTAATGACCACTTGCATACTAATCTCATTTAAAATAAATCTAATAATGTATGATTAGTTCTTACATCATGACTATGCATTAAAATTGTGTAGCATTTTTAGTTTTAAAATATTAAATATTCCAAATTATGTGTAAAATATGATTTTTTTTTATCTCAATATTAAAGCTTGGAATGACTTAGTTTACTGTTTTAGTAAACAATTGTAATGCATCTGAAAATTTCGTTTGATCTAATGTTATTTTATTACATTGTCTTATTTATTGTTTATTAACTATTTACATTATTTTGACAGTGTTTCAAATATTTCTGACTTGAAATATAAATTGCAATCTAATCCTGATCAACAGAATGAAATGAATATAGAGATAGAAGGTAATTTTTTAAAAATATTTTATTCATAAAATTCAATTATATTTTTCATTTTGAAGATATTAATTGTTTAACTTAATTTCCCACCTATAATCAGCAGATTATACGGTAGAATAAAACTATTATACACCACTGTGTACAATTTATAAAAAATTTTGAGGGTTTTGTAAAAATTAGTTTTATAAAACCTTTACTTAAAAATATTTATCAAATAATAATAATTACAAATAAATAAATTAATTGAACTTTGTGTGAGAGAAAAATAAGCAATTTTCTGAGCATAAAGAAACAATTATGGAAAAGGAAAGATACTGGAGATTTAGAAAATTAGATAAAATGTGATTCTACTGAATGAAAACTGTCTGGTATAAAGTTATTGTCAAGAATAGAAAAAGGCTTTACAAAAGTACTAATTAAGAATCAACTGTATGTATTGGCCTTTTTTTCCTCCCACCACAGATGGGGAGAGGAAATTGGGAGTATTATTTGAAGGAGTCTGTTAAAAAATCTGATTCTTTTATAAAAATAATTTTTATTTTTCCATAATTCTAGGGATTAATGTTAAAACTGAATATTAAATAGATCCTTTAGTAATATAACCGTTGACAAAAATAGTTATTTTGTTAGTAGCAACCCAAATAAATGTTGAGCAGCTTTTCTCAGTACCAAGGTTTAAAGAAAAAAAAAGGTTATCTTAGATCCACCATGAAAGATGATCTTACAGAAGCTATTCTATTATTAAGAAAAATAAGTTTTGATGTATTAAAAATATAGCATCTTTTTGAGTCAGATGTGCAATTTTTTTTACTTGTTTTAAACTTTTCTATAATACTTTTGTACCTGTTACTTTATGAACTGTTATTTTTATAGATGTGTTTTTTATAAACAACGTTAAAGTGCAATGATGTCTTTTAAGTCAGTACAAACATACAATTACTGTAAAGGGTTCATATAATAAATTCAATTTAGCAGTCGGGAAATTTTTTAGTCAATTTCCAACTCCAGATTTTTAACCATAGTTCTATGGGCAACAACACTAATATATTCCATACAAAAACAGAATATATATATATTTTTTTTCTCAGAACGGCACCACCTCAGTCCCAAATAAACCGGATGTAAAAAGGAAAAGTCTGATAAACAAATTTTTTTCCCTCATTTTGAACCTTTTTTTATAAACTGCCAATTTTCATGCAACTCTTTCCACATTAACGTTTAACATGGGTGCAGATTTTTTCATTGTCGACAAAATTTTTTAAAAAATTGAATTATTAAAAATGTGTCAAAATTGAGGGCCTGTTGTATAATTTTTATCAACTGTAGTAACGAGTCAGTAATTGGCCAGTATAATAAATTCGACTCCCCACCGCAGGTGTATAGCCATCGATCTCAAATGTGTATCTTCTTTCTGGTTTCCACTATTTTAAATTTATAATATAATTTTTATCTGCAGTAGTAAAGAGTTAGTAGTTGGGAGTCAATATAATAGATTCGAATTAGCATTCGGAAATGTTTTGGTCGACTCTTCACCTGAGATTTTTAACTATAGTTCTTTAATTGTGTATCTGCTTTCTGATTTCCACTATTTATATTATGATTTTTATCTATATAATTCTACATATTTTACATCAAAAATGGTCTTTAAAATGCCTTTTTAAAAATAATAAATATTAATCTGTATATAATTAATCACAATAATATTTCAGAAAAATAATGCTTAACTTTTTTACATACTATACTTACTGCATAACCTTTACATACTGTTCTTAAATATTGCAGGATTATGTAGATTTCTAATATGGTCTTTAATTAGAACATAAACTTCTTAATATTGATATTAAAGTAGGGAAAAAAAATTACCTGCATATTGTTAGAGAACAATAAATAAAAAAAAGTTTAACAGCAGGGGAAGTAAAAGCTGGATTTTCAAAAATGTCTTGTATAAATGTATTATATTTCAAAAATGTTCATTGATAAGTGTCAGATACAAGCGTTAAAGCAGTAATGTATAATTATTTTTATAAAATTTATATATTACTATTTTCAAGAATTTTTTAGGATTTATATTAAATTATTATTATAAAACAAATATCTGATTCATATTGATATTTTTTTTATAGATATTTATCTAGATTCTCCTGGTATGCAACCTAATCCAAAATTTAGGAATCAGTTTTTGGCTTTACTGATAAAACGTTTTCATTATACTAAACGGCACTGGAGCATTCTCATCGTTCAGTTGGTGATTCCTTTTCTTCTTATGCTGCTGTGTTTCTATGCCATTCAAAGTAATGTCGACAAGTACAGATACGAATTTGATCCTTTGAAACTTGACATTCATCACGTATATGGTGAAACTGATGGATTTTATTACAGCAAGAAGCCAGAACTTTCTGAATTAGCTGAAACATTCAAGAATGTTCTGGAGTCAAATAAAGTTAGTGTTACAAAGGTTTCTGAGCCAACGCATCATGTTCTGAACTATGGTAATAATCATATCTCAATGTATCTTAAGAACTTAATTATTGGTGCTGCTATTGATCAGAAAAGTTCTGGTCATGAAATAAATTTGACTGCTTGGTTTAATGGAGAGCCCTACCATGCCTTACCAATGTCTCTTCTTCTGATGCATACTGCAGTACTTAGAAATATAACAAATACTGGCAGTATTTCATTGACAAACGCACCTCTTCCACGGTTGAGGATCATGTCACTCATGGGTGGAAATACTGAATTCATCTTTATATGTAAGATATTGGGTCCTGTTTTTATTCCACTGGCACTGTCTTTCTTGTCTGCCAGCTATGTATTGTTACCCATACACGAAAAGGCTACAAAGGCAAAGTTGTTGCAACTTATGACTGGGATACCAGCAGCCATGTATTGGATTGCAATGTTCGTCTGGGACTTCTTGGTTCATATCGTTGCCAGTGTTTTGCTTGTAATACCTTTTGCCATCTTCACTCCCTATGCTTTTTTTGGAATACATTCAGAGGCTATAGGTAAGCATCTTAAAGCCTGTTTTAAAACAATTTTGAATTAGAATTTTAGAAATTTGAAACTTTAACTGAATAAATTATTCTTAGGTACGACTTTGCTGCTAATGCTGGTGTATGGTTTGTCTTCTATACCTTTCAGCTATTTAGCTTCGATTTGTTTCAAAAGAGGAAATACTGGATTCTCTGCAGTTTTAGGACTCCTTGCAGTGTTGAGTTGGTATTCATTTATTTATTTTTATTTCTCTTTAATTTTTCGCACTTCAATAAAACTTAAAAATTATTGAGTTTTGAAGTGTTCATAATTGCTATTTCTTCCGATTTATCAGGTGGACCATCTGTTTTTTTAAATTTTCATATTATTTTGTCAGACATCTACAATTTTCTTTTTGAATTCATTTTCATTCAAAATATGCATTTGATGAAATTTTTTTTATATACCACGAAAAAAAAAAAATGCACTAAAAAGACCGCATAAAAATAGGTTTGACTGTACTGGCGTTCGGTAGCTATCTGGTTCAAATCCCGGCCATTGCCAGTTGCAGGATATTTTTTTTATACGGTTTCTTTTATTCCTTATCTATCCCTTAAACAAAGCATGTTTGAGTGTAAAAATAGTCTTGAAGGCATTAGTAGGTGTTGAACTTGACATTAGTAGGCGATGAACTTGCCTAGTAATGTTATTATTTCTGATTATAAAAATATAAAATATTTAGTTTTGAATTTTTGTTTAGTTTTTACTTCGTTAGATGTAACGGAATTTTAAAAACAGTTATATTACAAATTTATTGTTTGGCTTTAAAATGGATAAATTTCACTGTTAAAAATTACTATCTATCACAAGAAATAACATCTGTAAATGTTTAAGAAAATTTATGTAACTAACTACTTTAAATTAGAAACCCAATTTTTGAAAATATTAAAATAAATTATTCTGACAAATATAGAAAAAAAAAAAAAAAAAGTCGACATATTGCAGAATCCATTTATCATTAGAAAATTGTAATTGAATCCATTCATAAATTGAGAATTATCTATTTTACAGACATTTATTATTATGAATAACTCATAAATCTTTAATATTATTAGGTGTTGGCTGTTATTCGACTTTAAAAATCATACAGTTATCAAAAACTACCACTGCTTCGACGAAGGCAAGGATAGAAACGGTTTTTTGGGTGTTGCGTATATTTCCGAGTTTCAGCCTTGCTTCTGGATGTTCGAATCTCCTTGGATTGGTTTTCGATAATGCATTTTGTGAAGGCATACCAAAGGAAGACCTTCACATTAACTGCAATTCCATAACTATGGTGAAGAATAATCCATTATTCCGATGTTGTAAAGGTAATTTGTTTTAAAAATTCTTTCGGTTATTAAAATTATTCAAAATATTATTTAAATTGATTAAGTGTTCTGCGTTTATAACAAAATGAAGAGTCATACAGAACTCTTTATTATTATTATTAGAGTTATTCAGAAGAATATTTTCAGTTAATTAACAGCTTATTTTATAATTATTAATTATGTAAATTGTTTATTTTATTTTATTTGTTATCTGAAACTACATTGTTCTGCAAAAAATGTGTTAAATATAAATTAGGCAAAGTAAAAGTCTGAATAAATCATCTATGACTTATTTGACAATTGATACGACAAGACTTCTGGAAAGTATAATAGCATGAGACAACTACTGTGAAACGAAAAAATTTTGTTTACAATTTTTATTTTATTCTCTTAATATAATATTTCTTTTATAATTAATTATGCAGCAGGAGTTAAGGGATATTACTCTCCAGGTATTCCATAACTGACACAACCTTTGCCTTTATAGAGCCCAAATCAGTTGAGACAAATTGACTATTGAAAACGAATTTCTTACCATTTTGAGATTATTTATCGCCAATCTATCCCTGAAACCGGTACTTGGCGATGGGAAGAAACATGGCGTGACCAATGAACGTGTTTATTTTATTGTTATACATTATTAACAATTGATCTGCATTTTTTACTATTTTTTTTTTTTTTTTTTGAAAATGTGTACGAATTAAGAGTTTTAATGAATTTTTGCTTCTGCAATTTAATTGTGATTTATTCTGCTGGAAAGCCACGCGTAAAGGAATCGATGGCAATCTAAATAAAATATGGCAATCTCAATATTGTAAAAATAATATATGAGTATGGTTTTCTAGATAATTATCATCATAGAGAAAATTTTAAATATTTTTTTCCCATTCATATCTGTATTAAAAAATGCTAACTGACTCAAAGCTCTGCCATGATCTTCAATCTCCAAGGCTTATACTTCATGCAATAGGCTAGAGATGCCAATTAAAAACAAGTTATTTTTATTTTTTTGCTCAATCCGTGAAGACTAATAAAATACGAGTTTTAAATGATAGTGACATCATAAAATGAATTTTATTAAAACATAATTTTACTACAAAAGGTTAAATTTGCCCCGTATAATAAAATTTTAAAGACCTTATCAGATGGGCTTCATTCGGTATCTTCAACGTGATGCAAACCACCATTGCCACTCAAGTTTTCATCCTTTTGTGCTCATTCACTTTTATCTTCCATACTTCACTTGCATGCAGTATTTAGAAAATGTTAAAAGCTGTGTGGCGGCGACTGTGTGCAGACGATTGTTCATTTCGCCTGAACCGTTGAAGAGAGAATGCGCGTGATTTTTCTCTTTCGCTGACAAATTCACCGACCATTATGTCTATCGTAAAACATATTGTTTGAGTGGCCAGGTTTGTGATTACACGACTTTCTTCCATTCAAACAAATTCACTGACGACTATGTATAACGTAACACATATTGTTTGAGTGGTGAGCTTTGCTTCATGTTGAAAGCAACGAAATAAACCCGTCTGATATGAACTTAAAAGTTTTGTAAATTATCGAAAATTTTAAAATACCTGCATTTCCGCCCCCCTTTTTTGTTAATAAGTATTAATTCGGGTCGAGAATTTCTATTTCATAAAATATTAGAAGCGTTTCTTTAATTTAAGTTCTGTGTTAGTCGAGAATCCCCCTTTCAGAAAATGTTTCAGACGTTTCTTTAATTTAGGTTCGGTGTTAATCGAGAATCTCCCTCTTATAAAATGTTAGAAGCTTTTATTTAATTTAGGTTCGGTGTTAGTCGTGAACCTCCATTTCAAAAATTGTTAGAAACGTTTCTTTAATTTAGGTTCGATGTTAATCGAGAATCCCCTTTTGAGAAAATGCTAAAAGCTTTTCTTTCCAGAACTATGCGGAGACGACTGCCAGAAGTCCGTCGGTCTCATCAGGTGGGATGACGATGCCCTGGGACCTGACGTGCTCTTTCTGTTCCTCGATGCCGTCATTTATTTCTCCTCTCCTCTTTCTTCTGGAGACCAAAGCTGTGACCGTTGCTTGGCGCGCTGCGAAGTTCCAATTGCAAAGGATCAGAAAGTCGGCCGTGAGCGAGATTGTGCAAGAGAACATCATCGAGGATTCGGATGTCCTCGAAGAAGAATCGAGGATTCGAAACTTGACAGCGACTCAGCCGGGTTCTGGTGGCGAGGCCCTGGTTGTGTCCGAATTGACGAAAATATTCAGGAACTTCTATGCTGTCAACCATGTGTCTTTTGACATCCACCAGAAGGAGTGCTTCGGACTCCTTGGAGTGAACGGAGCTGGCAAAACAACCACGTTCAGGATGCTGACGGGCGATTGCTATCCGACGGAAGGCAATGCACTGACGCAAGACAGCTCTATAAGAACTGCGTTGGAAAAGGTAGAAGGTTTTTTTAAGCTAAAATTTAAATTTAAAGGTAAATTGAAAGCTGAAATTAATGCTACTCTTAACGCCATCAAGTACCAAAGCTGTGAAGCACTGTTAAATTTACCGTTAATAGGAACGCCTGCCTTTTTGAAGAGTTGAATCAAATTGACATAAACGAGTTGAATTACCTAAGCACTAAATTAAAATTAATGCTATTCTTTGCGCCATCTAGGAGGTCGAGTACCACCGCTAATTCTCGTCAAAGTAATATTAACGTAGTTGTTTATTCAAACTACATTAATATTAGCACGAGCCTGCTGGTCAATTAAATAGTTAAAAAATGTTTTGCATCGAGTTTATTCGACGATAATCAAGCAGTTTTTAAAATGTGCTTTTCAAAAGTACTTATGTGTAAATTTATTCTTATCAATCTCTACTTTTACAGTTTCAATCTCGCCTCGGTTACTGCCCTCAGTTTGACGCTCTGATAGACCGTCTGACTGGCCGAGAAATGCTGATGCTCTTCGGCCGCCTGAGAGGTCTCTCTGGTCCAGACTTACAGAAGAGAATCGACAAACTGATTATAATGACAGATCTGTCGAAGCACGCCAATAAACAGACGCAGTTTTACAGGTATTATGTTTTACTAATCACCACACTTACCAAACATGGCAGAAAAGAGCGAAGCAATTCTCGAAACCAGTTTCTATAACGTTGTCATTATCTTCTTGGCAATATAATGCAGCTATGTTCTCGATTCTCATGCACTTCTAATATTAAAGTCGAAAATGTAAATATATATATATATATATGTATATAAACCTTTTCTTAGGGTAATCGAAAACTTCTATTTTATTCTTCTTCTGGCATAAAATGCATGAGTGCTTTACACAACGATTTACCCTTAAAAAGACCTCCAAGATGGTTTTCTTACGCACTTCTTTTCTAGAATAAAATATAAATGATTTCTGGAATAAAATGTATACTAGATGCATGGATATTTTTCCGACACGATACACAACGATTTATCTTTAAAAAGACCTCCAAAATGGTTTTCTTACCCATTTTTTTTTTTTTTTTTTTTTTTTTTTTTTTTTTTTTTTTTTTTTTTTTTTTTTTTTTTCCCGTCTTGCAACCAGAACTATCAATACCAATTTTATCAAAACCGAAGATAAGGTTGGTAAAATTTCCGAGATCCAAGCAATATATATGCTAAATTACTTAAGTTTAACTTATTAATTAAAGTTTACCTATAATAAATATTACCCAAACAGTTATTATTTTAGTAACCTCAAAAATTCTTTTATGCTTATATTTCTTTTATTCTTATCATTGTCTTGATAAAGTGATTTCTCTTTGTTTTTAAGAGTCGCTTAACAACATTTACAGTAACTGGAGTTCATGCCTTTTTTTACCTGTTCTGGCAAATCCTTCCATTCAGTTTCAGAAAACTGTTCTATTTTAAAACACTGAGCATGTAATTTACGGGGGGGGTGTATTTTGTGTGTATTTTGTTCACTCATTTTGAATTAAAATTTATACACCAATTATAGTTAGTGAGAAATTTATCAGCAAAATTTAAGACGACATAACACAGCAAAAATAAATGACAGAAAACTGTAGCAGACGTAGTAGGTAACATCAGGATATCTAAATTAATATTTTTATTTAAAACAAAATCAAAGTAACAACATTGTGAAAAACATAACAGAGGTTTCGTAGTCAAACTGTTTTATTGTATATAACTATAATGTTGTTGTATAAAACTATAACATAGTCGCAATATTTATTTTTTCACATTATTTATACACAGTCCAGTCACATTAATGTGACCACCACCTACTTTCGACGTCAACGCGAAATACCCAATCACAAAAGGCAGGTGGCAGTACATTGCAGTGGAGTGTATATAAAGGATGTCCCAGGGCATCGGAAAGCATTTCAATCGTTGGCGTAATGCAGAAACGTAGCAATTTATCCGACGTTCAAAAGTGCATGATTATTGGCTTTCGGGCCAAGGGTGGAAGCATTTCGGAAACGGCTAATTTTGTGAACTGTTCGCGTGCCGCCGTGGTAAAAGTATACCGTGCATGGCAAAATGGCACTATCCAAAATCAGCGGCGTGGCACATGTGGTGCACCACGGGCTATAGATGACAGGGGCGAACGAAGGCTAGGAGATGCGTTCGGGCGAATAGACGTGCAACTGTTGAGCAACTGACCTCCCAGATGAACCAAGGGGCTACCAAGAGTGTATCCTCAACAACGGTTCAGAGAACATTGCTGCGCATGGGCCCCCGCAGCAGACGCCTGGTTAATGCATCTATGCTGATTGCTGTTCATCGGCGGCGAAGGCTGGAATTTGCAAGCCAGTACCGAAATTGGACGTTCACAAAGTGGCGACAGGTGGCTTTTTCTGATGAATCACGTTTTATGCTCCATCGGACAGATGGACTTCGGCGTATACGGCGTGAAACGGCTGAAAGCAAACACCCTGCAACAATTGCCGGAAGGATCCAAGCTGGCGGAGGGAGCATTATGGTTTGGGGAATGTTTTCCTGGCATTCACTGGGTGAACTCATCATTGTGGAAGGCACGATGGATCAGCACAAGTACGCATCTGTCCTTGCGGACCATGTCCACCCCTACATGCGAATTATTTTTCCTCAGAATGATTGCATCTACCAGCAGGACAATGCGAGGTGTCATACAGCTCGCAGTGTATGTGCGTGGTTTGAAGAGCACCAGGATGAGTTTACCGTACTCCCCTGGCCAGCAAACTCACCGGATTTAAACCCAATCGAGAATCTGAGGGACCACCTCGATCGGGTTGTTCGCGCCATGGATCCTCAACCGCGTAATCTAGCGCAGCTGGCCACAGCACTGGAGTCAGCATGGCACAACATCCCAGTGAACACCTTCAAAAACCTAATTGACTCTCTTCCAGCACCTCTCGAAGCGGTCCGCTCTGCCTAAGGTGATTATTCTGGATTTTGACAGGTGGTCACATTTATGTGACTGGACTGTGTAATTTTTATATGCATCTATTTCCTCAATACGATGCAAAATACAAGATTTTCTATGGTTTTTGAGATAAAAAGCAAGAATCCATAACTCCAAGTAAAAACTCACGATCTTGGACAAAAACATTAGCATTAACAGCCTTTCATGAAGTTATAATTAGCGGTTGCCTCCCTAATGGACTATATATAATCCTTATTCTGCTATATGTATATCTCTTGAATTAGTAAGTACTGATCTAAAATCAACTGCTTTAAAAAATATATAGAAGAAGCATAAATTTATTAAACTTGTCATAAATTTCGATTTTTATTAATTAGTATGATTTTTTTTTCTGTATGCCAGTGGAGGAAACAAAAGGAAACTGTCTGTAGCAGTTGCTCTCATTGGATCTCCGCCTTTGATTTTATTGGACGAACCAACTGCCGGAGTGGATCCCGTGTCACGTCGGAAAATCTGGAATGTTCTTTCACAAGCGAGGAATAATTCCGGAGCTGCTGTTCTTCTCACTACTCATAGGTAAATAAAGATTCACTATACCAGTGTTCTTTGTATGTGTGGTCTATATATTATATTCTATCTAACACTTCTTATATACTGATTAATCATAATTAAATTGTTTTGGAGAAAAAACACGCAATGGAAGTTATTATTTTTAATGAAAGTATATGTACATAAGGTCAGGTATTGAAATGACTAAAAATGCAAGAATATGGTTTTCTGGCTTGTGATTGCATACTGAATGTTCAAATCATTAATGGATGAAACTTTCTCTGGTAGTAATGTATACATCTATGTCAGGAAAGTTAAATAATTTTACTCTCCTCCTATGATATATTCTGTTACGCATTCCTGAATTGTTTCTTCACATCTGTGATGTTTTTAAATGTAAGAATCTAGCAGTTCATCATGTTACAGGCATTTTCAATTGGCAACTGGTGAGATAGTGGGCCAAAGAAGATTATCAATAATATAGAGATGGTTGAGCCGTATGGGTTCGGACATAATTTTGTTGGAAAATGGTCCCAAGATGACGTGTCATAAGTGGAATCTCAAACAAACTTCAGATGTCATCAACTTATCGTTAAGCTGTTAGAGTAGTGACTGGCAGCGGCCTACTGTCGTAAGAGATGCACTCCACATCATCACAACAAGAGTAACGTCTATGTGTTTTTGTAAAACAAGGGCTGTAAAAAAACACTAACCGTGGCACCTCTACATTCGCATCGGAAGCTCTTCCGCTCTAAGACGTTAATTAAGTCAGGATACAACAAATTAAAGCAGGATACATCGCTGAACACTATGCGATGCCAGTATGTTGGCGCCTTGATGACCGGCTGCGACATGTTGTGGGGTGTTTTAAAGGCCGCTGTGAGCATAATTTTACCTAAACTAATCGCCGTGCGATGGTGAAAGTCCCCATGAGTGGTATGGAGAGGTTGTATCATGATGGATGGAAGACAATAATATCTTGGAGCAATTTGGATCTGTTACATAATCATTTCTCACTGGTCTTCCAGAGATTTCATTCTGGTGACGAGCTCCATGCAGCAACCATGTCTACCATCTTCTTAATAAAGCAATATTTGTATGGTGCCTGTGACGGCCTATTGCCTGGTATGTCTAACCAACTTCATGCATCCTGGCTCGCGTCTACATTCAAGTTTGGCCAATTCGCTATAGTGTCTTCAATATGTCGTAACTGCCTTATTGGTAACGTCAGCAGGAAACTGCGATACTGACAGCGAAAATTGATAAACCGTCCGAAAATGATACATATTTTATACTATTATAGTAGAAAAGTAAACCGAATAACCTATGGTCAAATTTGATATTCATTAGCCATGAATAATTAATTATTTATATTCTGAACGTAAAGGAATCTGCGTACAAAATTTCGAAATAATCGATTTATTTTTTAAAGGTGCTCCGGTTTTTTTTTAACAGTGTATGTTTCTCAATTGCATTTTAATGACTTTTGTATAAATACATTGATATGAATTTTGCTCATCCCACATTTTCATAAAGATATGATTGCAAAAATATTTTAGTATCTGTGTGTTTTTAATCTCTATTAATATAAATCAAATTTTGATTATTAATATCTTTCAAAGATTATTATAAATGATATTATTTAGAAACAAATCCGAGGTTGAATTCGTTCCGGAGCGTAATGTGTGGTACGCAAACTTTCCGTTTGTACAGATTATGGCACAACAGTATCCTCAGAAGCCGAGTTTGTTTATACGCCTTGTGCTATTTTTCGAATTGAATTTTTCTTGACTTGCCGTAGCTTAGCTAAATTGTTAAGTATTACTCGTTTAAAAAAAAATCTGTGCTAATTTTGCTGTATTTTGAAATCTTGGAATCTGCTGTCTAGGAAAATATTTCCGTTTACTACAATACCATTGTACTTCGGTATATGCCTGTTTTGAAATAAGTCCTACTCGATATTAGACCAATATTGTTGTTACCTATAGCTTTATTAGAACTCAATTCATACAAACTTGGCCATTTACAGTGGATAAAAAACATATAAATAAATCAAAATTACAAAGGGAAATGACCAGACATTAGGGATGTAATGTTACTCGCATCCGTGACACGTGCCTCCTGAGTGGTGCTAAATGAGCAACGACTAGAGGCTATTAGACCATTGTATCGACCGTGTTTTAAGTCGAAAAATATTTGGTATTACATCCTTTGTTTGAAATGTGACTCACGGCTATCAAAATTGATTGATGTTAAAAACTTTATATGTACCATTTAATTGTTTTTGTATTTATACATTTTAGTGATATCAGTGTTTAAATTATTGTACACAACCCTATCTTATATTATTGTACTTAATTATAATATTGAATATACCGGTTCTCGTTAGATCACCGAAGACAAGCATCATTGGGCGCTGTCATTACTTGGGTGGGTGATCACCTGGGAACACCGCGTGCCGTTGGCAAATTTGGGCCCTGAATGGCCGAGTGTCTAGGGCTCTGGCGCTCGGTGCCACAGCTTTCGGGTTCGAATCCCGGCGGTGCCATGGATTTATGTAGTGGTTCAGAATCCACTTTAAGCCGTAGGTCCCGGTCTCCTATGACTGTAAGAGCGTCACGGAGCAAAAGTCAGGCTTCTACCTACGGGTGCTCCATCACAACAGAAGCTGCTTCCTTCCCCTTCAATCATGAGTACGTACGGGCTCGTGGGCTTGGCCAGCCAAGTGGGATAAGAAACAACAACAACTTAATTATTATGTCCTTCCCTTAAATTGTTCTACCACCCAAAAGTATAATATGCCAATAATAATAGGAGGGTACTCATCCCCCCCCCTTCTTGAGAACAGATTAATCCTTTTCTTTCTTACGGTTAAAAATTCGTTTGGTGCAAGCCCAAACACTTAAAGTGGATTAAAGATGTATTCCGAGGTACCATTGTTTAGTATAATGCAAATGGCATGTTGATCTGTAGTTGACACGAATTAAAATTATTTTACAGCATGGAAGAAAGTGAAGCACTGTGCGACAGACTTGCCATCATGGTGAATGGTCGCTTCAGATGTCTAGGCTCCATCCAGCAGCTCAAAACGAAATATGGCCAGGGTTACACTTTAATAATCAAATTGAAGAAGGATGATCAAAATAATTCGGCAAGAATAGATGTGATTAAAGCTCATGTACAAAGCAATTTGAATGGCGCGAATCTGAAAGATGACCATCAGGTAAGAAGTATTTGAATTTTATTGCAAAATGTTAATTGTAAAATATAGTGTTAGTACCTAAATGTTAATCAGAATTGGTGAAATTTAAAAAGATCGATTAGCCCAGTGTTCGATAGCTCGGACTCAAGACACAAATTCCAAAAATGACACATACTCAGTTAATGGAAATAATACTCGACACAGTGGACTGTAAATAAAACTCCTTTATTTTTGGCAGTCATCAAACTCGAAGATGGAACTGCCCACATAACCTTTCACTGGGGTTACTCTCAATTATTTATGCAGTCATCGCGCTCATGGATGGGCTGCCACAAGCAACCTTTCTTGATGGTCGCTGGGGTTGAACTCAATGAATTATGCAGCCATCGCAACTCATGGATGGACCGCTAACACCAACCTTTTCCTTCGGTCGCTAAGTTTCAACTCGTTTTACTTACATTCCTTCTTTCTCTCCCTGGCCCTCACCCCCTGCCAGACACCCCCACAAACAGGATGTTTTCCGGGCATAGGGCGTTGACCTCCCCCAGGCGGGAGAAGCTGTGTTTCGACGTAACACCCAGCAAGACTCGAATTGGCTGCCATGATTTCGAGGCTTAATTAGATTCCATTATTTCATACTATGTATTATCTAAGATTATTGTATTATATAAGATTATTGTATTATATAAGATTATTATTATTCCTTATATGTACTAAGATAAAGTAGAAAAAATGCTTCAAGAAGGAGTTATCTGTAATGAAATTACGCATGCAAATACTGGATCCATAATGCAAACTAAAATTTAGCAAAAAACAGCTGAAGCACTAGAGCAATAGTCTTCAAGCTGTGCTCCACTGAATCCTGGGATACCACAAAATGTCCTAAAAAGTTTCATAAACATACATAAAATAATAAAACTGATGAAAATAATAAAAATAAAGTGTCGTCAGTTCAATCTTTAAAATCAGAGAAACTTACACTTCGGTACTTGTAGCGGTTGCCCTATGAAAACAATCAATAAAACTGCGCCTGCTGCCTTTTTTTTTTTCTTCCTAATTTTTATTATTTATTATCTAATCGATCATTATTTGTTTTCTAACCGACTCCAGATTTTCAACCTGAGTTTCTTTCACGCTAATCTGCTAACGTATATTTCTTGTATTATTTGTAACCTATTAATTTTATACTTTATCATTACAAAACTCTTTCCAGGGCCAATTTTGGTTGAAATCTAGAATACTGTACCCCTCCGCCAATTTCTTTAGGGTTATATAAGTTTAATAAGTTAACAACAACTTATTATGTATGTAATAAGTTGTTGTTAACTTATTACATACATAATAAGTTGCTTAAGACATATAAGCTTAATATACATAAGCTTAATTAAGCTATATAATGTATAATGTTGTAAACACAACATTATATATTACGTTGTAAAATATTTACATTAAATACAACAAACAATACAACATTAATACAAATAAACATAAAATACATACATAATACATAATATATTAACAACAACAATTCTGTTGAAAGAAAAATTCGTAATTTCTTTTTCAGAACAATAGGACTATTTTATTGATACTTTGATTGTTATTTGCAGAATTTTTATTTATAATAAATAAGAGCAGAAATATATATTCTTTTAAATAGTTATTCCGATAAATTATTGGCTATTCCGAGTATTGTTCTCTTAACTTATTGTTCTTATAACGCATGTCGGCCACTGATACAGAATATAAACAATTTTTATGGCATTGCCACAAATGAACATACGAAACAAATAACAAAACGATTTTTTACTTTATTAATAACTTATATTTCATTATCAAATAATAATTTTCCTTTTAATACTGTTGACATAGTTAAGATTTCGTGTCAACCATTATTTGAATTCGCGCAAAAAAAATGTTACTTGTTATTTTTAGAATATTAGTTTAGACAGGACATTAAAACAGAGGATCGCCAGAATACCATTATCAACCATCAGACTTGTAACCTGGACAGTAAAGGCTCGTTCCCACCAAGGCGAGAGACGTGAAGATTCAAGAGGCAAGCGACAAAATTTTTTCGACCCCTTCACAGCGAAACCTCAGAAATAGCATTACGCCTAGTGAAAAACCGCTTCGAGTTGAAAGTTGGGCAACTCCAAGCGGTGAACTGCAAACCGGTTTCAGGCGACCGCGGTGAGGCTAGTGATTGGTCAAATTTTTTCGCTTGCATCTTGTCGCCTTGGTGAGCACGAGCCTTAAGAATATAGGCTCCTTCCAACCGAAGCGAGAGACGTGAAGATTCAAGCGGCAAACGAGAAAATGTTTTCGACCCCTTCACAGTGAAACGCCAGAAATAGCATTACGCCCAGTGAAGTTCCGCTTCGAGTTGAAAGTGGGTCAACTCATATCGGTTTCAGGCGAACGTGGTGAGGCTAGTGATTGGTCAAATCTTGTCGCTTAAATCTTCTCACCTCGGTGGGCATGAGCCTTAATTGGTAGGCAACTCAGGAAACGACGCCAATTATCATACCTCACCCGTGGACAACTTCAACGATTTTTAAAGCTCGTTTAATCTTGGATGTCACTAACTGTTGTGGAATTTCATTCGGCGTTGAGTACTGTATAAAACTCGGCGAGAAAAAGCCTTCGATGAAACCACAAGATGGATATTTTCAGACCTACTTATTAAATAATAACATTATAGTATATATAGGATATCGTAATGACATCTTTTATCGTCATATATAATTTAATTTCTTTATTTTTGATATTGTATTTTCACTTCTTTTACCGGACCTGATGGCCGAGTGTCCAGCGCTAGTGCCCTGGTTTCGGGTTCGAATTCCGGCGGTGCCATTAATGTTTATAGTTGTGCGAAATCCACTTTAAACCGTAGGTCCCAGTCTAATATGACTGTAAAGCGTTCTTCAGCGACTTGGAGCCAAGTCAGAAACCTACAAGTGGGTTCGAATCCTGGTGGTGGCATGGATGTTTGTGATTGGTTCGGAATCCACTTTAAGTTATAGGTCCTGGTCTTATTAGCCCACAAAGTGTGCTTATTTGCACAAAATGATCTTAGAGCGACAAATAAAATCAAATCAAATCAAACCAAACCTCTACCTACAGATGCTCCATCACAACAGAAACTGCTCCTCTACCTCCATCCATTAGTACACTACTCATGGGATGTCCGTCACGCTCTGCAGGACACCGAAAATGACACACACACACTTTTTTCTAAGAAGTGACATTTTTTTTATGAAATGTTTAGTTTTTGAAATAATAGAAAGTTTTAAAAAATGGTTTGTAAATAAAATATGATGAAATATTTGTGATCGAAGGTAAAAATATTTTGAAGTATGCACTGGTGATGTTTTTACTGATAACATATACCGATGATGTTTTAAATTAGATCATACCACTATTCTAATATGATTTCTGAAAGAATGCGATATTTTATGATGCTTGCTGTTGGTAAAAATCATTGAGAGTTTTTAATCTTTCTCTTTTGCTGTTCTTTATAGGGTATGCTACAGTACTTGTAGGTCCATCAATTACTAATGGTTTTTTTTTTCACTGATAACATTATATACCGGTGATGTTTTAGATTAGATCATACTAATATTCTAATAAGATTTCTGAAAGTACATGATCTTTTGTGATGCTTGTTCATTGAGCGTTTTCAATCTTTCTCGTTTGCTGTTCATTACAGGGTATGTTACAGTGCTATGTTGTAGGTCTATCTATAATTTGTATAATGAGGATTAATGTTTTTTTTCACTGATAACATTATATATCGGTGATGTTTTAGATTAGATCATACTAATATTCTAATATGATTTCTGAAAGAACATGATCTTTTATGATGCTTGTTGTTTGTTGTTCATTGGGTGTTTTTAATCTTTCTCTTTTGCTGTTCTTTATAGGGTATGTTACAGTACCATGTGGTCGACCCATCCATGAATTTGAGTCGCCTTTTCAAATTTATGTCGCGTATGAAAATCCAATTCCAGTTGGAGGATTACTTGATAAGTGACACTTCACTGGAGCAAATATTTTTAACATTTGCTCGAACCCAAAGAGCAACAGAATAAGGTGCTTCCCCCCCCCAGTATTAATGTTCACCCACTTTCATTATGGAGATAGCAATCCAGAAATGGGAAACTGCTTAACTGTGGAGAATTATTACAACCCTGTGATTGTGGCATTAGTTGCGCGTTATTACAACTCTGTGATATGGCATTAGTTCATGGAGTGGAATTTTTAATAGAAAGAAATGGTCTTAGTGGGTGAACTTTAAAACATAAGTAGTTTTCTTCTTCTTTGAATGTGTGCTATTTCCGTAATTTTTTGTAAAAAAAGTTCATATTTTACTACTGTGCCCAAAAAGAAAGACCAATTATTTATTTTTTCAAAAACTCGTTATTTATTCTTTGAAATTTATTTCACCGCCTTCAAAGTAATCCCCTCCGGACACAATGCACTTATGCCAACGTTTTTTCCAATCCTCAATGCATGCTAAAAAGTCATCGGCAGGGATGGCCTTTAAAGCGCGCTGCGATTCACGTTGAATCTCATCAATCGACTCACAACGGAGTTCCCGGAGTGGTCTTTTGAGTTTAGGGAATAGCCAGAAGTTGCACGGTGTGAATACGATGGTTGTGGAGCGATATGGGTTTCATTTTTGGCAAAAAAATCACGAAGAATCACTGCAGTGTGAGCTGACCCTTTCAGTGTTTTCGGTACCAATCGAGATTTGACGCGTTTGCGGTCCAAAATAGTATTGATCGATCCTTTTGAAATTCCAACATCATCAGTAGGTCTCTAATTGTAAATCGACGGCTTTCAAGCACCAAATCGTTAATTTTTTGGGCGTGAGCTTCGTCGGTTGAGGTTGAGGGTCGACCAGAGGGCTCTCTGCCTTCTTTGAACTGTTTATACCACTTCTAAATATTTCTTTTCGATATAGGAATGCTCACCGAATGCCTTCTGCAACATGCTATACGTTTCCACAAACAAAATTTAATGCAAGTTCTTTGCTCAATTAATTCAGATATTTCAAAAATTGCCGAAATCAATTTTAGCGTCTCACAAATCCAAGCGTAACTCAAACAGTAATGAATATTTTGACGTTAAATTTCACACAGATGTCAAGGACTGCCAACAATCTAAAAAAGAAAAAAAAAATTGAAATTCCATAAGCCCCTTGAATTTTAAATTGTAAAATTGGTCTTACTTTTTGGACATGTATATCATTTGCCTTTTTGTATAAATTATTTTTTTAGATATGTTTTTTTTTATTAATATTAAGAAACTGACTGAACCTGATTTTATGTATAATCATTTTCATTATATATAGTTATCCATATATGCTTAACATAGTCCTCATTGTGATAAAAAAAATGTATTAAAAGTACAATATATTATTTTTTATAAAAAAAAGTCTATTGTTACAATTATATATTTATGTAAATTATTGAATTTTTTAATATTAAAATATTATAGATTATATTTTATGGGTATAGTTAAATTGTTATCTGCAATTTGTTAATAATCTAGTCAACTTTAGTCATTTTTGTAATTTGTTATTGTTATTGTTATTGCTATTTTAATTTATTTTTTAAAAATTATATTCTAACTTAACTTTATAAATATTGCAAAATGTTATTTTAGCTGTTACAATACTTTTTGTAAATAAAATAAAAAAAATGTAGGAAATATAGATGACGCTTTCTATATGTAGAAAAGGTTACTAATTTATATCAGCTTTTTATATTTATCCATCAATTCAATCAAATATATAATAAATCAAATATATAAGGATGGTGATAAAGTGTTGTATATTCTATTAGATAATAATATTTTAAAAATTAACAGAATGGAGTTTAAAATACAATCATATTGCTTTGATAAATATGAATTTCTAAAAAAAGTATAGTTATGAAATTTAATTTTTATTCGTTTTAATCATACAACATTCTGTTCAACAATTTTAAACACGAAATTCTTCACTATGTTAGGATTTTTTAATTTATTCAATTGATTTAAATTGTTAATTAATGATATATAATTGTTAATTATGGAGTTTAAAAATTAATGGAGTTTAAAATACAATCATTAATAGATATATATTACATAACTATGAATTTCTGGAGTATAGTTACTTAATTTACTTTCAAGTTTTTTTAATATAGCATTCTATTCAACTATTTTAAATAAGAAATTCTTCACTATATTAGTTATTTTTTTAATTTAACAATTGATTTAAATTGTTAATATATAATTGTATATTATTTTAACAATTGATTTATTTAAAAGAAAAACTTTCTGTAATGAGAATGATGAAATATTACATTATTTGAAAATTGTGTTCAAGAAATATAGTTAAAAATGGTGATAAAATATGTGTACAAATTTTATTTATATTCATTGAATGATACAATCATTAGAAATGAAGTACAATATTTATTTTGTTGTGAATACATTTTTTATTCATGCACATAAACATTATTAATTGTGTTGTGTTTATAGAAAAATTATTTTTTAGTGTGTATGAATTAACCTTTGATTAAAAACACTTTCATTTGTGTGCCATCAAAATACGTTTCATGTATTTATGAGTGTTAAAATGTGCATTGTATTAAATTTTATGCTTCATTATGTGTTTTCCAATTATATTAATTTGAACAAAATCCTAATTATCATCAGTGCATTCACTGTCCACTGATGATGTGGAATGGTAACATCCGTTTTTTATTAAATCTATTATTTCTGAGGGGTGCTAGTCAGATATATGCAGCGCAAATCTGCTTTGAAAGAAAAAAATATGATTGTTATTGTGGAATTTTTTTATTTAGATTTATTTTGATATTGTTGTCGTCAAAAATTTTAATGACTAAAAATTATTCATTCTGTTAAAATTAAAATCCCTTCTCAACAATCCCTTATGACGCCGCTCGCCAATTTCCCACACTATCGGTGGTTCGGACTATAATTTTCTTTTTGCTTTTATTCCATCTTTTAACTGTTTTTCAAATTCCATACTTCTGATTCACTCCCATTAAAGATGATATATAATAACAGAATTGCCTCCCCGATGACGCCGCTCACCAATTTTCCACACTATCGGTGGTTCGGAGTATAATTTTCTTTTTCGCTTTCATTCCACATCTTTGTAATGTAATTTGGTTACACAAAAACTGTCCTTCAAATTTCATGATTCTTATTCATTCCCATTAAATATGATACATAATAGTTAAACTGCCTCCCTATGACTTCGCTCTCCAATTTTCCACACTATCTGTGGTCCGGACTATATAATTTTCTTTTTGGTTTCATTCCACGTCTTTGTAAAATAATTTAGTTACACAAAAACTGTTTTTCAAATTTTATGCTTCTTATTCACTCTCGTTAAATATAATGTGTAATAATAAAATTATTTATTAAGAATTATGTTTAATTAATCTTATTAATTTTTTTTTACATGAAGCTTGTTAAAAAATATATATAACTCAACTAAAGATAATTATCCAAAAGTGATTAATGATTATACCATTAATTGCTTGGATCGCTCACGAAAGACTGTATTTTTATTTGTTAAGAAAATATTTCAAATTCACTAGAGACTCAGTTTATCGTTCCCATATTATTTGTTTTTCCACATTCAGTTACAAAGAACTCAGTACATTTGTTATCTTATGCAAATAAAAACCCACCTTGTTTGTTTCCTTAACACTTTTGCTGAAGTGAAGGCGTGTTAGTATCTTTTATCACAGTTTTATGCTCCAAAAATGTAAGTTTTATTTCTCACATTTAGAATTGTGCATTGAAAGTATAAAAAAACTAAATCATTAGTCATCAGTTCAACATTGCAACATTGTTTTGTTTCCAAAATATACAGCAATGTTGAACTGATGATAAGTTACTGATTGTGTACGTATATACACGTGTTTCTGTGTTTTTATTGTGTGTGTGTGTGTGTGTGTATGCATGTATGCATGTATGCATGTTAATTTGTGTGCATGATTGTATGTGGATATGTATGTATTTACGTTTGTGCGTGTGTATCGATGCTTGAGTAAGTGAATATGTCATTAAACATATATTTACATAGCGTTTATGTATGTTCGTACTTGTGTACATTTAGTCTTGAACGTGTATATATCTCTATCTCTCTGTGTGTGTGTGTGCATATGTGCATGTTTATATGTTCTTCTGTCTGTCTGTATGTGTATGTGTGTGTGCGTGTATGCATGCACGTGTGTGCATATGTGCATATTTTTGTGTTTTGTCTCTATCTCTGTGTATGTGTGTGTGTGTGTGTGTGTGTGTATGTATGTATGTGTGCACGTAAAAGCTTATATACATACATGAAATTTTGATAAATCAGGAAATTCCATTTAATTTATTAAAATATGGCATAAAACTCCGATAAATTCTCTAAAAATAGAAAAGAAAAAAAGCAAATATTACATAATTTAGTTTTTCAAAAGGATCAGAAAATCGAATTTTTTTATTTTTAATCAAAGAGAATGTAATTATTAATATTTTTAAATTGATGTTTAAAACTTGAGTTAATCAAAGTTTTCATATTTTTATTAATTATTTTTTCTTATGCTAATTTTTTAATCAATGTAAAATAGTTAAATTTTATCTTTGACTAGTCCATTTCAATTCATTCTATCTTCAGTTTGAGGATTTTTGTTTTATGATACTTATAATTAGAGACTTTTTTTAATTATTTAAAAAAATATTATGAAAAACAACTTTGGCATAAGCTTTTTAAATCTATTTCATTTTTAAGACCGAATGCATTTGCTATTTTATTCAAAAATTACAAACACTTTTCAATAGATTTACAAAAGTGTTTCGCGAGATATTTTTGCCTGATTGTGAATGTTTTAAAACCTAATTATGGTATATGTAGTATTTAAATACTATTATCCAAATGATTTTGCTATTTGTGATGAGTGCTCAATTTTTGCTACTTAGAGCCAGTAAATATGATATAAAAGCTTTTGTCATTCCTTTGTTGGGTTCGCGATATATGCGACCACGCGATATAAACAGATTTCATCATATGACCATTACACATTTCTTACATAAAAAGATTAATTAAATTATTATCCTTATCCCTTAAACATCCCTGATCCTCCTAGGTTTAAAGCTGTTGCCCTTTTCAGAGTCCTGACGGGCCATGATTGTTTGGCCAATCCTCTTTTTCGAATGAAAATTTTTGAAAGCTCAAAATGAATGCTCTGCAGTCTTGGAGAGGACATGGATTCATCTCACCTTCCTGTCTGTCCTGCATTTGTTTCCTCTACTCTGTAGGGTCGTTACTGAGAGGCTATGGCCCTTATGTGCTAAACATGTCACTATGTGATTTTCTTCGATTCTCTTTGTTGTCATGTTCCTTGGGTTCTTTTTAGTTTATTGCTTATTGTAGCCCGCCATTGGAAATAAAATTATTCTTATCCGACATCAGCTTCAAAAATTAATACAAAGCTCTATGTTATGAAATCATCTATAAAAGTGTTATTGATATTAAACAAAATGCTGTTTAAAAAAAAATATCTTCTTGCACTCTGCAAATACGCGAGGAAGTTGTTCTTCCATGCAACAATATTGAAATAATTCTGGCCGAGCAACAAATATATTTTTAAAAAAATCGATCAGACGATTATGTAAATAAATTTTACGAGGTTCTCCAAATCCATCCACAAGCGGTCTGATGGCCAATTGGCTAACGTTCTGGCTTTTAGTACCACAGGTTCCAGTTCCGAATCCTGGCGGTGACATGGATGTTTATGAGTGGTTCGGAATCCACGTTAAACAGAAGGTCCCGGTCTAATGAGCCTAAAGTGTAAAAAATGACCGTAGAGCGACAAACCAAACCAAAGTAAATTCATCCAGAAACACGATTCTATGGTCACTGTTTATCAGTATCAAAAGTAATAGCCAATCTTTATTCGTCTATGGTTTATCAATGCATAAATAGCGTGCCATAACAGAGAAAAACAGGAAAACTTAATGCTAACAGTCGATGTCACATTTTCACCATCAGATTGTTCAAAATATACGTATGAGATTCGAATTTTAATAATATTTTGAACCACATACTCTTATTCATTTTAGGATACTAAATCCATGAAACGATTTAGAAAACTGGTCTAAATTAAGGAAAATAAAAAGATAAATGAGGCCTAATGGCCGAGTGACTAGCGCTCAGAGCCACAGGTTTCGGTTTGTGGCCCGCAGGTGCTATGGATGTTTGTAATGGTTCGGAATCCACCTTAAATTGTAGGTGCCGGTCTAATATGACTGTAGAGCGTTGGCCATAGAGCTGACAACCCTATCGCCTAAAAAGAAAAAAATGTCTTCTGTCACGAAATCTGTTAGTAGGCAGACGCTCTTGGCCTATCATGAGACCTTTGCGCCAATGAAGAAGAAAAGGATAAATGCCCTTTTTGAATAAATACTACCCTTCCGTTTATCTAAGCTCCAATCGACCACTTTTTGATATGAAATTTTCTATACGCATTTTTTTTTTTTTTTTTTTCAGGGTTCAGGGCATTTTATAAACCAACTTCTTTAAAATATCACTTTTTTTTAGAGCTAAATCTTAATGGAGAAGTAGGAGAGACAATAGAAAGTTTTTGCATACCGTACGTTAGTTACCGTAGGGCGTCCGTTAGCTTTTTCTCCCTAGCGCGCATGCTCATAGGAAACATTATTACAGATACGCATGCGCGCTAGAGAGAAAAAGCTAACGGACGTCCTACGGTAACTAACGTACGGTATGCAAAAACTCTCTAATAAAACAGTATACTACGATGCCCAAAAAGTAAGACCAATTATTATTATTTTTTTTTCTTTCAAAAACTCTTTATTTATTATTCCAAATTTATTTCATCGCCTTCAAAGTAATCCCCTCCGGACACGCTATGCGTTTAATTTTTGGCGAAAAAGTCACAAAGAATCAATGCTATGTGAGCGGGCGCATTCAGTGTTTTCGGCACCAATCGTGATTTGAGGCGTTTGAGGCCCAAAATGGAATCGACCGATCCTTTTGAAATTCCAACATCATCAGCTAGGTTTCTAATTGTAAAACGACGGTTTACAAGCACCAAATCTTCAATTTTTTGGACGTGAGCTTCGTCGGTTGAGGCTGATAGTAGACCAGAGGGTTATTCGTCTTCAACGTGCTCTCTGACTTCTTTGAACTGTTTATACCACTTCTAAACATTTCTTTCCGATATAGGAATGCTCACCGAATGCCCTCTGCAACATTCTATACGTTTTCGCAAACAAAATTTAATGCAAGTTCTTGCTCAATTCATTCAGACATTTCAAAAATCGCTGGAATCAGATTTAGCGTCTCCCAAAGCCAAGCGTAACTCAAACACTAATAAATATCTTGACGTCAAATTTCACACAGATGTCAAGGACAGTGCCAGCAACCTAAAAAAAGAAGGAAAAAAAAATTGAAACTCCATAAGCCCCGGGAATTTTAAATTGGAAATTGGACTTACTTTTTGCACACAGAATAATTCAATAATTTCAGTAATAATTCAAATTTCACACAGATGTCAAGGACAGTGCCAGCAACCTAAAAAAGAAAAAAAAAATTGAAATTCCATAAGCCCCGGGAATTTTAAATTGGAAATTTGACTTACTTTTTGCACACAGTAAAATTTGAATTAATTCTGAATTATCGATATTTACTTTATAAAGAATTTCAAGGTGCGGTTCTCATCGCGTCTTAAATAAATTATAATGTTTCTTTTTTTAAAGATTATTTTAAGAATAAACTGAGATAACCGCTTTAAATGTGCTATCAGATTTCAAACACAAGGACGATTCATCTATCGCATTACTTGTGCTCGCGAAAAGCTAGATAGTAATACGAGAAGCTAGATGATTTGATATCTACCATTCAGTAAACTTCTTTGTCTGTTTTACGGATTGAAATAGCTTCACAAAGGAAAGAAGTAAATGCGCTAAGTTCGTGGAATGATATGAAATGTAGATAAATCCTTAAATAAAATATAGATAATGTAGTAAAAAAAAATATAGATAATGTAGTAAAAAAGAAACACACAATAAATGTAATTCAAGATTGCTTTTTTTTGGAATATTTCCAACACTAACAGTAATCTGATTTAAATAAAAAAACCTTTCATTGTCATGCCATCAATTTCATTTAAATCACAAGGTTCTGATTTAAAATATAGAATCGCGGAGTGAAAAATGGATTTCTTAAGACTTTCAAGTTGCTACGTTAAAATTCATGTAAGTTATGCAAATATCTTTTTAAAAGAAAAGTAAACTTTGGGTACGACAAAAATCTCTTGTTTTAGGAGCGCTTCACAAAGCGAGAAATAAAATCTTGAGAAACGAAACGCAAAGTAACTATGCGTATGTTTTTATATCCAAAATGAAAAAAAAAGTAATATATATATAAAAAAAAAAAAAAAAAAAAAAAAAATTAAAGACAATTCTACTTTTTTTCCCACTATATTGCAGAAAAGTCTTTTACAAATAAAGTTGAAATTTTCCTCTTACATCTGGCGCCATCTATTGATAGATATATGCAACTTAAATCTAAAAAAAACTAAAATTAATTAAATTTAATTAATGAATTAATATTTGAAAAAACTGTATTAACATCAAGTGTCATCTACTACAAGTTCAAAAAAATGTATTTGAACTTGAGTGGAGGAATAAAAAGTATTTTATTAACGATTGAAAATTTGAACAAGATACATATAGGGAGAGTGTAAACTAATAGTAGGAATAGAATAAATATAGCATTCTATCAAGAAGCACTCAAGATAGCGTAAAGTTTTACCAAGAGAAATATCTGGGATTCTTTGAACCATCTCAATAAAATGAAGCAAATTATGGACATGGGGCCCCTTATAGTGGGTTGTCTTTAAATCACTTCTACGCATATAGAGAATGACCTCTTGTACTTTTATATTCAAAATTTAAAGAAGAATAAACATGGTATTCTATCATGAAGCACTTATATATCAGGAGAAATAGGTTTAGGAGCATCGTGATATGAATTAAGAATGCCATTAGTGAGGTAAACCATCACGAGATTCAATTTTTGAGGGGAAATGTGTTTAAGAGGGAAGTAATTACACTACTGGTCATTAAAATTGCTACACCAAGAAGGCGAAATGCTACAGACATGAAATTTAAACGATAGGAAGAAGGTGCTGTGATGTGCAAATGATTAGCTTTTCAGCGCATTCAGACAAAGCAGGCGGATGAAAGCATAATGGATTTTTTTTCTTCTATTTCTTCAATGAATACGAATACTATTTTAGTTGTTTTTCATCCATCGCAGACACTAGCTTATGATGTGCTTCGCATGTTGCCTTCTTAACATAAAAGCCTTCTTAAAAGAAAAACCCTTTTAATTTAAGCCCTCATGTATTTCCTCACTATTTTACATTTTTTAGACTTAAGTTCAATATAAAAACGTCGGAAAAAAATCAAGCACACAGACAGCAAATTTTTCGAAATTAATTTCTGGCGAAAGTTCTGAGAGAACAAAATTTTACAGATTATACGCAGAAACCTGTAATCTGCCCCAAAATAACCTCTATTATCTATGGGGGGGTGAATCGGTACGATTCATCGGAGTTCCTTGGTCGCGAAGCGACCAGACCTCCAAATAGCAAAAGGGTTGTTAAACAGTAGCAGTCGGTCACTGCCCATTGATAACGAAAAGCAATTTGCACAATAGAGAGTAAAAAAAGTAAAAAATAAAAGAAAACATATACAATAAAATACAAACACAATACCAAAAAGAGAAAAAACCGGAGAGAACCTTAAGCCGAAGCACAACATAGCACCCACGCAGGAGTATTAACAAGAACAAACAAAAATACGCGGAGCGCGAACCTAACCTGAAGTTACCAGGACCATAGAAAAATGCAAGAGAAGAAATGCAGTCTACTGATTGATGTTTACAACACATCGAGGTCTTTTACGGAACGAGAGCAGAGAAATATCATATTCTAATTGATTTAATGCTTGGATGACAGAGTTACTAGAGCTATTTAGTGAAGAATAAAAATTTGTTGCAATTTTAGCCACATATTCCCTAAAACTAGGCATGGAAAGAGCATATTTAATTTCGGCGTTTCTAAAATACCATGGGGCATCAACAATCATGCGAATAACCTTGTTTTCAAGTCGTTCTAAAATAATAAAATTGCTTTTGGCTGTAGAGCCCCAGACAGGACTCGCATATGCTATTATCGGACGAAGATAAGCTAAATAGATTAGTGTTTTTAGTTCAATTGTTAGTTTAGAATGTCTGCCCAAGACAGAGTAAAATTTACGTAAAACAGTATTAAATTTATCGCGCAAGTAGTTAATATGAGCCTTAAATGTTAGTCGTCTATCAAAAATTACACCTAAATACTTAGCTTCTTTAGACCAGGAAATGTTAGTATTAAAAATAGTTATGTTAGGAGGATTATAGACATTTTTCCTGGTAAATAGCACTGCTTCAGTTTTCGCGACATTGAGTTTAATTTTCCATTTTTCTAGCCATGATTCTAGTGTGTTGATGTAGTTTTGTAAGTTTTTCTGGATAATGTGTAAATAGCCTCTATTATCTATCCTATAATCCACGAAATATATGCTGGAGATGAAATGTGATTAGCCAATCAGTAGCCTTCCTTTATTGGCGCCAAAAACTGCGCCAAATCTCTATTGGTTGTTATTTGTGGCGTACTCTAGCAACACGATTGAAGGCGGGACAACTTCAATTACAAACTTATATTTACTAACCTTTTTACTCCTGTAAATTCTCTCCGAGCGTGGGCTCGTTTAATATTCTTTCTTTAGCTCATCTTTTGGATTTAAAAAAAAAAAAATTTGTTTTTAATAATAATTATTGATATGGAGGTACGGGAAATTCCCTGGTACTCCAACTAAACACCTACCGTTACGTTACGTTACAAACCTTTCTGTAATCGAAACCCCCATGAGATTTAATATCATTTTCATATCATCGTTCAAAAGGGTAACAGAAATAAAAAAACGAATGTTTTTTTTTTCCAAAGCGTTTGATTAAAATATGCCACAGAATTTAGTTATGAAGAATCACGACTGAAAAATTAAGGGGGAGGGAGACTTCGAAATATTTATCTGGGAATTAAAACTACTCTTTTATCTATTGAATATTGCTATCTCAAGTGACACTTTACTGTTCAAATTTATCACTCATGTGTGATGTCATTTTGAGTGATATCAACAGATATTTATTACGTTTATATATTTTGAGTTAGATTACTTTTAAACTTGCTACTGTACTCCTGGTGTAGGAGAAATTCTGCATATTTATTGTTAAAGTAAGTATCAAAACTATTTCTTTTTATAGATTTTTTTTTTTTTTTTTTTTGCTTTTTATAGTTATTTTTTTTATGTTTTATTTTTTAAATTTTATGAAAAATCTTACTGCATTGTTTTATATAAATATGGAGCTTAATTTATAAATTTATGGGAATTCTAGTGTTTGATTAAAAATTAAATATTATTGTCAATACTTTAAACCAACTTGAAAAGAAGATCAATGATTTTGAAAACCATTAAACTGTACATCAATCTTTATTTATAATATATTTTTAATTTTACATACATGTTTGGTTTTCTATCTTTCCAATCTACATGTAACCACTAGTTCCTAAATCAAAATTCTAAAGCATGAATAAATTAGGAACTAGAAATCAAATTTCTTGTTACAAGCTTATTTTGTCTACATTTATTATTTTCAGATATCACAAAAAAAAATATTGGTTAATTGGTTTAAGTTTAATAGCATATGACTATCAACAATAAATTGTGCCAAGCACAAGAAAATAAATACTGCTTTTATCATTATTTAAACATGTTTTAAAGTATTATTTTTACATATTCTAACTAGAAGTAAAAAATAAAAATAAAAAAAAAAATTATTGAAAATTCTGTTAAATTATGCTGCAAATATGGAAGTACATTAATTATATGTTGTTACAGGTATTTGAAAAATTTTATAAACTTAAGTATTTCAATCAATTTTTTTTTAAATTGCGTATCTAAATATAGTAGTTTCCATGTGTTATTTAATTTGCCAATTTAGTTGAAATAAAGATTATTAATATACCACTCACTTAATATTTCTTTGTTATTATTTCTATCAGTTAACAATACTTAATTCATTAGTGTGCATGAATCATTTTATAAAAGAAAATATTTATTTGATATATATTCTCTGAATTTGTATCTTATTCTCTTAATTTTATTGACATCTATAAACCTTTATCTTGTAGATCTTTTTTATATATAAGAAACTTTGTGAACATTAAATCAAATATGATTTCATTCTGAACAATAAATTCAAGTTTTTCTAAAAAAAAAGGTTTGTTTAATTGTTTTTGGAACTCTAATGTTAGTATCAACACATATTTTGCATAATATATCTGTATAAAACTTCATGCAAACTTTTTATGGAATATGTTGTTTTCGTATACCATACACTTTTTTGTAATTATTTATGAACAATTCTTAGATTCTCAAATTAATTTTAAATATAATGCTTACAATTTTCTCAGTAAATATTTTTAAATTACAAAATAATTTCCATCTTGAAGTCATGTGTTTTAAATTTGCTATCATATAAATACATTTTTATGAAAAATTTTCTGAGAATTTAAAATGAAGTTCATTATTTATCTGTGATTATAAGAGAGAACATGACAGATAAAATGAATTATTTTATACTAAGCAATTTATCACAGATAAATAATGAACTTCATTTTATTCATTATTTATCTGTGATAAATTGCTTAGTATAAAATAATTCATTTTATCTGTCATGTTCTCTCTTAAAGTGTGCATATTTTTAACTTCATAGATTTTTTACTTTATGAGATAAAAATTTTGATAAGTAAGATATTTACTTGAATTGCATTAAGATATTATTGAATTAGAAATTTGCATTGCTTATTGTATTATTTGAATCATTTATAGGTTTCAACTAGTTATTTTTCACAGATGGCTGAAACAAGTGGTCTGCGACAGTTTGTAATTCTTTTATACAAAGGAATGCTTCTTCGAAAAAGACACTATTTTGTCACTTTTTTTGAAATTGTTATTCCTATTTTTATTGCCTCTATACCCTGTATAATTAAATCAGCAGGTTCTGGTCATGATAGATATAGACCATCTACTTGGAACAACTACTCTACATATAGTCCAAAAGATCCTTTTAATCCTTATCTATATACATACAATAATATAGAATTTTTATACACGCCTACATCAGAATTAATAGATCAATTTATGAATGAATCAATAGAGATGTTTCATAGCAGATTAGGTTATAAGGGGGATATCAGTAAGTATAATAATTTTCTATGAAATATTGAAATTTTTATTATCTGAATGTGCTTATTTTATTCATTTTTTAACTCTCAAGACATGCATCGTAAAATGCGATAATTTTTTCCTACTCTTTAACTATAAATTTTAACTAATTTTATTCTGTGGAGATTAAAATTTTTACCTTATTACATACATGCTAAATAAATAAATTATTTTTTATGAGGAATTTAATAATGTACAATAGATTATCCCAATCAGAGATAATGAAATCAAATAATGATCTTTATTAAATACCTTTTAAATATCATTTAGAATTTTTATTTTAATATTTAAAATAATAATTACCTACTTTTAATCTCCTACTTTAACTTACGAATCTTCATTAAACATGACCATAATAATATTTTTATCTTGTACTGTAAATAATATGTATAATTTACACATTTTAATACTGCTAAGGATTCAAAATTTAAAGAACGTGTTGGAACTTACTACTTAAAAAATAAATAAGAAATAATTACAATTAATGGGTTGAGTAGCATCTCACTAACTATTTTCTACATTTAGCAGAAATAATATTATCAGTGTTATATATATTACTATTTTAAATGAGTATATTCAATCTTTGGTCAAAATATCAGAATTATAATTATTGAAGTACATCTCAGAATTAAAATGTACCTGAAATATGAAATTTTTAATTTGAATATTTAATAAAAACAGATATTCAACATCTATAATTAAAAAATATATTTTATTTAATATTTCTAAATAAAAATGAAGACTTTTTCGTAATTTATTAATTGATTTTCTTCTTAAAAATTGAATGAGTTATATTAAAAAAATAATATGATAAATGATAAAAAAATTATTATTAAAACAAAATTATTAAAAATGTTATATGCATTCATACTGTTACACTTCACACACACATTCATACTGTCACATTCTTATATTTTAAATATACCTTAGAATTTATTGCATATTCAAAAATTTTAGTCTTGTTTTAAATGTTTTTATCCTGCATAATTACAATATTGTCCTGGCATGAAACCTGTAAACTGAATTACTGGCTGTAATGTCAATAAAAGAAATACAATTGTGTATCTGATCTGAATTGGCAGATGAATAAATCAGAATACAGATTGAATGTTGTATATTAAAGTTTAGTTAATGGGAAATGTATTTTGATCATTAAATTGCAACTTTTTATTGATGATTCCAATATTGCTGTGAATATCGAACTTAATTAATGCTATCATAATGTAGTGAATAATTTCTGCCCCATAAATTTTTCATGATTAGGAAATATTAGCATACTCTTTTGACTGTCAAACTTGGCTGATGTACTTGCATTACATACTACCATTTGCTTCATTAAAAAAAAAACAAAAAAAAAAAAAAAAAAAAACCTCTAACCATTAAAGAAGGACAAATCCAGGGACTATTTCTGTCTTGTGGAATTTTGAAAACACTAACTACAATCTTACACTATATAGTGAAAAAAACATATTTATATATGAATAAATCAAAATTTGTGAATGATTTTGTTTTATAATTAATATTGTTATTTGTTTGGTGGACAGCTTAATTCTGTTCTTTTATAATGTGTTTGATTCCCATAGATATTTCTTTTGCATTCCATTTCCATGTCCATCCACCCCCCCCCTTTTTTCCCCAAGGTTTGGAAAATTGCTTGCATATTTTCATCCTATATTAAAATAATAATTACACAATTGAAACTGCATCAAAGAATATTACACATAACTTTTAAAATCTATTAAATAAATTCAGCTAGTTATCTAAATTGCAAAAAATAAAGTATTATTTAAATTAAATGCTATGACAGTACTTTGTCTAAAAACAAAACTGCAAGTTATTATTTTTAAAAATTATTAAGATTACTCATTAAGTCTTAATTAATTACACAAATTCTGACAAAACTGTTGTATAATAAATTATTTTATGTCAAATTATTTTATTATTAAACTATTGTACAGAATTATGTATTTTTGTTTTTGTTTTATTGTAAATTTTCCTGTTAATTCACTTGTATTGAAAAAAAAAAAAAAGATTACCATTTTCTGTGTAACTATGAATAAAAATGGATTTTTTATTTTTCAGCTTATAGAAACTTTAGTACTGAACAAGAATTGGAGATTTATTGTTTTATTAAACAAAAAGATTATGATGATAATATTGTTGGAACAGTTTTTAACAACATTAATAAAAACGAGAATAAATTACCTGCATCGTTAGATTATAAGATTCGTTATGGGGGATTTGCAAATTTTTACACTAATTCGAAATATCGAGCGAATGGACCAAATTATGAAACTGGTAAGTTATTGCTTTATTTAGGTTTTAATGTAGACATTTAGAATATTTTGTAGCATTTGCTTACTTTATTTTTTTATTTTAAAATTATAATATTTTTCGAAGAAATTTTTTATTTGCCTGGGGGGAAAACTCGTTTGTTTTTGGATATCTGCATTTTAAACATTATAATATACAGGTCAAATTTTTTTAATTTCCTAGTGAAACATCTGATTTTTAATAGTTCTCCAATATTCCATTTGGAAAACAAAATCCAATTTTTTGTTTTTTAAATTAGAAGAAAAATTCCCAAAATACCCTATTTATGAATTTCTATTCTTTATTTTAAAATCATGTAATGAATGTTTTTCTTTTAATATTCAGTTAAATTATAGTAGGAATAAAAATCTCATTATAAATATCTTTTAATTTTTGATAATGGATATAGTCACAGAACATCTTTTAATTAATGATGTCGATTTAATTCAACCAATTTTTATAAATTTATTGCTTTTCAGTTATATCAGGTTGCTTTGTTAAAACTCTATAAAGAGAAATTGCCATAATTTTTTTTCTGTGTCTGATGCAATGTTATTACTGTTGGTTAAAATCTAAATAACTTAAAATAGTGTTTTTTTTTTCATATGTAGTTATAATTACTGTGTAATTAGTAGTTTTTATATGAAATAAATGCTGTAATTTCCTGTCAATATTCCACATAACTGGCCTTAGGGCACAATTTTCTGCCCTAAAAAAAAAAATCTTGTATAATTAATTCGTGGGTTATTTGTGTCTGTATTTTGATGCTCCAAATACCACTCACATTATGCTTTTTTAACTGTAGCATAAATTTAAGAAAATGTTTTTCAGTTTATTATTTATTTTTGATACCACTCTTATTAAAAAATATGTTATGAGTTTAAAATATAGAAAACTAGAAAAAAGAAATGCATTTAAGAATTACTACGAAAATAAAAACGATGATAAATATTTTCAGTGATTTGTAGTATTCATATTAGCTATAGAAATTAAAGTTTTGATCATTATCAGGATTAATTACTTATTTGCCTTCTGGGAAGCATTTTTATTTCTTGCCTATTATAACTTCATTCATTGCCTCTTTCATCCACTAGCAGGCATCATATGTGAATCACAATTTGTTTACTTTTGTACAAGTCTGGCTCCCCTTCCGTTTCTACAACAATTATATTTCTTTCCTTATGTTTAACAGATTGTTTATTTTAACCTCACACAAAAGGTTTATTGTTTACTTATTTTTTTAAAAGAAGCATGATTAAGTGGTGATTTTATAGAATTGATTTTGTAAAACTTAAAAAAAAAAAAAAAAAATGATCCTAGATTGCATGCTGCCCTCGCCCTATAATTCATTCACAAATTCTAAGTGATTTTATTAACGTATAATCTGTGGATTATAGGTAATTATTTAATTCACAATAGAACCCTGTTTAATGAGATAATTTGTCATTTATTATAAAAGAAGTACTGTTTTATTTTTTGCAATTTATAAATATTTTTTATCAGCAATATTGAAACTGGCAATATCTTGAATTTTAACTGATTTTCAATGGAAAATACAGTTATATAAAGGACACAAACTTTTGAAAATTCCCAATATATCCTACTCAAAGCATGAATGTCTATTTTTCTAATTTAACAATTTCTTTTAATTAACAATGTTGTAAAACTATTTTTAAAGATTTGTATTTAAACTGTGTTTTTTTATTTAACAAAAAATATTTTGTT